>CM053607.1:124027234-124123642 GCA_028646535.1 Procyon lotor | reverse complement strand
AGGGTGGGGCAGTGCTGTCCAGGGGCTGAGTCTAGTCTCTGCTTGCTGCTCATGGATGGGAATGCCCAACCAGAGTAGACAGAGTAGATGTCTACCAGAGTAGACATCACCAGTGAGACAGCGCTCGGGACCCAAGCCAAGGGCATCATCCCTGGCCCAGCTTGGTTCCCCTCCTCTTCCTGGGGAGCAAGTCCCTGATTTTTCCCCATCACCTCCATCTGAGAGTTTTACAGGTGGTAGGGGTCAATGGGGGGCGGGGTGCATGAGCTGCAGCAGGAGTGAGCTCCAAATTTCCACGTGCTTCTTTGGCAGGCTCTGCACGCTGCTTGTGGGGTTGGGGGTTAGGGGGTTAGGGGGCACAATAAGAGCAAGGCCTGGATGGAGTCCACCCGCAGCTCCCCCATGCCTCTGCCGCCTGGTGTGGGGGGCAGGGGGGCTCAGCTGCAGTGTGCTGGTAAAAGATTCATATTCAGCCACATCTCCTAGTCAGTCTTTGAGGGAAGAAAGAAGCTTTTACTCCATGGCTGGGGCACATCAATGGCTCCTCTGTGGTCTCCTGGGGGCCGGCACCCCAGCTGTCTACAGCATCCCCTATCCCCAGCGGAGCCATACTCCCGACAGTGTCCCCCCCCACCGAAATAAATAGTTGTAGGGGAGTGGAGCAATGTTTTATTTGACACTCACCCGTTCAGTGACATAGGCTTAATGGTAACTGAATAGAAAGGGATCTCCCTAAACATCGGGAGAAATTCCAACAACAGTCCAGAGTGTGTGATTTTTTGCTTCGGAAGCTGGAAGAACCCCTTTGGAAGTTATTAATGGTCTAGAATTGGGGGGAACGACCCATCAGATAATTGAAGGAAGGTATCTCTAGGCAGAATGCAATGTTGTCATTACAAATTATATAACAGTGGGGAGGCCACGGGGCCCAGACAGAGAGTGGAAGGGGAGAGCCAGATTGGCATTGACTTGTCCATCCAAGATGGCGGCTGTGCTGGGTGCTGGTCTGGGATGCAGGCTGCATGCTTGGCCTTGTGCATTCTGTGGCCCCGGCCCCCCAGCTGTTGACCACTTCATGCATTTATCTGCCCTGCAGCCCTCTGCTCCCTGCCTTCTGGAGTCATCCCTCCCCCAGCTCTCCGTCCTCCCCTCTGGCTGATGTGCTCCAGCCCTCCCCTTTCTGG
The DNA here is from genome assembly GCA_028646535.1 of Procyon lotor. NCBI lineage: Eukaryota > Metazoa > Chordata > Mammalia > Carnivora > Procyonidae > Procyon > Procyon lotor. The sequence goes on along the minus strand of CM053607.1, from coordinate 124,122,458 downwards.
TATCACACGGACCCCACCTTGTGTTTCCCCAGAAAATTAAAGAGATCACCTACATGCACTCGGAAGGCATCCTGGCTGGGGAGCTGAAGCACGGACCCTTGGCGCTGATTGACAAGCAGATGCCCGTCATCATGGTCATCATGAAGGACCCTTGCTTTGCCAAATGCCAGAACGCCCTGCAGCAGGTCACGGCCCGCCAGGTGAGGGCTCTCAGCTGGGCTGGGGCCCCTTCTCTCCTGGGCTCTTCCACACACTGATTATAAGCGGGCCCGACACTGAGCAGGCTTGACCACACTACCCCTCATGAGTGGTAACACATTCAGAAGTGACTGGCCAACCTATGCCATGGGCACAACGGCTCCTCAAGGACACCTTGTGACCCAGATTGGCCAGAGCTGTTCCGGAGCCCCAGCATGGAGCCGCCTGGAGGCGGGGGCACAGAGCCCCCCATGGGTCCATCCTGGGAGGGCTCATGAAGGTCCAGGGAGGTAAAATATCCAACAGTACCCTTCAGCCAGCTGCCACCATGCCCGGCTCAGCGCAGCGGCCAGAGAGAAGTTCTAAAACACAAATCGCTTTACTTCCTTGCTTAAAATCTTCCGGTAGCTTCCCATAAAACGAGAGCGACCTCAAGCCTGCACTCTCTGGTCCCTTCCTTCTGTTTTGCCCTCATGCCAAGCTGATCTCTGCTTCCAAGCCTTGGTGCTGGCTGTTCCTCCCCCCGTGTCTTCCAATCACATTACCGTGTTTTGTTGCCTCTGCGGCGCTGATCTGGAATTCATCATTAGTTATTGGTTGGTTTGTTTATGTTTTCGTTCTCTACACCTTGCCCTTGGCAAGGCACATGGAAGCCACTCAACAGGTGGGTGCTGAATGAATGCCACAGGCAGGCGATCACCCTACTGGGGAAGGGAGAGAAACTCATCCAACAGCATCCAACACTCTGCCCTTCGCGCCAGCCGTGCGCATCACCTCCCCTATAATTGCAGCAAAAGCAAGAGATCGCTGTGATCATGGCCATGAGGTTGAGCTCAGAAACTCTGCTGTAGGTGAGGGGTTGTTCTTTCAGAGACCATCTGCCTGTTGTGATCCTATTATTTCTCGGCTGTAGGGTCGCCCGATTATACTGTGCTCCAGGGATGACACTGAGAGTTCCAAATTCGCGTACAAGACGATCGAGCTGCCCCACACGGTTGACTGCCTCCAGGGTATCCTGAGTGTGATCCCACTGCAGCTGCTGTCTTTTCATCTGGCTGTTCTCCGAGGCTATGACGTATGTCTGAAATCGTGCATATCCCCAGAGTTTGATTTCATTCTTAGATGCTTCTTTGGTGTAAATATTCATAGCAGACATTTTTTCATTTAAAATAACTCTCTTTTTAAAGTAACTTATGCCCCTTGAAAACAAGTTGCAAGGTTATGAAGGTCACAGTAGACTTATGACCCAGAGGGGCAATGTTAATTAGCAAATTTAATAATTCATTCCAGTCTTCGCCTTGTGCATGTGAATTTTTGAACATTTTTTGAGATTAAATGGAGGATGACATTTTACATCTTCCCTTTAAATATATTTGCAAGTATTTCTTTTTACATCTTGGGCGTATTGAAGCAACATTTACAGTATTCTAAATATAATAACTTTTACAAGCAACATGTATGATATTCCAACACAATCTCGTAGCACGGATGGTAACAATGACTTAGCTAGTCTTCTGTTATTTAAACTGTTGCTAATGTGGGGGGAAATGGCTACATAAATCACAACTGCAGGGAACATCTTTGCACATGTATCTTCCTCCCACATTTAAGACTTGTCATATAAAAAAAGGTGCTCTGATGATAGGCTTTGTGACATGGCACGTCGCTGAGCTCGATGGGGTCCTGAGCGGCTACTTTCTCTCGTTTTAGGTCGACTTCCCCAGAAATCTGGCCAAGTCTGTGACCGTGGAATAGAGTGCAAGAAAGAGCCTGAGGAGGCCACTGCCACCTGTAGTGTGTGGTTCGAGACCCGTCCCAGGGACGCCCAAGTGGGAAGAACAGCGGGCATTCTGTGTGTTCCGAGTACAGCCCAGTAGAGTTTGACAGCTGCCACGTGCCTTGTACCCAAGTGCTTTGCTTACAGCAGATACTGTTTCTCTGTGTCCTGAACTTGCCAGAGGTTTATACATGGGAATCAGAGCGGACTTTTCCACTACTGTGCAATAGAGACACAGCTCTCTTCAGAGTTAACTGTGAACCTTTTTTTTAACCAACACTAGCTAGTTTTAAAAGACAAAATATTTATAATAATGATTGTATAGCTTTTAAGTTATTTTTCTAGTATGTGGCTTTCAGGAGCCAAGGTAACTCCCGGACCATGTACCCCCCAGCCTCCTGGCAGGGGGCATTCATCTCAGATTTGAGCACAAGGCATTGACCCTCTGGACTCCTTTCCCCTTTCCTGTCCTCTCTGGGCTGCCCCTGAATCCTGTCCCCTGACATCGGGGAAGCCTTCCCCCACCACCACCATCTTCCTGTGCCTCCTGTAAATCCCTTCAAAATCTCAATGTCCTTCCAACAGTTTGTTCTCCTAGAAATCCCTCTGACTCTCCAACTTTGGTTCAATTTGATCATGGTTCTTTTTAAGCCCAGGCAGCATTTTGGTCCCTGCTCCTACCTATAGTGAAAACGCTCGAGCGTTTTTCCATGCAAGAGAGTAGTTTCAAGTGGGCTACCTTGCCCTCTCTTTAAAAGCGTGCACAATCAAAATACTATGCAATTTTAAGACAATAAAGACAGTACAATTCTTTTTTGGCTTGTGGGTTTGGATTTCTGGTCATCTCATTCTTTTTTGTGTACTTGGATGTTGAGGGCTCCTCAAAACAGGAAATCAGCAGAGTCCTGTGGGAGTGAGCCCCGTTTCTTGGTGGCCAAAGGCACAGTGCCCACACCTGTGACTGGCATCCTTTTAATGTGAACACGAGGACTATTTATTTTATGGGGGGAACAAACTGTAGGATATTTGGGACTCTAGGTTGAGTACGCTGAACAACTGTTGGAGGGGATTGGAGCACCCGATGCTGTTTAAGAAGGTTGCCTGGAACCCGAAGGCAGCATGCAGGGGTGAAATTCTTAAGTCCGCACTTTTTTTTTTTTTTTTAAGATTTTATTTATTTGAGAGAGACAGAGAGAGGACCAGCAGGGGAGAGAAGGAGAAGCAGGCTCCCCGCTGGGCAGGGAGATACTACCTGGCAATAAAAAACACTGACCTGACAGATGCACAGCATGGAAAAGTACCCCAAAACATGCTAAGTGGAAAAAGCCAAACAAGGCTACAACCTCTAGGGTTCTGTTTATAGAACACTCTGGAAAAGGCAAATTTTTCCAGATTTTGGTCCCGGGATCCCTGGACCCCGGGATCATGACCTGAGCCAAAGGCAGATGCTAAACCGACTGAGCCACCCAGGCGACCCTCAAATCTGTACTTTTTATTTCCATCATTGTCACCAGTTTTATTAATACAGTCAGGCCGGAAGATAAGGAGCCCGGGACAGAGTTCTGAAGGCTTGTGGGGTCAGAATTTAGGCTCCCAAGGAAAGTGGCTATCCCAGATGGCTTGAATAGTGTCTTCATGACCACTAATTGGTGTGACTCTAGTATACCGTCAGACCTTTGCTCAGGATTACCTGCGGGCTACTCGGTAACTTTTCCATCCTCTTCTATGCCCTCCCCGTGTCACGGGGCTTGGCAACCTGGGAATTACATTTCCTTTCTTTCTTTTTTTTTTTATTGCCTTATGTTAGTCACCATACAGTAGGGAATTACATTTCCAAGTTAAAATTCCACCAGTGAGAAGCACTACGGAGGATCTGGAAGGTAGTTTAGAAATCCTATTATTTATTTGAGGAATCATGTTATTCATTTCTCCTCTGGCAGAAGCAGACAGAAGCATGGCTTTGGCAGAGAGGAGGTCCTGCTAGGGCCCTTAGCCCCGAAGCGCATGCTACGGCAGGGCTCCCTAGAACGCAGGGCTTCTTGCTGCTCTTCCAGAGTCCCACTTCTGAAGGGCTGGCAGGAACCCAGGAGCCATGGAGGCATCCTCTGAGCCCCGTCCTCCAGCTCTTCCCACAGATTCACCAGGGCGTGAGTCGCTGGGAATCATGGCATCTTCCCTGCCTCCCCCTCCTCCCTCACTCCCACATCCCACCTCTAAGACTGACCATTCTACCTCATCAAGTGTATAATTTACATACATTAAAAGTCACCCTTTTATTTTAGGTGCCCACTTCCGAAATTGGATAAACATACAGTGATACGACCACCATCGTAATTAAAATATAGAGTATACCCATCATCTCCCAAAATTTCCTCCGGGCCCCTCCTGATCATCCCTGCCCACTACCCCTCCCACCTTGACCTTTGGTAACCACTGACCTAATTTTGCCTTTTCCAGAATGTTCTATAAACAGAACCCTAGAGGTTGTAGCCTTGTTTGGCTTCTTCCTCTTAGCATGTTTTGGGGTACTTTTCCATGCTGCGCATCTGTCAGGTCAGTGTTTTTTATTGCCAGGTAGTATCCCTCTGTGTGGACACACCATGGTTTGCTTACCCATCGGGCTACATACGGGCTCAGGTTGTGCTTGTCCTTGACTGTTTGGAATAAAGCTGGCATATTTATGTCCAGCTCTTTGTGTGGACATGTTTTTATATCTCTCAGATACATATCCAGGAACAGGACTGCTGGGTGGTATGAAAGGTGTATGTCTGATGTTACCAGAAATCGCCAGTCTATTTCCCAAAGCAGGCATGCCCATTCCGCCCTCCCACCAGCAACAGATGACGGTTCCAATGGCTCCACGGTGACACCACCGATGTTCTCTTTCTTATTATAGCCATCCTGACGGCTGTGTAGGGACAGCTCACTGTGACTCTTCACGTCCCTCAAGTCTTGAAATGGTTTAAAATCCATTCCTTCCTCTCGATACCTGCCCTAGACTATGCTTCACCTTCTCTTAGAAGGGCCTTTGCAATAGCTCCCTAACTGGTCTTGTGGACCTAAGCTCCCCAACCCCGAAACTCCATGGGTTCTAGTGATCGTTCCAAAATAAATACCTAAGCACATCGTTCACTTCCTTTCTTAACACCCCTCAACAGCTGCCCTTTCCCTCCACAGACGGGGCCGCTACCCCGCAATGCCCCAAGGGCCAGCAGGTAAGGGCCAATGAAATCATGGCCAGAGATGGGTCATAGGGAGTGGTAGGAACTATGGTGAGCCAGGGGCCTCCCTTCAAGGGGCAGCTGCCGCTCAGTTCCAGCTGGCCACTGCGTTCTGGGAATGCAGGTCCCATGGTGGCAGAGTTTCTAACCAAGAGAAACCAGCAAATGAGGTTTTTCAAGTGAAACCTCCCAATTTTCAAATGTTGGCAACTAAGTCAACTTAAAAACGAACAAACAAAACTGGGCTAAGCAAGGCATATTGGTGAACTGAAGCGAGCCCACGGGTCTCCAGTCTGCAGTGCCAGTCCACCTCAAGGCCCTACCGAACCCCCAGTCCACCCCTCCCGTCTCTGGCAAGACCAAGTGACCTTGGATTTCCTGACCACAGCACGCAGGTGCTTACTTCCGAATCTTTGGGTCCCGGGGCCTTTTCCTCCTAAACCACTGGCCTAGCACATTCCTGCTAGCTTTCCAGCCTCAGTTGGGGATTCCACCTACCCAGTAGGACTACCTCAACTATTTCTCCGCACCCGGCAGGCTAGGTCAGCCGCCAGTCATGCTCCTGTATGCAATACCTCATCTTGCTTGGCCTCCGCCAAAATTCTGTGCATTCTTCCAAGCATGGACTAGACCTTTCCCCACCTCATCACCTCAGCTCTGTGTCCATAAATGTTCACTGTATTTCATAAACCAGAAAAAGGGAATCTAAGGGGAAGCACCCACGAGTGCCCCTTAGTGAAATGACAGCTCTGACAGCCAGGCTTTACTAGTCTCCCATAATTCTTGATGATGGCAATTTTTGGCTCCCTGTTTTCTCTTGTGAACCTGGGACAGGTGGCCGGTGAGGCTGACGTGAGGACCAGTGTGGGCAGGAAACCACCAGGTGGACCCTCCTTAACTCAGATCACACTCTGGAGCCACAATTTCAAGCAAGGATGGGCCATAGTCTATTTCAGAAAACTCCCTCTGGTGGCCAAGGTAGGGGGTGGCCTAAGGGAGGACCCCATGGTTGGATCCGTTCCTCCTCCAACGGACTCCTCCTCTGGGCCTTGGTGCCCTCAGTCTGGCCCTGTGTGGCAGGCTTGTCATCCTCCCCAAATTCTGCCACCACCCTCTATGCCCCAGGGACCCTTGACCTCTCCCCCTGCAGGGTCCTGCTTCTTCCTCCCCATTTGTCCCCTGCCCTGATGACCCAGAGGTCTCTGGCTTCCTGTGAAGGCCACTCCTTCTCCACAGTCCCCCACTGTCCAGGTCCCCAAAGTGTACACCGCCCCCCCACCCTATCCACGGACCTCTGATCTTTTTTCAGTGTGTCCAGCCTCCTCGACTCGCTTTCAGCTTTGCTTATTCAAACGCGAATCTCGCAACAGGCAATACCCTGGCCTCTCCCATCATTTTACACGACGCAGGCCTGCTGGAAGCCGACCGAGGGGCCAGAGGGTTGCAGGAGTTGGCTCAAAAGAAGGTGTCAGTGGACCCCGGGCCCTACGGGGACCTCAGCACTGCATTCCCTTCCTCCGCATTTACGACCTCCCCTTTCTCTGAGTCAGAGGTTTGACCCCTGCCCCGAATACACCAGCCTGTCCCCTCCTCGATTCTGTCACGGGCCCGCGGGGAGGCCAGTCTGCACGCGGCCACCCTTTGGCACTCCCCTCCCGGACTTCTGGCCGTTCATAGCTAGCCGCAGAGTCCAAGACCCCTGCCTCTCCTCCCCGATCCCTCGCCGCCTGAGTCTCCACGTCCCCGCGCCGGGTTCCTGGACGCCGGACGCCAAGGCCCCGGTCTCCCCTCGCCCTCGCCCAGAGCTCTCCCGGGCCGGCTCCGTTCCCCTACAGGCCGCCTCTCCGCGGCCACCCTGCACCTGCCGCCCAGAGGGCCCGGCTCTCGGTCCGCCGGTCGGCCCTCTCCGCCGCCTCCCGGCTCCCGCGGGGCCCGTGCCAGGGATGGCGGACTCGCGCGCGTACGGGCCCGGGCCGCCGTCCCCGGCTCGGAGAGCGCCCCGCAGAGGCCGGAGCAGCCGCGCGGCCGCGGCGCGCCGAGCCCCGCCGAACGCCGCACGGAGACTCTGGCTCCGCCCGCCGCCCCGCCCACGCCGCCCGTCACGACCCGCCCCCCGGCGCGATTGGCCGCGCCTGCCCGGCTCTCCGCGCGCTGATTGGCGGGCGCGCGGGTCGGTCAGACCGGGCGCCGCGGCGGCGGCGGCGGCGGAGGAGGAGAAGGGAGCCGGACCGGAAGGGTCGAAGCGCCCTGGCGCCCCTCACACCCACTGCGGCGGCGGCGGCGGCGGGGCGGAGCCGGGCGGGGCGGCCGGCCGGCCGAGCCCCGGGCAGCGGAGCCGCGAGCGGCCAGTGCGCAGCGCCGCCAGTCCGCCCGCCCGCCCTCTCCCCCTGGCGCGGCGGCTGGGAGGCGAGGTGAGCAGGGCGAGCGGGCGGGCGAGGCCTGGCGGGGGCTGCTCGAGCGGGCCCCGCCAGGGAGGGGCGGCGGGAGGGCCGCGCGGCCGCGGTCGGCAGGGCTGGGGGGCGCGGGGGCCGGGGGCTGCGGAGCGGGCCGGGCTCTGTGGGGGCGCAGGCGGCCGCGGCCGCCGCCCCTGCCCTCCCGGCTGCCGCAGTCGCCCCCTCCCGCCGGGCTGTCAGCAGCCAGGGGCTGCGGACCCGCTCCCTGGCCTGGCTCGGGCTGACGTGCCTCGGGGTCTGTGGACGCCATCCCTCCGGATTGAGGGGCACGCAGTTGCATACCGGCGCGGGGATGCTCAGGATCCGGAGTCTGGTTCCCGCGACCTTGGCCAAGGCACTGACCCTCGCTGTTCCTCTGTTTTCCCCTAGGAAAAGTGGGGGAATGTCTACCCTTCTGGACAGGGTTGTTGTCAGGCCGTGTCAATGTGTGTGAAAGCGCCTGGGTGGGAAATTGGGCGGGATCCTGCCCCATGCTGGTGTGAGTGGGGCAGGAACCTCCTCCCCATCCGCGCAGAGACCCCCATCCCCGCGCTCCTCCAGTGCCTAGTCATTGCACATTCAGTGCCTAGCAGTGCCAGAGCGGGCCCTGCCCACCTCCCCTACCACTCCCACCACCCAGAGCTCGGCTCTCCAGTCCCACCCATAGTCTCTCCTGCCTAGACGGTGCAGCCCTGTTGACCTCAGGACCTTTGCACTTCCGTTTCCAGTGCTTGGAGTTGTCTCAGGTATCTTTGCACAATTGGCTCCTTCTGGTCAGATGTCTCATTTTCCACGAGGCCTTCCGACCACTCTCTTTCTCCCCTTAGTCATTCTATCTCATAATTTTATTTAATTTTCTTCCTAGCATTCACTCTGGTTTGAAACTACTGTCTGTTGATTTTGTTTCCCCCTACTAGGATGTAGCTTTTTGAAAACAGGTAGTTGTCTGGTTTGTCCCCGGCGTTATCCCCAGTGTTTAGAAGGCACACAGTAAATATTCAGTGTTATCAGTTCAGTGAACGAATGAATAACCCTCCCTGCTGTTGCTTCTGCTTTGTCAGTTTATTTAGTGACTCCTGGCTAACTTGTGAAATATGTAAGCAGATGGAAGCTTGTACTCGTTTTGCAAAACATTTTAATGTCCTTGACCCCTTTATTTGGTAACTGTCAGAACAAGCTGTGATAGGAAATTTTACATTTTTGTAATATTTTAGCTCTAATTTCCTTCCACACATTCAGGAGGCACTTACCGAATTCTGCATTATCTAGGTCAGGCCTTCTGCTCAGCCCTGGGGACACAAAGGCAACAGGGTCCCTTCCTCCAGAGAGCCCAGTAGAGGCAGCAGACATGTGGACAGGTTAGTGTCAGGACAGTGTGATGGAGTGTAGTGGAGGAGGTGACAGGTGGTGCTAGAGTTGGGCCCTGAAGGGTGGTGAGAAATTCACGAGGCAGGGAAAGGCACAGAAAGGGGGGGAAAGAGCAGGGTGAAGGAAGGACATTAGGCCAGTGTGGGGTCAGGAATCAGCCTGCAGGATGGTGGGGACGCTGGAAAACCAAACTTCACCCCGCAATCTTAAGAAAGAAGTCAGAACTCTACCTTGTATTCATGTGCTCCTGATTCTCAAGTGTTGGCAGTAGCTAATTTAAAATTTTCTTCAATGCTCCGAGCTGTGCAAAATTCATTTAGCTTGGTTGTAGGATTGTGGGATCTCCAGGGCATGGTGTGTAGGAGGGAAGAGCGGCGATGAGCCAGAAAGGTAGCCCAAGGCCAGGGGAGCAGAGGCCTCTTTGTTTGTCCGGGTCTTCTCAATTGTCACTGAAGACACCCCACCCCACCCCACCCCTCACCCCCCGTAGCAGCTGTGAAACCCATTTCTGCAGAGGTGGATGTGGAGGCTCACAGAGTTTCAGCAGTGGGCTTCACAGGATGCAGCTTGGAAAGTGAAATTTGAACCCAGGTCTCCCCCCAGAAAAGCATCCTTTCCTGGGTGCCTCAGCTCTGACTGTTCTCTTTTGGCTTTTAATTTGCTCTGAAAGAGGAACATCCAATCTAGACGTCTGCCCCCATTCAACCCCCCTTCCCCCCTGCCTTTTTTTTCACAGAGGGATCCTGCAGGGTTAAAGATAATCCTATTTTGGCATAGTCTTCTCTGGAAAGCTTTGATATTCCTGAGGATTTCATGTTTGCGATGCCAGGATTAAAATGTGTTTAAAATAAGTGTTGGAGGGCATATTCAATTTGTCTATTTAAAAGAAAATGTTCTTAATTTTCTGGATAAAGAAAAGTGCCAGATGAAGCAATTAACAGCGAGTGAAGCAGTTGTTTTCGTGATGCATAAGGTAAAACAGAAACCACATTTTCTTAACACTTGTTTTGGCAGTAGGGGCAGCTCTTTGTGGTTTAAATATGTAGCTAGACTTCTCCCCTGATTAAGAAGGTGACTTTTTTTTTTTTTAACATCATTTTCTTGAAGAATAATTAAATTTTACTTGGCCTTTTGTGATTGCGTCGACTAGTTTCAAGGTCAGTCTTTAACTGTTTATTATGAGAACTTTCAAAAACACAGACCAAAATTAAAGGATAGTACCCAGCTTCCACAGTTACCAACTCCGGGCCCGTCTTGTTTCACCCCCCCCCCCCCCCGGTACTCTTTTCAAGTGAAATCTAAATGTCATCTCATTTCATGCATGAATATTTCAGTATATATCTCTAAAAGATAAGGACTCTTTTAAACTTGGAAACACAATAATTCCTTAATACACTCAAATGACTAGTCGACATTCACATTTCCAGTTGCCCCATAAATTTTATGGTTCTTTAACAGTTTGTTCATCGGAATCAGGACCTAGATGAGGTCCGTATGTTGTGATTGGTTGATGCATCTCTTAAGTTTCTCTTAACCTGTAGATTCCCCCTCTATTTCTTTTTGTTTGTTCGTTTTTCCTTGGAGTTGATTTGTTGAAGCAGTTGGTGGTTCTGTAGCATTTCCATGGTTGGGGTTTTATGCACTGCATCTCTGCCATGTAATTTATCGTGTTTCTGTGTATTTCCTGAAAATTCGTAGTTGAATCGAGATGCAGCTTGGTCAGATTCAGGGTGCCCTAGGTGGGGTGCTCTCTTTCATCTGGAGGCACGTAAGCCCACACTGTGATCTTAGCAGCTGTTGACGCTCAGTGCCTAGACCCATTGATTCAGTAGGGGTTGTATTATTTGAGAGGCAAGTTTATATATCTTTTGCACAACAAAGACTTATTGTTTTAGATTTTTATATTGGCCTTTGAATTGCCAGTTGAAGTATGTTTAATCGATGCCTCAGATCCTCTTTGGAAAATGCTGGGGTATATATTAATAGGTAGAGGGGCGCCTGGGTGGCTCAGTGGGTTAAGCCTCTGCCTTCGGCTCAGGTCATGATCTCAGGGTCCTGGGATTGAGCCCCACATTGGGCTCTCTGCTCAGCAGGGAGTCTGCTTCCCCCTCTCTCTCTGCTTGCCTCTCTGCCTACTTGTGATCTCTCTCTCTCTCTCTGTCAAATAAATAAATAAAAATCTTAAAAAAAAAAGAAATAGTAAAACTAGATTCCAAGGGTACATGGATAACAAATGAGATAGTTCTCTTTTTCTTAAAAACAGGGCATTAATATTAACTGCCTTTATGTTAAATAGGTTCTTGGCTATTCTGAAGTGGTAATTTGAAGTGTTTCTATAAAGGAGTTTTTTTGGCTATGAGGAGAATGAACAGTGTGAACACCTTTTGGTGGTATGGCGAAAGTTTGTCTTTCCATAGGCCAGGATAGGAAAAGCTTGGGGATTTGTTTAAAAAAACAGTTTTATCCTCCCTCCCCCACAGTGATGCTAAGAGAAAGAGCGATTGAGAAAGAATGACTGCTTTTAAAAGAACTTCCTTTAAAAAAAACTATATATGTGTGCATGTGTATTTGTATTTCTATAGATCTGCAAGTAATTTAATTTGTTAGACTATTTAAGTATTGTGTGTCTCAACCAATGCTGCTGTTAGTTTGATTTTAACATATCTAGGGCTGAGGCTGCGGCCCAAGCAATAAATCCACCAGTTCTGATTCTGAAATCAAAATCTGTTTCACCAAGTCTTAACTAGACTCTCAGAAACACGGGACCTCTTCGGAAGCAGGTGTCTTCAACAAATGTCCTGAGACGTCACCTGCCAGGGCACAACCTTGAATGAAAGTAAATTCTGTCCATTGCCTCCTGTCTGTCTCTGACCGAGATGCTCACTGAGCAGTGACCACGTCATCAGCTTTCCCCCTTAACGGATTTTAGTTCACATTTTCAGAATGCAGACTTTTGGGGGCGGGTGGGCAGTAAACAGCACGGGTGTGGTAATATCTGTCCTAACGTCAGCTGACTTTGAGACCTTTGAGACCTTGCCCTGTTCTGGGCACTGTGCTCAATGCTCATCCCTGTTTTACAGATGAGTGTAGTCCAGGATCGTCCAGCCAAGTGGCAGGCCTGTTGCCCTCTGACCCCAGAGGCCCGATCTGTTTTTTTAAATAGGTATCTTTATTGTATTATTACGTGTCACAATTAAGTATCTAAAGGGAAAATCTAGAAATCCTATTCCAGACAGCTATTTTGAGAATTCTTTTTTTTTTTTTTTTTTAAGATTTTTATTTATTTGACAGAGAGAAGGATCACAAGTAGGCAGAAAGGCAGGCAGAGAGAGAGGGGGAAGCAGGCTCCCTGCTGAGCAGAGAGCCCAAGGCAGGGCTCGATCCCAGGACTCAGAGATCATGACTTGGGCTGAAGGCAGAGGCTTTAACCCACTGAGCCACCCAGGCGGCCCTATTTTGACAATTCTTATGAGAAATATTCACTCTAAATCTTAAGTCTGTATGCTGTAATTTAGAAGAGAGTAATACATGTTTTTTCTCTTTAATTTTTGGCCCCCTTCACCCATTTCTCCTACCCCCAACCCTACCTCTGGCAGCCACCAATCTGTTCTATTTATAACGTTGATGGTTTTCGTTTGGTTTGGTTTTTTAGTCCCTCATATAAGAGAGATCACACAGTATTTGTCTTTTTTAGAAAAAAAGATTTTATTCATTGGAAAGAGAGAGAGAGAACACGAGCAGGTGGAGGGCCAGAAGGAGAGGGAGAAGCTGACTCCTCACTGAGCAGGGAGCTGGACGCAGGACTTGATCCCAGGACCCTGGGATCATGAGCCCAGCTGAAGGCAGACACTTAACCAACCAAGCCACCCAGGTGCTCCAGTATTTCTCTTTCTCTGTCTGACTTCTTTCACTCAGCATAATACTCTTGAGGTCTGTCCATATTGTCACAAATGACAGATTTCCGTCTTCTATGTAATATTTGATGGTGTATGTAAACCACATCTTCTTTATCCACTCACTCATTGATGGACACTAGGTTGTTTCCACATCTTGGCTGTTGTAAATAATGCTGCAGTGAACATGAGGGTGTGTATATCTTTTCAAGTTAGTGCTTTTGTTTTCTTTGGATAAATATCCAGAAGTGGAATTGCTAGATCAAATGGTAGTTCTATTTTTTAATGCTTTGAGGAGCCTTTGTACTGTTTTCCCTAGGAGCTGCCCCAGTTTACATTCCCACCAACAGAGACAAGGGTTCCTTTTTCTCCACATCCTCGCCAACGCTTGTCGTTTCTTGTCTTTTTGATATTATCTGTTCTGGTGGGCCTCAGATCTCGCACTGTGGTTTTGATTTGCGTTTCCCTAAGGATTAATGCTGTTGAACATCTTTTTATGTACCTGCTGGCCATCCGTATGTCTTCTTTGGAAAACTGTCTATTCAGATCTTCTGCCCATTTTTAAAGTCAGATTGTTTGTGGGTTTTTAAAAATATTTTATTTATTTGAGAGAGGGAGAGCACGTGAGCAAGGGTGGGAGAGAGAGGGAGAGAAAGAGAGAGGGAAAGAATCTCAAGCAGACTCCCTGCTGTGCGTGGAGCCCCATGCAGGGCTTGATCTCACAACCTGGAAAAGAGGACTTGAGTCGAATGTTTAAAAAAGAGGACAAGAGTCGAACGTTCAACGCACTGAGTCAACCAGGCACCCTGGATTGTTTGTGCTTTTTGCCATTGAGCTCTATGGGTTTCTTATATATTTTGGATATTAATCCCTTATCAGCTCTATGATTTGCAATTTTTTTCCCCCATCTTGTAGGTTGCCTCTTATTTTGCTGATGGTTTCCTTTGCTGTGCAGAAGCTTTCTAGTTTGATGTGCTTCCACTTGTTTGTATCTGTCTTTGTTGCTCTTGCTTTTGGTGCCAGATTAAAAGAAATCATTGTCAAGACCAATGTCCAGGAGCTTACCCCCTGTGTTTCCCGCTAGGCGTTTTATGGTTCTCTGAAGACTTTAATCTGTCTTAAGTTAATTTTTGTGTGTAGTGTAAGAGCGCTTGAGTTCTCTTCATTTGTGTGTGGCTGTCCGGTTTTCCCAGCACCATTTATGGAAAGACTGTTCTTTCCCCATCGTATATTATCAGCTCCTTTTGTCATAAATTAATCAACCGTGTATGTGTGGGTTTCTTTCTGGCCTTTCTTTTCTGTTCCCTTGATTCATGTGTCTGTTTGTATGCCCATACCATACTGTCTTAATTACTGTAGCTTTGTGATGCTTAATTACTATCGCTTGGAAATCAGGGAGCATGATGCCTCCAGCTTTGTTCTTCTTTCTTAAAATTGCTCTGGCTATTTAGCATCTTCTGTAGTTCATACAAATTTTGGGATTATTTGTTCTAGTTCTGTGGAAAGTGCCACTGGACCTTTGATAGGAATTATACTGAAGCTTTAAATTGCCTTGGGGAGTATGGATATTTTAACAGTACTGGTTTTTCCAATCTTTGAACACAGAATATCTTTCATTTATTTATGTCTTTAATTTTTTCCATTAATGTCTTCAAGTTTTCTGTATAGAGGTCTGTCACCTCCTTGTTTAAGGTTATTCTGTTCTTTTTAACGCAGTCGTGAAAGCATCATTTAATTTCTCTTTCTGAGAGTTCACCAGCGCATAGAGACACAAAAGATGTTTGTGCATTGAATGTGTATCTTGCATCTTTACAGAATTTGTTTTACTCTAACAGTTTTTTGGTGGAGTCTGCCCCGGAGCCTGCCCTCCGACTCCAGAGCCCCGATGCTAACCATAGCACCCCACTGCCCCACCATGTTTCTTCTCGTGCTTAGTTTTGCCTTTAACAGACATTTACTGGGCACCCACTATGTAATTAGTAGAGGATTAGGAAGTGAATCAGACACATTTTCTGCCCTTAAGGAGCTCGTGGAGTAGAAGTGGAGATAGGCATGCAATGCAATATAAAAGGAGCATAGGTTGTGGTGCCAAACACGGGGGCATGCCCAGCACCGTTGGAAGAGAGAGGCTGCAGAGGACAGCGTGGGAGAGAAGCAGGCACGTGCACTAGACTTTGAGAGTGAAGGTTGGCCAGGAGGACAGAATGGGGAGGGAAGTCACTGCAGGCAGATGAAACAGCTCAGGAAGAGGCCCACAGGTGCACAGGAGCCAGGGCATCAGACAGGGTCTCTGGTGGTTCCGTGTTGCCTGAGAGTGGGCCACAGGCCCTGTGAGCTCCTCTGCTGTGCTAGGGATTGGGGTTGACTCTCCAGGCAGTCGGTCACCATCAAAGGAATGTAAACCAGAGAGCAGTATGACCACTGCGCATGTTCCACAAATCTCTCTCTCTCCCTCTCTCTCTCTCTCTCAGTTCCTTATTTTGTAATCTAGGTTCATAAGAAATTGTAAAAATAGTATGGAGAGTTCCCGTGCATCCTCCACCCAGTTTCCCCCATCGGTTGTGTGTTTACATAACTGCAGCACAATATCAAAGGCAGGAACGTGGCACTGGTAGTGTGCGCGCACAGTTCTCGGGCACTTTATCCCATGCCTAGATCGGTGTAAACACCCCCACCACAGTCAAGATACAGAACTGTTTCTTTATCCCAGAGATCTCCCCTGTGCTACCCTGTACAGCTACACACACACACACACACACACACACACACACACACACACACCCTGCCCAGTCCCCACCATTCATAACCCCTGTGCTACCCTGTACAGCCACACACACACACACACACACACACACACACACACACACCCTGCCCAGTCCCCACCATTCACAACCCTGGCAACTACTAATCTGGTCCACAGCTCTGTAATTCTGTCATTTCAAGAATGTTGTGTAAATGGAATTATATACTGTGTGGACCTTTGGAGATGGGCTTTTTCACTTAAGGATAATGGCCTTAAGATCCACCCAGGTTGTTGAGGGTATCAGTGGTTGGTTCATTTCTCTTGCTGACTAATGTTCCGTGTCTGGATGGACAGCACTTTGCTTAACCATTCACCCTTTACCCACTGAAGGACACCTGGGTTGTTTTCAGTGTTGAGCTGTTAAAAATGTAGGTGCTGTGAAATCTGTGTACAGTTTTGTTTTGTGGTTTTTTTTAAGATTTTATTTATTTATTTGTTTGAGAGGGAGAGAGAGCATGACAGGGAGAAGGGGCAGAGGGAGAAGCAGACTCCTCACTGAGCAAGGAGCCCGATGCGGGACTCGATCCCAAGACCTGGGATGACCTGAGCCAAAGGCAGATGCCCATCCGACTGAGCCACCCAGGTGCCCCCGTGTAGTTTTTTATGTGGGCAGATCTCCCTTTCTAAATGGCATGTGTACAGTGGTTTGGAGGTAGCAGGAATGGAGGTCAGGAAGGCACCTGGGGTATTGCCATGGCGAGGGAGCACTGAGAATGCCCTAACCAGAGTACAGGGAGTCAGGCCGGGGGGGCGGGGGGGAGGCAAAGGACAGGCCCCGGTACCTGCAGGGGGCCTATGGGGAGGGGTCCTCAAGGGACCCTTCCTTCGGATCCAGCCGTGGGTGCTGTGATCACCAAACACGAGTGGTCGTCCTTTATCGTAATATGTAGTATAGTTTAAGAACTGACGTCCAGAAGGATGACTCTGAGATGCTACAAGGCTCCTGATTATCAAAGAAAGCTGCAGTTGTTGTGCTGTGTGTTGGCTAAGAATTAAAGGAGGAAAAAAGAACAGTTTGATTAAAAACTTCAGTAGCAAGTATCGAAACCGAGAGGGTGATTGTGAAAATCTGCTTTTAATCGCAGCAGTTGGTTAATTTAGATCTTGCACGTCGTGGGCCATTCATGTGGTTGAAGGTTGGCCTGAGTCTGGGCGCCTGACTCATCAGCATCATCAGAAGAAAGTGTCTTGGTGGAGTGGAGCCAGCAGGATGCGATGTAAAGGCCTGTGTTTTTTTCCTGGCCTGGTTCTGACCAGCCCTTGGCCACATCGGTTCACTTCCTAAATACAGCGAGAGATATTAATTAGAACGGTGTATTGGGAAGGACAAGACTGATGTCATCAGACACACCTAAATTGAGCCCTGGGCCGTGCCACTGTCCATCTGGGGCTCTGGTCAGCTCCCTCACTGTCTCCTAGCTCTTGCCCTCATCTGCAGAGTGGGGGCGATACTCTGAGGGGTACATGGGGGCAGGAGCCAAGGTGGGGGGGGGGGAGTGACATTTATAACCTGCAAGCTCAGAGCCTGGCCCACCTGCCTGCCTCCAGCCTCGGCTGCCCCAAACCCACCCTACATTTAGGTCTCAACTTTTCATTTAAAAGGGTTTAATTTGTCTGTTTGTTTTAATGTGAAATATGTGCATGACTAAAAAAAAAAAAACCAACAGAAAGTTACAGTGGGAAGAGTGAGTCTCACATCCCCCTGCGTCTCTGCACTTGCTCCCATATTGTGTGTGTGCGAGCGCGTGCACGGGGGCCCTTCCCGTAGACTGACGTTTACTCCGTGCACTCTTCACCTTGCTTTATTGCCTTAATGTATCTTAGACATCATTCCTTTTCAGTATACAAAGTCCCTGCATTATTTTTAATTGCTTTATTGTGCTCTCATGCCATAACTTAGTCACTCATTCCAAGGGTAGCTTTGAGGTTATTTCTCCTTTTTTTGCCAGTTACAAGAAGTGCCGCAAACATTCTTGCGCAAATATCTTTGAGCTTTGGTACATACGTATCTGTCCAATACATGTGTAGAAGGGTAGTTGCCAAGTTAGGAGTCACGTGCCTTTAAATTTTTCATCAGATAGTATGTATTCTCCCCAAAAGCGTTTCGCCAGCTTACAGTGCTTGCCACAACAGAGAAGGCCTGTTCCCGCGCCCCTGGGTTGATACCGTGAACAGACTTGCACTCGGGTCTTGACTCTTCCTGGAAACCTTCCTTTACAGCCATGTCTCCGTCGCACGTGCCCTCTGCTCGTTCACCAGCTCCCCCCAACACCCCACTGTGCCGGGCCCCTGCCCTTGGGCCCACGTCTACCCTAGGACGCTCCTTAGGTGCTGTGATGATTACGCTCTTGGCCGTTTGAGGGAAGGGACTATCTGGCTAGTGCCCTCCTGATAGCCTTCACCTTGTCCTCAGTGCACAGGAGGCCCTCATGAAGTGCCGGGAGGTCTCAGCGAATGGGAGCTGGTGTCCCCATAGGACTCGGACATTAATATCATATTTACAGTAGTTGAATTGCTTGCATCTAGAAGAATACTAGTGATTTTTTTCTTTTTTAAGCATTTCTTATTCTAGGCTCTAAACAAGTTAGGAATGTTCCTCCTACCCAACGTTTATCTGTAGAGTGGGTAGATTTTATGCCAGAATTCCTAGAGGGGATTCTACAAAAGTCTTCAGTCTTAGACGAATAGGGATTTTAGATCAGAGCATTTCATTCAACAAGGATTCATTGAAGCTGCGTGGTGAAGGGGGAAGGGCATGGATGTGAGCCAGACGCCTTCAGCAAAGGCTGAGCCAACTCCGTCCCTTGAGGTGTCTGCCCATCACGGGAAGGTCTGAAGAACCCAGGGAGCAGGGTGTATCCCCTGTGTCCCTCAAGGAGCAGAGTGTGTCCCTTGTGTCCCCCCAAGGAGCTTTTTCAGTGGATCGTCAGTGTCCAGTGTAGACACTGGACATTTCCTTAAATTTCTTGGTGTATGAGATGGAAGACAGACCCTCTCCGCTTTGGAGGTGCTCCCGAGCTGGGGGAGGGAGGCACAGGCAGACCTGCAGAAGCCAAGTGGCGGGGCAGAAGCAGCGCGGGTGGGGACCGAGTCCCTCTGTGGGAGCCCAGGGGAGGAACCGGCGCCCACCGGTAAGGGAGGTGAGGGCAGCGACCGCACCTCCAGTGTGTTGATGATGTGGTTGTATGAAGAACTCGCACACTTCCCAGTGTGTGAACTGTCTTCTAAACCCCGGTCACTGTCCATTTTGTTGAAATAGAATCTCAGCGGAGTTGATTTCATTAATAGCTAAATTACCAGCTGTCTGGGCTTGCCCTGAGGGGCTTGCTCATGCTCCCGGAGCCCAAGGTTGGCAGAGAAGGGGGCTCTGACAGCTTCCCTCTTACGTGATTTTTTTTTTTTTTGGCCTGCTAAGCACAACATCCTTTAAAAATTATTTTAACTCTTGAGATGAAAATCCTCGAACCTGATGACATAATGTTCTCCCCAAATCCACAAAAGCTAACCCAGCAGTGTGGCAGGCAGAACCCAGGTCCTGGCAACTGTAGCAGAGAAGAGGGAGCTCGGGGTTGCTCAGCGAGGGTGATGTTAGTTTGCGCCAGCCTCCTAGCGGGCAGGTGGGCCATGGTGGGAGGCGGCTCAGTGCCACAAGGTCGTTTGGGATTCAGCTGGTGGGCGGCCCTGCCCTGTCCAGCACGTGACTTCCATGTCGGGGCCGACGACAGCTGTTCCCCCAGCCAGCAGCAAGGGACAGCGGGCAGCTTTCTTTAAAAGGAAGAGAGAAAAGAAAAATGCCGTCGCTCTGCTCACGCCTCGGCCACCAAAAGCTGGTTGTCGGGCCACGCGTGGCTGTCAGGCACGCAGCCAGATATCATGGCTCGGTGGGCAGCGGTCTGTCCAACTGGAACAGGGAGGCTTCGGTGCTGGAACGAAGGACGGAGGAGGGGGGCCCGGAGATCCGCAGCAGCTTGTGGCCATCCTGCTGCTCGTCGCTCAGGCACTGCGGTTTACCTGTCCGAAGCCAGACTCACAGACTGCTTGTGCGTCCGGCCTCCCTCCAGCGCCTTCACCTGATTTCCCCTCATCTCCAGGTCGTGTATGTGCTTCCTCCAAGCCGTGCGTTCCCCTCTGGTCCACGTCCGCCGCGACCCTGTCCTGTTTCGCCAGGTCTCCCTGTCTTCAGTCCTGCCCACCCCGAGCCATCCCTCTCTCAGCTTCCCGAATGTCCACTCTACATGTCTCTCTGTCTCGATGGCTCCGCAGCCCCCAGGCCTGGGGCCCTTGCTGATCTGGCCTGCTTTTCTCTCTCCAGCTTCTTTCCCCCACTGCCCAGCAAAATTGAATCTCGGGTGACTGGGCATGCTCCACCTCTCCGCACCTGCTTCCTCCCTTCCCCGCAGCCCAGAGCCTTCTCTGTCCTCTGGGTCTAGGGGTCCCCCTGTTTCAGGGCTCTTCCTGAATGCGCCCACAGTGTCAGGCGCCCTGGCTGCTCCAGCACAGGACTTTGTCCACGGCGGGGTCAGGGAGTGCTTCTGGATGACCAGCCGTGGGGCTGAGGATCCACAGGCTGTAGGGCTCCCTACCTTTTCACCAAGCCTGCTTCTTATCCTTTGCACTTGCACCCCAGTAGCCAATTTGAGCGATTCACCAGGCCTGAGCCCGGTCAACTCGAGCTCTGTACCTCTGCTGTCCGTCCCCGGCAAGAGATGCCACCTCCTCCAGGACGTTCTCCTTGTCCTCGGCACCCCCCCCCCTCCAGTGCATAGGACCTCTTCTGCCTTTTGCCTTGCTTTCCTTTTTGCTTATGCCCTTATGGTATTGTAACTTGTGTTCTAATATAGATGACAGACTCGTTCCTCACACTTCTTCCAACTGGTGAATTATGCGTGGCTTCAAGATCAGTTGATTTTGGGGTGCTTGGGTGGCTGGTCAGTTAAGCGTCCGACTCTGTTGTCCCGAGCCCTGTTGGGTTTGCACCCAGCAGGGAGTCTGCTTGAGATTCCCCCTCTGCCCCTCCCCACACTTGCTCTCTCTCCCTCCCTCTCAAAATAAATAAAATCTTTAAAAAAAAAAAAAAGTAGCCGATCTTGCTCTATCTAAAGGCACCCCGCAAGTATTGAACTGAATTCTCTCGGCCTCCTAAAGGAGATTTACTGACTTCAGATGTCAGTAAAATGCAGCAGCGTCGTGAGGGAATCGTTAGATACTAAATTATGGGTCAGAGCAGCAAACGGATATTAGATGCTTACCCTGCTGCCTGGCAGGGTAAGGTGCCACAGGAAGACAGAGCACCCCCCACCGTCCTGGGGCTTAGGGCCCCCTCCTCACTCCAGCATGGTGTGACCAAGCCAGTTGGCTCACAGTGTCCCAGGGGCTGGTAATCCTGCCGTGGGGCCGTCCCGAGCAGCGGGTCAGTTCGTTTAGTGCCCTGCTGGCTTCCCAGAGCTGCTTCCCGCCCGGCCGGTGTGCAGTGGATCTCAGTCACGGTGGCTCAGCCACTGCCCTGAGAACTGGTATTAATTAAAAAAAAAAAAAGGCTGGGAGGAAGGGAGGAGTGAAGGAGTGGTCAGCTGGAGAAACTATTCACTTGATTTAAATTCTTCATTTAGGCTTGTTATCAACCTATTTCCATGTCTAATGAGAATGCCCGGCATGACTGTATCAAAATACAAATTATCACTCCGGAAAACTCAGCGGGTCACCATCAAATAGTAGATGGTAGAACAAACAGGAAATTGCTGGCGCTTGGGCAACACAATTTTAAGTTCCTGGTTTTTCAAACCATATAGAATGTTCACCTCCTAAGAGTTGATTGTTGGCTTTTTAATTTTTTTTTTTTTAAAAAGCAAAATAAATAGCTTGCTGACTTTTAAATAAATGTCTTCAGACAAGAGCCGGGGAACCCAGTCAGTGTGGCTGCCCGCTGGTTTCGGTTTGCTTGTTTTCTGTGTAAAATCACACAGGCTAGATAGGATAGAGATCCCAGCCTGCTGCCTAGCCCACCAAAAGGCCGCCTTGGGACTGCCAGTTTGGACTCATTTATCATGAATAAGTGTCAGAACATCCGTGTCCTCGACTACAGGTTCCCACAGTTCTCCGTCTGGAGCTCTGTGTGTATTGAGCCCGCGAGAGACGTGGGGTTTGGGGAAGGCGGGCCGGTTCCAGGACACGCGCGGGCACACACACACCCACATCACCAGGGCCCAGAACCCCACTGTTCTGCAACCTCTCCCATTTGCAGTCACGTTGGCCTAGGACTTGCTCTCTGCTTCATCCCTTCGCCTGAACTTGTGGACTTAGAAGGAGACTGGCCCTTTGGGGGTTTTTGAAGAAATTATAGACAGCATCCCTTTGAAACCTTTCCTGAGTACCTTCATCCTTGAGCCAGCCCTGCATACGCCGGTCCCACAGGGGGTGGGCTGAGGAGTCACTCAGTGACATAATCTTGTGCTGGCTGGCTAACTGTACAAGTGCAAGGAAGGCCGTTATTTCCTAGACCACTCCCTTAAAACATGGTCATGCCAGGCCTCAGCGTTCCTTCCTTCCACGGTGGGCTCGGTTCCTCTGAAAGGTCATTGCATTTTTTTTTTTTTTTTGCATGTTGCTGAAGTTCAGAACTTGGTGCGACCGAATTTATCAGCTGACAGCCCCCTTGTCTCAGATGCCAGTCAATTTGCAGCACTCTTGCATGAGCCACACACATGTGATCTCAGAATGCGTGTTCATTCTGTTTTTCTTTCAAGGAACCTGACAACTGTACCAGCTCTTTGGGATATTCTATGATACTACATCATGAGTGACAGTAAATGTGACAGTCAGTTTTACAGTGTGCAAGTGGCAGACTCAACCTTCACGGTCCTCAAACGTTACCAGCAGTTGAAGCCCATCGGCTCCGGAGCCCAAGGAATTGTTTGGTAAGTAGAGTCTGTTTGAATAGCGTGGATCTAGTTTTTACCGTAATAAGAACTAAATTGTCAGAACTTAGAAACACGGATGATTAAAAAAAAAAAAAAAAAAAAACTATTTTCTTTGCAATAGATTTTTAAACTAAGTTGAGTCAACCTCTTGCTCTAGTTATATGTAGTCCTATCATAGGATACAAACCTAAATCCTTAGAATGCTGTATAAATGTAAATGGGTAGCAGTTTTTCTTTTTTTTCTTTGACTCTTTTTTCTTTTCTTTTCTTTTCTTTTTTTTTTTTCCCTTTTCCATTCCCTGCCTGTCCTTAGATACTAGAGTAATAGGTGTGACAGTGAGTTGTAACAGAAATTTGGAGTTTTATTCATTTCTTCATCCTGGCCACCTTTCCCCCTCCCCCTTTTACCCCCAATCACTCCTATTCATTTCTAGGCGCCGTCACTGCCGTGCCTTGTCCTTCATTGGCAAGACGAGGCCAGTCAGTGTCATTATCACCCCATGGATTAACCAGGAAGGGATGCTGTGTGAGGGGTTGGGCTGGCCGTCTCTTCCTTGGTGTCTCACTTCAGCCATGTGTCCAGCCCGTCAGAACCGTTGGTCTGACCCTGAACCTTAGTCTCTTGCATGGTAAGACAGTCAGCTGCCGCGACATCACCGGTCAGCTCAAGGTAAAGTCTTTCACGTGTTTTCTAGACTACAGTTATCAGAACTTCCCAAAGTTTTTCTCCCGTAGTTTCCCCGGGCAAGACTTTTTTTTTTTTCTTTCTTTCTTTTTTCTTTTTTGGGTCAGTAAAAACAAGATGGTCTCTGCCTCTGAAGGAAACTGTGATAAAGCTAAATAGCCCGTGTTTACCGCTCGCAGGCAGAGGGGATTCAAAGTAAGAGAGAACTCTTCTGGATGCTCTGGGTAGGGGAGCTTGTTTTCGTTAGAGACTGTGAGACTGCACCAGTGGCTTGAAGTGACCCTCGGGTTTAGAGACCTGCAATCAGAGAAGTCAGGTGTTTCCTTTAGCCTAGGTGGTTGGAGGCCCCAGGAGCTAAGAGGAGGTTGCAGTGTAGAGAGCTTCGCAGAAAGACTAACGCGGGAGAAGGGGCTGCATGGAAGGAAAGCCAGGCGTGTGTCTAAAATAATAGCGATCTCAGTTTCCACATGATAGCACGCTGTATCAGTACTTAAATCCAGGGTGCCGAGAGAGGTTGGATGCTCCGAATGAAGACACTTTGATATGTCGAAAAAGTTCCAGACAGTAAAACATTCTTCTGAGTTGAAATTGGGTGGTCATTTGACCCGGGTAATTTGGCAAGACCTCTCTGCAGGGAGAGGCTGACTGGCAGTTCCTAAGTCATTGTAAAACGGAAGGTTTGATACACAGCCAGCAGTTAAAATTAATGACTTCATTACAGCATGGTAAATAAAATCAAATGCCGCTTGACAAGATACTATTTTGCAGAGATTGGTTTTGACTTCCAGGTCACAGGTGCTCCTTTTCATCTTCGGTTTTTAAAGATGTGTATAATAACAAAATTATTCGTTATGGATGTGTATTTTTCATTTAAAAATTTTTCAGTTTTGAAACAAAAGTTCCTAATGTGCCATTATAAGCTAGACTTCCTCTGGGAAAAGCAGTGGGAGACTTTTGGATGGAAAATTCTGAATTAAAAAATTTTAAAACTCAGACAGAAATAAACCCCTATGTTTATGGCCATGCATTTTGGAAAAGCATGCCAAGGTTATTCAATGGGGAAAAAACAGTATCTTCAACAGATAGTGCTGGAACAACTGGATATCCCATGCAGAAGGATGAAGTTAGACCTTTACTTCACATAATGTAGAAAGTTACCTCAGAGTGGGTCATCAACCTAAAAATAAGCGCTGTATGCATTAAACTCTTGGAAGAAAACAGGGGGAAGCTTCATGACTTTGGATTCTTAGAAATGACACCAATAGCATGAGGAACAAAATTAAAAATCGGACTCCATCAAAATTAAAAACTTTGGTGCATCAAAGGTCACTGTCAAGAGAGTGAAAAACAACCCGCAAAACAGGGACATGTTTGCAAATCCTATATCCGATAAAAGTCTAACGTCGAATGTATAAAGAGCTCTTACAACTGTAAAAACACAACCCAATTTATAAAAACAAACAAACAAAGGCAAAGGACTTGAACAGACGTTTCCTCAAAGAAGATGTGTAAACAGGTGATTGGTGCATGGAAGAGTGCTTCTTATTTGCCGTTAGGGAAATAAAAGTCAGAACCACAGTGAGATCCTGCTCCACACCCCCTGGGATGCCCACGAGCAGCACAATGGAAGGTAACCAATGTTGGCAAGGATGCCAAGGAATTAGACCCTCAGTCGTTGCCGGTGAGAATGTAAGGTGGCGCGGCGACTTGGGGAAGACGGTGTGACGGGTCCTCCATGTAGAACTACCACGCGACCCAGGAAGTACTCCTAGAGTTAAGGGCAGGTGTTCAAACAGAGACCCGTACACAGATGCTGGTCACAGCAGCCCACGTGTCCGTCCATGGATGAAGAGATGCCACGTTGTGTGTGTGTGTCCAGGGGATGTTCCTCTCAGAAAGGACAGAGCGCTGGTGTGTGGACAACGTGGTCAGTCCCCAAGAACACGCTGCGTGGAAGGAGCCAGACGCTCACGGGAAGTACCCCAAGTAGGTAAATCCATGGAGGCAGGGGACGGGGGAGCACTGCTTAGTGGGCATGGGGCTTCCCTTGTAGTGAGGACAATCTTTCAGAATGATCTAGATACAGGGGGCTAACTGCACGACATTGGGAATGAACCAAAAGCCACTGAACTGTTCATCTTTCAGGTGGTTACTTATATATATGTGTGTGTGAATCTCACCTCAAAAACGTGTTTTAGGAGAGCAAACTGGACAGCGCCTTAAATGAAGGCTCTTTGTCATTCGTAGTGGATATTTAACTCCTGAAACTATAATATCATATATAATGACATTTTCATGCTGTGTTATTATAAAATATGTTGTCATTTCCTGTAGTAGCTTAATTTGTATACTCATAGAATATTAACAGTAATGTCACATAACTTTTAATACTTTACATGATTTTATGACAATTTTATTGATATTTGTAGGAACAGATTTTCTCTCACATGCAGAAAAGTAGGAGGAAAGACATATGTCATGGCTAAAATTTCTTTTTAAAGATTTTATTTATTAGAGAGCACAAGCAGGGGGAATAGCAGAGGGAGAGGGGGAAGCAGGCTCCCCGCTGAGCAGACAGCCCGATGCGGGGCTCGATCCCAGGACCCAGGATCATGACCTGAGCCGAAGGCAGAGGCTTATCCCACTGAGCCCCCGGGCGCCCCCGTCACGGCTAAAATTTTAACACCATCCTAAATCTCATCTCTTCGATTCTAAGAAAAGATCCAAAACTGGGTTTCTGTTCTTTTCTGCTCAAGGAAGAAGTCATTACTTGGAGCTGATTAAGCTTAATTAATTAATTAAAACTCAGCAAGCCCACCACGCACAGCCAACAGTTTATTTCACCATCTCGGATGCCGCTGCTCACTTACCTTTGTCACCCAGCCAGTTAATATTACCAAGTCAGAGCCTGTTAGCTGGGTTAACTTTGCTGAATACATGGAAAGGGTTAGTTAACTTGACTCAGATTATTGATGTTTTCTTTTAGAAATGTTTGTGCAATTATGAAAATCATGCTTAGACTTCGGGCTGTGTCCTCTTTCGGCCTTCAGATGAGGTGCCATCCCAGGAGTTGGGCCCACGCGGCTGGAGACCTGGTTTCTGTGATTACTCCCTTGCTCCTCTCTCCCGGAGCCGGTGCGACTTGCTGTCAGCCAGATGCTCCTCACTTTCCTGCCCGGCTTGAGCTTTGTGGTCCCGCTGAGCTGCGGCGGTGGTGACCTCAGATGGAGAGGAGAGTGCTCTTCCCATGAGACTTCCCCCGCGTCTTCTGAGGACTTTTCCCTGGCTCGGTTTCGTGGAGCTTCTTGGATATTGGCATTTTGCTTTAAGGTCCTCAGAAGAAAAGTGTTCTGTACACGTGCAAGGAGAGGGTCTTACCCCATTCCATTGTTGGAATAGAGCAAGAAACTAATGGTGCCCGTCAGACCCCTTTCTTCCCGTCAGTGACAGAAGGGCCTGAGTACCCCCACCATCAGGCCCTAACTTCTGGGTAACCAGTTCTCTCCAGGGCTCCTTTCCCTGCAAACACAGCGGGTTCTTTCCCATGGCCATCGCTTTTGTCCCCACTGCAAGTCCCAGCCGGATTGTCCTCAGAAGCCCACCAGTCTTTCAAAACAGTATCCCTGGTCTTTCAAGACTGATCTCATCTGCGAAGCATCCCCAGGCAACCCCAGCTCACATTTAGGCCAGAGCCTCCTGGGTGCCTGGATGGCTTAGTTGGTTAAGTGTCTGCCTTTTCCAGGTCATGACTCGGGAGTCCCAGGATCGAGTCCCAAGTCAGGCTCCCTGCCCAGTGGGGAGCCTGCTTCTCTCTCTGCTTCTGCCTCTTCCCCCCTTGTGCTCTCTCTCACTCACTCTCTCTTTCAAATAAATAAATAAAATCATTTAAAAAAAATAGAATAAAGCCTCCTTTCTGATTGAACTAAATGCTTACTTGATGTACCCATGTGGGCATGCGCACATGCATACACACACACACACACACACACACACACACACACACACACACTCTCTCTCTCTCTCTCTCTCTCTCTCTCTCTGTCGCTCTCACTCCAGAACTGTAAAATAGTAAGTCCATGCTTTAAACTAGTAAATTTGTGGTAATTTCTTATAGTAGCAATAGGAAACTAACACAGGGGCCGTGCTTGTTTTTATATTCTGAGAAACGAAATAGAGTGCAGGGCTTACAAAACTTGTTCATTGTCTGTCTAAACTAGAGCTTTGTAAAGGGGCCTGGGGCCTGGGGCACAGGCAGGCAGGGCACCAGAATGTACGAGATTAAATGGAAGAGATGAACCAGGGTAAAACATTCTGACTTTTTCATTTTGTAATCGTTTTTGCCTTCATCTCCGATTCGTTTCTCTGTTTCTGTCGTTCATTAAAAATATTAGTAAAATAAATTAGGAAGTAAGTTTGAAAATGTTTATCACTTTGGATTATTCATAAGTTTCAACTAAGTTATTTTGTAAATTGAGGCCATTGTAAGATTTCAAGGCCGGAGTGGGAAATGTGTGTCCATTTCTTTCATCCCTCTTCAGTTATTTCTTCCTCCTTCTAAAAGCTCAAGTTGGTCAGCCAAATAACCCTATTTGTTTTATGGATAGTGTTAGACCTGGCAGCCCCTGGAAGTGACCATTTAGAACCTGAGCATCAAGGGGTTGGTCTAGCTCTGGCTTCTTTTTCTCCCTCTCGTTCCGGGCACCCATGAAGGCCGGCCGGCTCTCACACCGTTTTTTCTCTCTAGTGGCCTAAGTAAATAAGTATAGAATGTGTGCATCCGCATTTCTGCCGTGAAGGAGGTCTGTAGCGTCAGGTGCAGGAAGGCTGGGACTCGGGGGACTGAGTTCCAAGGCCGGCTGTGATGCACATCGCAGGAGTTCTCTGTGGCCTGGGGCAAATCCATGTGTCTTTGTGGTTCTTGATAGTTTCACCTCTCAGACAAGTGGCTTAGAGCTGCTGGATTAAGGTGGTGGATCAGATACCTGACCAAGAACAGGAGGACAGCAGTCCATGCAAGAGGGCTTTTAACAAGGTTCCTCCCTAAGGTAAAAAGTAATTGGAAACTTGATGCAGATGAACGGAGCAGAGGAAGTGAGAGTAAGTAGACAAGACCTCCGCAATAAGGAAGAGAGCCTATCTATGGTAAAACCCCAGAGAGGCTGTGGGTATAGCAATGACAAATACAGAAAATGAAGATGACACAAGCGGCTAGAAATAGGGGTGCTAATTATGAAACAGTTGTGCCAGCTGGCTCCCAGCATTCCCACCCTCGCCACCGTGCTCAGCATTTGCACCTAGAGCACGCATCCGTGAGTGAACAATGGCATAGGCCAGGGTCTGGGGAAGGACAGAAGCCTCGAGGGGAGCCCAGAATTTGGAGTTCTTTCCCCTGAGGACATCTGACAGTTCTGGAGTGGGCAGCCGAGAGATTGAATAGTACTTTGGATTGCCTTGGGGGGCTAGCAGTCAGGGATTAGAGCCCAGGGCCCTGTGGGGGGCCTGGTGAACTTCCTTCACTTTGAGCTGGGTCCAATAAAGGACTGCATCCCGAGGTGAGAATGAACCAGAAAAAAACAGACCCTTGCAAGACACTGCCACTCAGCTGCAGATCATCTCAAATTTGCCGAACTTGAACTGAATTGAACCTAGATTGCTAGTGCCCCCCCCACACCAGGTACCCAGCAGAAGTGAATTTAATTTAAATTCTCCCTAGAGGAAGACAGCATCATACTGGGTATCAGATTATTTCCAGATAGCAAGGAGTCTTGCAAGTGCAAGGTCCCACACATAATCACAAATAACTAGTCACACAGGAGATTAGACAACATGCACACAGCCCAGCGCAAACAGAGAAAAGAAGCAGACCCACAGGGGAAATGGGCATTCTGGGATCCAGACTTCTCAGTAGCTACAATGTTGAGCTCAGGATGGTAAAGGGAAGGTGAAAAATAAGAACCTTAAAAAAAAAAAAAGAACTAAGCAGAAGCTCTAGAACTGTAAGATACAGAAATCAAATTATGAAGTTAATGGATGGGTTTGACAGCATATTAGATACAACTGAAGAGAGATTTAGCGAACCAAAGATGGTTCAGGAAAAAAATTCAGGAGGAGGCCTAAAGAGACAAAAGTATAGAAACAGTACAGGAGAGAAGGTATATTCGTTTTCTCTTGCTGCATAACAAATTACCACAGACTTGGTTGGTGTTTTAAAAACAAACAAGCACCCATTTATAACTTCATAGTTCTGTAGGTCAAAAATCCACACAGGCTTGTCTGGGCTCCTGCCCAGCGTCTCACAAAGCTGAAATCAAGATGTTGGCCAGACTGTGCTCTTACCGGGAGGCTCTAGAAAAGCTTGTGCTCCTAAGCAGCTGCAGGACCCAGTTCCCTGCAGCCTGAGGTCTGAGGTCCCCAAAACTTGCTCTCTGTCAGCCAAGGGCCACTGTGCTCCCCGAGGCTCCCACATGCCTTCTCACATGTCCCTCTCCGTCTTGAAGGCAGCAGTGGTGTGTCTAACCCTTCTCAGGATAAAAATCTCTCAGACTTTCCCCTCTTCCTGCCGGCCAGAACACACTCTGCTTCTGAAGGGCTTTTGTGATTAGATTAACCCCCAGCTCCTGTTCGTTAATGAGTATGCTTAGCCCTGTTGTGGGACACGAGGTCGGGATACATAAAAATCAAATGCCTAGAAATTGGTAGAACAAACCACTTTGACAGTGGTTTGGCATTATCTGCTAAAATACGTGCAGTGCCACTCTTACCTATCTGCTCATCAGAAATGCATGCAGAGGGGACGCCGAGCCCCGTGCAAGAACGTTTATGACTGTGGGTTTTTTTTGTAATCGGTTGCAAACTGAGAACAACCAAAGTACCTATCAACGTTATGTCATAGAGTCATGCAAAGGAATAATATAGCAATGACCCAGAATGAATTTTAGCTGCACACAGCAGAAGAGTGTCACCAATGTCAGGCTGAGCAGAAGAAGTCGGGCACAGCTGATTTCAAAAACCAGGCAAAAAAAAAGCTGTGGGGGCTCTGGGGAGGGAGCTTGAAAATTCTTACTTCTCCGGTAAAAGCAAGGAAGTGATTTTCCTGAGAGTCAAGGGACAGGAGGGGTTGTGATTAGTAGGAGACTGGGGGGTGCTGACAAAACATGGCTCTTTGTGATCAATCACCGAGCTGAGGAACAGGAAGGGAAGTCAAGGAATGGATACGAGACAGGCATCGCCTTCTCTCCAATACTCAGTGTTGGAAATCCATGAAGTTCTGAGAGAAAATTGAACTTGTCAGAAGACCAGCAGTCAAGGCCGAGGGCAGAATAAGGCCATTTATCTTCCGTGCATTTTTTCTGAGGAAATTCCTTCAGGATGTACTCCACCAAGAGAGAGGATTCAAGAATACGTAGGACCGGAAACGTGGAGGCCATTGAAAAGGCGGAGCCCAGGGCGGTTGCTTGAAAGGCCGGTTGCAGCCGGCCTTGAAAGGAGCTCCAAGAAAAAGTGCCGACAAAAAGAACAGCATAGACTCCAAACAGTAATGGGAGAGGCTGCAGAAAGGGGTGTTTTTCTTCTTAAGAGAAGTTTGTGGTGGAAAACCTAGAAAAAGTCACGGTCTAAGCGTCAAACAGCTTTCAACAGACGTGACGTTTGAGCAACTGGTGGAATGTAAGAAAAGAAAATGCATTTGACTTCGACACCGGAAACAATCTCCTTTTCTTGTGAGTGGTGCCAAGGGTCATGTGATCCTTAGAAAATGAAACGTCATCCCGGCCCCACAGTTGGGAACACTGACCTGTGCACGCATACGTGCTCTCTGTGTCTTGGAGCTCAATGTTCAGACACGTCCGAAAGGGGACATATGGAAGACTTAGCTGTAGAGACCAAATAGGTAGGTCATTTGAGACGGAGTTTGGAGGAAAGGAAAGAGAGTAGAGTGCTGGAGGCCAGAGAGATGGACTGTGATGGTGTCATCTTACACACCGGGAGTCCTGAGGGTCCCTCGAAAGGTGAGGGATCGAGAAGTTTAGGCACGTTGTTTAAGTAACTTAAGGTGACCAAGGGAAAAGTTTAGAATAACAGGAGAGCAAAAAACTGGGAGGCGTGGAGCTTTCAAGTAAAGGGACTAAATCTTCAGTTTGGGGGAAGTAGATAGACACCTTCCGAAGTCGATAAGTGAGGAAATGCTGATAGACATACATTCTTTGGAGTTGAGAAGCGACCACAAGAATTAAAACCAGAAATAATGGAAGGTGGTTGCTCCAAGGGCTGGAACTAGGAGTGGAAGTGTGCGTCTGCTCAGAGGGTCAGAATTTAAGTCCATTGGCTCATTTTGGACAAAAACTTTCGAGATCAAAAATGGTGTGTCTGTTTTCAGATTCTTAAGACTGAAATAGAGTAGGTACAAACACACGTGTGTATATTTTTTGCACAAATAGATTTATCTGGAACATTTTATAGCTCATGTGAATGGTGCATTTGCTTATGGGTATGTGGGTTGACATATGTATATACACGTGCACGTAATGTGGCCTGAATTAAAGAGAGATAATTACAAGGTAACAAGGAGTTTCTAACCTTCAGTTTATTTATTTTTTTTAAGAATTTATTTATTTATTTGTTTGTTTGTTTGTTTGTTTGTTTATTTATTTATTTGGCAGAGAGAGAGGGGCAAGCAGGCTCGCCGCTGAGCAGAGAGCCCGATGTGGGGCTCAATCCCAGGACCCTGAGATCATGACCCAAGTCAAAGGCAGAGGCTTTAACCCACTGAGCCACCCAGGCACCCCTAGCCTTCAGTTTAAAACAGATGGAATTAAGTGAGGGTGGTTGGCAAAATACAAAACAAGACATGACTAGGAGTGAATAAGTGGAAACAGTGTTACAAACCGCATAGAATAAATACATAGAAACGATATTTAGGTGGTGCTCGGGTTCTCACGTGGTCCTTAGCAGCTTTTAACCTCTGGTAAGGAACCAAAGGGCAAGAATAGCACCAGCAGTGTCATCAGTATAGTTTGTACCAAATGCACAATCAGGCCACTCAGTTTTTCCCGTCTATTTTCTGGAGGTGAAAAGGAGCCATGAATTTCAGTTGGGAACTTGAGATGCCAGAAACGCAGCCTCTGCAAGATTTTCTTCTTACTATAATAGCTCAAGGAGTTATTTCTAGTCAAATTTTATATATAGCCATTGCTTATATTAGGGGTTTTGTATCTTGGGGATTTATCATGGCTTCTGCTTTCGTTTTTCAGATTCTTTTGTCTGGGAAAAAAACAATCAGAGCTTGTATTTGTTATATCCCTCTCATGAGCTCAACCGCTTCCCCCACTGCGAAATGCCAGGTTATACTTACATTGTATTCTGTGATAACCAGTGACTTTTTTTTTTTTTTCCAACTTATGGGCATATTCACACTGAAGATTTCACATCTTGACTGGTCTCACACGCTTTGTATTAAATTACTTGGTTCTGAATATAATAATCTCAGCTCATGGAAGGAGAAGTCCATGTGCGTCCTAACTGCGGCTGCCAAGTTCGTGCCTCTGCAAAGGAGTCAGTCCATCCCCCACTCTTAGCCAACTTACCTGGTTCTTTATGTGTAGAAGTACCTTGAGTGGAAGCAAGCAGGAAGACATTTCCTTATTTGCTACTCGTTTTAAAAAGGGAATGCATTGAACGGGCATTGTGCATTGCAGTCTTCCAGAATCATCCTAATGGGTCCCTTATTATATTTCCTGATTATAGTGCTGCTTTTGATACAGTTCTTGGGATAAATGTTGCAGTCAAGAAACTAAGCCGTCCTTTTCAGAATCAAACTCATGCAAAGAGAGCTTACCGTGAACTCGTCCTCTTAAAATGTGTCAATCATAAAAATGTAAGTTATGTCTACATTTCCTCTGCATAACGTTGTCCACGATACGGTCATCTTGGGGGGTCTTTGGAAATACATTGAGTTTAGACCTCGGGTAAACTAGCCATAACAGGAACTATTTAAAGGGTTCTATTTTCTTGACAAAATTCTTTATCAGCTTTGGGGAAATTGAAGTCAACAAGAAGCATCATGGTCTAGTCCAGGTCTGACAGCAAGATCAGTTAACCTGTAATCATTCGATTTTCACTATTTCTGTTTCTGTAAAATGGCAACAGTATTAACTGAAGAAAGTGAGAAACATATTTTTTTTAGAAAAACGTTGTTCCATAAAGTAGCTTTTTGCCTCATATGACGGACATTTCAGTTCTAAATAAATGTGAGTAGATGGTGTGATCCTCAAGATGTCTGTGCTTTGGCATCTCTGCCGAAATCAAAGCACTGTGAATTTCAAGGAGAAATTGTGTTTCCTCAGAAAAATGAGGTATGCAGGCCTATTGTATGTCCACTGCTGCTCTCTGAGCATTATCGTGAGCATGATTCTGATAATCTTGCCATGTTATAAAAAAAAATTGTGAAGTGTTATGTCTGGAAGGGGCTTTGGAGATCACCCTTTGTGACCCCTTTTTTTGTGGTGAGGGAGGAGTGTTAAAGACTACACTCAACTCAACATGCCTCCCTTCAATTTTGCATCGATGCTGGATCTTTCTGGTGTACACACATTACGCACAAAACCAAGAAAAGTTAAAAAAAAAAAAAAAACAAGAAAAGTTTATTCTTTCGAGTCTGTGGGTTGAGTTTATTTTTCATTTCCTCAACACATGCTTTGTTTTACTTACACATTTGAAATTTTTTTCAGGTTATGCACAAGTATGCTTATTATTATTTTTTTTAATTCATACACTATAAACAAGAAGGCAGAAGTCATCGAATCCCTCAGATCATTACCCTTAACATTTTGGTGAGCGTTCTTCCATGTGTATGTACATACATACGTGAACACGGTCGGCCACGTTATGGTGCATCCTGCCTTTGCCCTCGCAGAATGTTCCCGGACCTCAGATACACTACCTAGTACACACGCACAGTAATTTATTTAACCAGTCATCTGTTACTGGATATTTAGATCGCTTCCAGTTTGTGCCATTATAACCAGTGCTGAAACAAGCATCTTTGTACTTGCATCTTTGCGCACCTGTCCGGGTGAACATCTTGGTCAAAGCGTGTATACTACGCGCTTCGGATTTTAGAATGTGCTGCCAAAGTGACCTCAGGGAAGACTGTCAGTTTTGCACTTTCATCAAGACTATCGAGGGAAAAGAAAAGATTATCTAAGAACGTGTTTTATTTCAGAATCCCCCAGCACTATGTACATATTGTTGCTTTTGTTGTTGTTGGACTTTGCCAATCTGAGAGATGACAAGTGATACCTTATTCTTACTTGTGAGGTTCACTTCTTTCCATACTTTATCTCCATTAGCCATTTATTTTTAAAGAGTCTGTTTCCTGTGGTCTTTGACCATTTTTCTCTTGGGCTGTTGGTCTCTTTTTTGCATTTATAGACGATCTTTGTATAATTAAAGCTCTCAACCCTCACTTCTTTTCCATTTGACCTCATTTAGGTCGCTTTTGCTATATTCATTTTTTTGGGGGATTTTTTGGCGGGGAGGGTTTGTTGATCTTGGTTTGGGTTTAACATGACACATGTTCTAGGTTTCCTGTCATGCTTAAAAAAGGCTTTTCTACGCCAGGATTATATAAATGTTTATCCACATTTTAGTGTTTTGTGGCTTCATGGTTTACATTTAAATCTTTGTTCCACTTGGAGTTGATGTGAAGATTCAGGATGGATCTGGTTTTATTTTGCCCTCAGTTAGCCGGCCACCCTAATCTTGTATCCTCATTCATCTTTCCCTTGGTCATTTGAAATGACTGAGGATGTGCGTTTGGTGCTCGAGCGGTGGGACTCGTTGTTTAATTGTTGGGGTGCCGGGACCAAGGCCTTGTGGTAGAGGCCTTCCCACAACTCTCTTTAAATGTATAACACCGTGAAGGGTTCACCTTCATCATACTAGAAATACAAGTTTCACCTTCATATTTCAAAATTTTAGAAATTTGTAGATCATATTTCAGTTTTCAGAGTTAACATAGTGCTTTGGTGTTATAATGTCTACCTTTTTATCTTCAGGGCCAGAAAGACATTAGGTGTTAAAAGTCTGTCATAAAAAGTTAGTAGAGACACACCAAATGTGATTTGATTAAAAGTATGTCTTATTTCCAAGGTGAGAATCCTAGTCGTTTAACTTTTCTCTAATACTGTGTAATAGGATGTTTTGGTAAAATTAATAATAAAAAATAAATACTGAGCTCTGCTATGATTTTTCAGTTTTAATGCATTTAATGATAAACTTAATTTTGATAATTAAGTAGTTACCTGACATACTGAGGAAAAATAAATCTTCTCTTTTCAGATAATTAGTTTGTTAAATGTGTTTACACCACAAAAGACTCTAGAAGAATTTCAAGATGTGTAAGTATCATTTTTACTCAGTAACTCACCATGTATCAATGACTAAAAATTTAGAAAAGAAAGTAATTGGTTTTTTTTTTTACTTAGGAAATGTAGGTAGCAATATATTTAGCCACTTTTTTCTGTGGAGGAGAAATATTAAGGAAGATAGATAATAATATTCAACTATTTGTGCCTAGATATTATCATCTCCATAACCAATACAGGATGACTGGAAATAATTCTTCAGAGCAGACAGTGATCATTAATGCTGTTGATTTGCTTTGCTGAAATATAAAATGTTTTTCTCCAGTGCCCTTGAAAGCCAGGATGATAGGGTTCAAGGGTTTATACTTATTATTTGAAATCATTATGTCACTAAACACCGTGCGACTCCAAAATCTGAAATAGAATTATCTTACAAACAATAAAATATTAATTTATCATATTGAATTGTAATGCCCAACGCATCCTAAATTGACCGGTGCATTCATTCAACAAATATCTGATTGCCACTCGTATGCTAGGCACTCTCTTGGACTTGGCATACTTCAGTGACCCAAACAGGCAGAAATCCCTTTTGTGATTCAGAATTGCAGGCGGTCATACTTGCTCTTAGAGCTTTGCAAAAGCCAGAGAAGGTACACAGTCAACATAAGTAAGGAAGTGCCGCCATCTTAAGGATGTCTCGAGTGTTCCGGAAGAAGTGAGCTGGGTTAGGGAGTCAGGGTATATCCTAAGCAGAGGGGGTGGAGAAGGACCTCACTGGACTGGGGACAAAGAAACCCTTGAAGGAGGTTTGGGGTTAATCCTACAGATACTTGAGAGAAGGTGGGATTGAGATAGAAGGAACAAAGGAGTGGAAGTGGGGCCATGCCCACTGTGCTCTGAGAGCTACAAGTGGCCAGTGTGGCTGGAGCAGAGTGCAGGGGGCGGGGGGGCAGAGGAGAGAAGAGGGTGGGCTCCGAGCAGTGATGGGGTCAGACCCTCCTGGGCCTCAGGGCCCTTTACTCCAAGGCAAGGCAGGAAGACCCAGCAGAGGACTGAGCTTCCCTGATCGACACCGTCAAAGAATAATTCTAGTGTCTGTGTTGGGACCAGCAGGGGTGGGGACACAGAGAGGAGGCCGTTGCAGCAATGTAGGGGAGGGGTGATGGTGGCTGCATTTAGACCGGAGGGTAAGAGGTAAAGGGGAGAGGCTGGGGGCTCAAACTGTCCTGAAAGGGAAGCCCCCGTAGTAGTGTGAGGAAGGGGAAGCTGAGGGCGACACCGGCGCTGGCCTGAACCCCTTGGAAGTGCTCCCAGCTGAGGGAGGAGGGCGACCGGCAGAGCCGGCTGGAGGGGGAGGTGGAATCAGGGGCTCAGTTTTGGACACGGGCCTCAAGACACCTCTTGGGTACCCAGGTAGGCCTGGGACGTGGGCAGGTAGATATACGAGCCTGGCATTCAGGAGAGAGGTCTGGATGGAAGGCAGGAACCTGAGAGCTGATGGTCTGCGGCTGGCGTTTAAAGTGTTGAGACCAGGGACCAGAGGAGATCCCCAGACTGTGATAGTCAGAGAAGAGAAGGAGGCCAAGACCGAGCATTGGCACCCCCGACAGTAAGAGGTTGGGAAGAGGAGCAGGGCGCGGCCAGCCGGGAGGCCGTCGGGTTTGGCGACATCCAAGTAAGTCATCGGGGGTCTTGGCGAGGACAGTTGCAGCAGGGTGGTCAGACACAAGCTCCATGGAAGTGGGCTTCAGAAAAAATGGGAGAAGCATTGGAGATGCCAATTACAGACACCTCTTTGGGGACTTTCGCTTGCAGAGAGAGGCAGAATGTGGGGCATAGCTGGTGGGGGCAGAAGGGCAAACGTTTTCCCAACGTGAGAAGGAACAGCATGGTTCTACACTGTGATCCCATAGCAATAAATGAGGGAAGGAAGGGTGGAAAAAAGATAGATTTGGGAGAATTTGAATATTTGAGATTCTATTTATTATGATATAAAAATTATTTTAACTTGAAATTCATCATTTGATAGTTTTCTTGGAAAACAACTGCTGAGTTCCTTTATATGTTGACTTTTTTTTTTACAAGATACCTTATAAATATTTAGAGAAAAATAAGGGTTTTTTTTTTTCATTTTTAGCCAGTGTAGTAACTAAGCAGTAAGTTATTACTGTTGCATATAAATATAATTTAGTAACCATAAAGGAATTTTGGGTGATTTTTATGTGTACATGGCTGATCTTTTTTCCCCCCAGGTATTTGGTTATGGAATTAATGGATGCTAACTTATGTCAGGTTATCCACATGGAGCTGGACCATGAAAGGATGTCCTACCTTCTTTACCAGATGCTCTGTGGTATTAAGCATCTACATTCGGCTGGTATCATTCATAGAGTAAGTAGTGACGCCACGTTAGTTTTATCTTTAAAATCACAGTCGTTTTCTGATCATGATTCTCTAGGCACAAAAGAGCTTGATATTTTTTTTTAAAGTTGCCAGTGTCAAAAGAATCCAAAGAAACTAAGGGATCGTGTTGAGCTCCTGAGTCCCGTTGAGATTAGAAGATGCCTGTGGAGCGCCTTGTTTGCACGAGCCCTCGTTTGCATGAGCCACTCCAGATGCAGGCTTGTGCCGCTGGGTTTGATGCTGCAGAAGAAAACGTACTTTTTATTTTTTTAGCCTTTAATTTTGAAGTAACTTAAAATTTAAAAGTTACAAGAATAGAACAGAAAACTCCTTAGTGTTACTCACTGAGAACCATCTATTTATTCATTGTTAATATATTTGCCACATTTGAAATCCCATTTTTAATGAGGCAGGAATTTAGGTCTGGGGTGGGAACGGTTAGAGGCTAAGCAGTAAATGACACCATTGCTCGAGAAATCATACGTAAATGATGGCCCAGATACCTGTTTCTTAGAGTCCTATGGCTTTGCGACTGCAGCATCTCAGCCCCCCTGGTGGGAACTCGGGGAATGGCCCCCAGTGGGCGTCCTGAGCCCCTAAACTGGGATTTGAATGACAGCCGGCTGCACTCTGTCAGGAAGTAGCGTTTAAAAACCAGTGGGATAGGGGCACCTGGGTGGCTCAGTGGGTTAAAGCCTCTGCCTTCAGCTCGGGTCATGATCTTGGGGTCCTGGGATCGAGCCCCGCATCGGCTCTTTGCTCAGCAGGGAGCCTGCTTCCCTCTCTCTCTCTGCCTGCCTCTCTGCCTACTTGTGATTTCTCTCTCTCTCTCTGTCAAATAAATAAAATCTTAAAAAAAAAAAAAAAAAAAAAACAGTGGGATACAGTGTAATTTCTCTAAGCTGGCCTTGGGAGGTTTCATTTCTTTTTTGACTTGTATCACTGTGCAAGCAGAGCATCACGGTGGAATTTTCTCTGACAGCGAAACTGTTGAGTGAGACTATGGGCAGAGGTAAAAGATTTATGTTGGAAACACTCTTAGCATTCCCTAAGTTATCACCATACTGATTCTGTCGACAGACTGCCTTTCGATACGATATTCCAACATCAAGAAGTTGTCATTTCTCTGAACCACAATCTGTGTGGGGAGAAAGATAGTGAGGCTGGAACAAAGAAGCCTATTCATAGAGAAAAGAATAGTGAGATTTTCAGCGGTGCGGTAGATCTGACAGGCGCCAGGAAACGTTGGCTGCAGCCGCACAGCCCGCCAGTCCCCAGAGGACCCGGCTGCCCTTGCTCGAGTCTGGGACCCCAAAGCCCACAGGCCTGGGCGGCGTACCTGGTCCCTCCAGGGCCTGTCTGGGGCCTCGCGCACGCTGGGCTCCCGACCTGGGCTCCCGACCTGGGCTCCTAGGTGAGGTTGTTTAAAATACGGCCTTTGCTGCCACCAGGTGTTCAGTTAAAATAATATAAATTCTGTTGACAAATCTGCTTTTAAAATAATACCATTCATTTTTTCCCCTTGTTTTTTATTTAAATTCCAGTTAGTCAACCTACAGTGCAATATTAGTTTCAGGCATACGGTATCACGATTCATCACTTCCATACGCCCGGTGCTCATCACGACAAGGGCCCTCCTTCCTCCTCTCTGGTGACCAGCACTTTATTCTCTTACAGTGAGGAGTCTGTGGTGGTTTTTTTTTTGGTTGGTTTTTTTTTTAAGATTTTATTTATTTGACAGAGAGAAACACAGCGAGAGAGGGAACACAAGCAGAGGGAATGGTAGCAGGAGAAGCAGGCTTCGTGCCGAGCAAGGAGCCCGATGTGGGGCTCCATCCCAGGACCCTGGGATCATGACCTGAACTGAAGGCAGACGCTTAATGACTGAGCCACCCAGGCGCCCCGAGGAGTCTGTGTTTTGGTTTATCTTTCTCTCTTTTTTTTCCTGTTTGCTCTTTTGTTTCTTAAATTCCACAGATGAATGAAATCATATGGTATTTGTCTTTTTCCAACTGACTTCTTCACTTAGCGTAATAATACTCATTTTTTTAATTAGAAATAAACATTTTTCAACATACCATTCTCTTTCGCTTCCTAAAACTCTCACAGGCCATTATATAAATTAAGACATTCTTCCTAGCTCTTAACCACATTTTGTGTTACATTCACGCTTTAGAATCAGTTTGTGTGTGAAGCCTTATCAGTTTTGTAAAGGCAAATGGTTTGCCTTACTTGTTCTCCCTTCTTGGGCCCAGAGACTTGCTGGGAAACAGTAGCCTCCGGTTCCTAGGGACCTTTCCAGGGCTGTGGTGGACACGCCCATCTTAGGGAATATTCGGTCCCTGAAGTTTCGTCCCACTCCTGCTGACCAGAACGTCAAAGAGAGTCGAAAGGGGTGTCTGCTTTGCCCAGCTCAGTGTTTAGAAACCCAAGAACACCCCAGGAAATGATCCCACCGAGCCCTTCTCCATCCTGTCTGCCACCCCACCAGGCTTTGCCACTCCCCCTTCTTGTCTTCTACCTGTTTACTCTTTCGTGGGCCTGCCGGTCTTTGTGCTTGCTCGTAGAAGTACCCCGTGCTGGTTGTGGGAAAAGGAGACAGCGAATAGCGCGAGGCCCCCGTTGGCCCACCCCACCCACCCAGCGGGGACCCAAGAGGTGATGAGGATCCCGTCAGTGAGTTGAGGATTCTCCACAAGCCTTTCTGGTCCTTTCTCACATACACAGTTTCAATTTTCCTTATTAAAATGCCTTTATACTAAACGTAAAATTTAATTATTTGAAAAATAAAACATTGAGAGCCTCACCACTTTTTACCTTATATGATTCAAAAACTTAGAAGAAGGGAGTCCCCCAGCTCTCTGCTGTTGCCTGGGGGTGGCTGGTGTAGCAGCTGGGTGTTTGCTCCCAAACTTTGTAGTGACTACCCTGCCACCAACATACCTGTGCGTACCGATGTCCTTTTCAATGTATACTTTTCAAATGGGATCGTCTTGTTTATAGTAGTTCTGCAACTCATTGAACAAGGTGGTTGATTTGTTCCTTATTTTAATCAAGGGTCAAATAGTTCTACAGATATTTATTTTTTAAAAAAACAGAGTCCCCTCTTCCGCCTTCTAATTTCTCACTCCCTAGAAGCAAACTCGGTTCTTTTAGCTGTTATTTTGGGGTTTATCCCCATCCCTTGAAATGATATTAGATCTTTATCCGTTGGCCTTTTTTTCAGTTTGGGGCGTAAGGTGCCAATTTAGCTCCCTTTCCCCGACCCAGAGCCTCCCCCGGCCACCTTTCCCGTGGCCTG
The DNA here is from genome assembly GCA_028646535.1 of Procyon lotor. NCBI lineage: Eukaryota > Metazoa > Chordata > Mammalia > Carnivora > Procyonidae > Procyon > Procyon lotor. Next base: position 124,081,095 of record CM053607.1, on the reverse strand, counting down.
ACCTCCCGGGTGTTGGCGGTGTCGTCGGGTTTGGACCAGCATGGATGGTGTGTTGTCTATCACCGTGACCACCTAACCGCTCTCCCCCATGCAGCCTTCTGTTTACACTGCGATAGAATTTCTTTTCCTTTCAACTTTTCGCCCCCAGAGTTAACAACGCTTGTTATTTGTCTGCATTGTGGTCTTTGTTGTTTTGTTTTTCAAAGAGCGAGTAGTTTGCTCTGCTCTCCTTGCAAAGTTAATGTGAAGCCTTCTGCCCCGTGTCTGGGTTTCCTCTCAGTGCCTCTAGCTGACGTGCTGTTGCATTGCTGGTGAGCTCTCACTCTCTCGGGGCCTCAGCGCTGCTCCCAGCCGGGCTGCTGCCCCCCACCTCCCACCCCCCCACCCCCCCAACCTGATGCGGGGGAGGGAGTTATCCTGGCCCCGGCCCTAGCATTTCCCTGGGGCTTTCCTTACCCTTCCTGACCCCTTCCCATCTTTCTCAGTTTACTCCCTTGTTTTGGTAGAACACATCCTCCAGCAGCTTCTGCAGAAGTTATGCATGGGAGGTAAACTTTTTTGTGGCCTCGGATACCTGAAACTCTTCATTCTGCCCTGCCTGTCACGTGATTTATAGTTTGGCCGGATACAGAATTCTTAGTTATAAATCAGGTGCCCTCCGAGTTATAAACGCAGGACCCCATTTTAGCGTGGTGTAGTTTGGCTTTTGAGCCTTCTAATACCATTCTTACTCCTGATCCTTTGCAAGTGCCCTGTTGTGTTTTTCTCTCTGGGATCTTCTAAAAATGTTTCTTCATCTCTTGCATTCTGAAATGTTATGATGATATGCCTTGATGCAGAGATTTTTTTTCATTCATTGTGGTGGGCACTTGCTGGCCCTTCAGTCTGGAAGGCCGTGCCACAGAGGGGGGAATTTGTAGTATTTCTTTCAGAATGCCCAGAATGCCTGCTGTCAGAGGCTGGATGGGGTGGGGCTGGGTCAGGATGCGGGCCTCCAGTACAGAGCCTATCTGCAGGCTGGGCCCCTCACCCATGCCCTCCTTCCCTGTGCCTCATACCAGCATATCTGTTGATATTGTGCCTGAGGCTCAAGTCTGGAATCTCGATTTCAGTTTTTCTAGGGTGTGGGCCCATAGGGATGAAGAAAGAGCCCGGGCCTTTCTTCTGGGGTGGAGCTGGGGAGATCTGGAACCTTTCCTAGGTGCTGTGGTCCCCCTTGTGGTGCTCGGGCTGCTCCCTGAGCTTGTGAGAGTCATTTCCTGCCTCTCTGCCGCTCTCGGTCCCCAGAGAGCGGGTGGAGGTTTTCACGGACAGCCTGGCGTGCCAGGATGGACCTGCGAGACTCATACTGAGGGAAGGCCTGTGAGGAGGAGCCTGGGAGTGGGCTGCAGGGGGTGGCAGGGCGGGCGGAAGGCAGCCCGGGGCTGAGCCCTTGGAGAGGCTGAGGGCAGGGCCGCAGGCTGCACTACGGCTCTCCGAGAGCTTCGCCCACCTCGGAGGAAGGGGCTTCTGCCCCTCGCCGTCCCTGGCCAGGAGCCACACAGGTCAGGAGGAGGTGCGCAGTGCTCCCCGTGGGCCTGTCTCCCCAAGGGGAGGTTGAGAAGACGGAGGCCACACACCGCAGCTCCTGTCCCAGCAGCTGCTCTCTGGGCCCCAACAGACGCACACTGTCCCTTCCCTACTCTCTGTACCCTGGCCATCACCCTGGCGGGTCTCCGTGGTTTCCCTGCATGTGCCCCAGACCTTTGTAGCTGACGGCTCTGACTGTGGTGGCTCAGAGTGGGTTCCTGGGCCTGCGGACCCACCCGGCAGTCCCCTCCCCAATCCCACAAGGAATGGATACACTGCACAGTTGGAGTGACCCCTGCGCTGGTTCCTTGGCCTGCGAGGTAAGACGAGTCACAGTGGCAAAGGCCAAGTGGACACATGAGACTGTCCCCAGGATAAGTCAAAACCATGTTTGATCTCCGGGGCTGGCAGGGATAGAGGACATTAGGGCCAGCACGGAAACTCAGGGAGTGCAAGGATGGCGCTCCGTGTCACAGCTCAGTTCGAGTCCCGGGTTCGGCCATGGAGGAAGCTCGGTCCCAGAGAACGTGGGCCGCCGGGGCCCACGCGGCTAGTAGTGCTGGTTGCAGCCTCTGTGCTGGCCACGGTAGAGCTGCGAGAACAGATTCATGAGGCTGCGTCTGGTGTGAAGCCGTGGACGGGGCAGACACGCTCTTCCGCACTGATTGGGGGAGAGGGTCAGAAACCGTTCACGCAACGGTGGGACAGACAGCAGTGTCCTTCCACAGTGTGCCCCAGTGCGTCACCTGGCTGGAACCACGGTGCTCTTGGGGTCCACTCAGAGCTTGTGTCCCACTGTCCGGTCCAGGGTTCAGTCACCCTGGTGAGTGGCTGCGGGTACCTGTAGGGAAGAACTGGGGAAATCGAGGCAGCGGACGCTTGTCACCATGTGCAGGGTCCTCCCTAGGGCACCGCCCCAGCCAGTGGGTTCTGATCTGAGAGCTGACCGGGAGGGGCGGTGTTATGGGGTGACGCCCTCGGCCCCCTGCTCCTCTGCTCTGGCCCTTCTGTGGCGACAGATGTTTCACGCGTTCTCGTTGCCTGTCCGGGGGAGGCTGTGCTCTCGTAGTCACCCCCACACCTGTGGGCCAAGCCCCAAGTTCATGTGTCCTTTGTATCTTAATGTGTGTTTCTTGTTTTCCTTGTTTGGGGGGATTTTCAAGCTTCGAAGGGGCAGAACTGTCTTTCCTCTGCCACCTTGAAGCCCTAAGTCCGGTTTGTTTTGGAAAGCTGCCGCTGGTTGTGTTGGAGGCCGAGGAGAGAGTGCTGTGGAAGCGGGGGCCCTCAGAGCCCCGAGACCTTTGCCAGCCCCTCCCGTGGGCAGGCGTCCTGAGGCCAGCGCCCCTCCCAGGCCTGCCCGCACCGTGCAGACACCAGCTTTGCATTTTGTTATCACGGTTTTCCAGCAGATGGCAGTAAAGGGTGTCCTTCCAACCAAATCCATGCGAGAGCAGAATTTTCTGAGAGCTGGAAGGGGCTGGAGATGGCGCGTTTTCTACCTCACTCTGCCACGCACTGAGCGGCCAGCCGAGAGCTGCTCCACTAACCCTAATCCCTGCGGCCGTGCTTTAGATCAAGGCCAGGGCGGATCCCGGGGGAAGAAATCAGCTTCTTCAAAAGAAAGCATTTATTGACATCCCAACCAACAGCATCAGGAAGGCTGTAGTTGTCCACCGCTGGATGTGGTCATTCCTTTCCAAAGAGAGACCAAAAAGAGTTCCTTGTCATTTGGACATTTAAAAAAAAAATGTTTTTTCCTCACTAAGTTGAGCATTATCTCACCTGTGAGCACTCTGTATTCTAACATGCCTATTCTTGCCATAGTCTTGGTTTTTAAAAAAAGAACCTAGAGATAAATTGGTTCCTTGCCTTAGCTACACGACTGCCTCCTCACGGGGCAGGGCCACTGGTGTGTGTGAGGGGCTCATGGAGGAGTTGGGGTGCTCCCCCGGGCTCCCCCACATTAGGACACACGTATGAGAGGATAAGAGGGTGGCGGCCAGCAAGGCCAGGGCATCTGCATGGGAATCGGTGGGAATTTCCATTGCGTTTTCAAACATGACATATTTCTACCGAATCCAGGAAGTTGAGAACATTCAACAGTAATGACACATAATTTTAGCTGATGGAGTGTTTAACTGTCTCAAGGCATACCTGCGTGCGTGTCCCTCGGAAGGCCTTAGTCAGGTGCTGGGACCTGACCCCAGGTCCTCTCGTGCTCAGCGTGACTGGTGAGGACAATAGACAGGGGCAGCTGAGAAGGCACAGTTTCCGGGGCCAGTGTGCAGGCTGCCGTCCCGGGCAGAAGTCAGATCCCTGTGGCCTGAGGAAGGGTCTGGGGACGAGAGGGTCATCGTGAAGAAAGGCCCGGGTGGTGGGGGGAAAAAACTGTGGAACTTGTGTCCATGTGTACAGGGTGCGGGGTCGAGGGGAGAGTGACACCTGTGTTCACACAGTGAGCAATTTCCATGCATCCACGGGATCAGGCTGAGAGCTGAGAGCGCAGCCTGGGTCTCCGGTCACAGAACTGACTCTGGCAGGGGGAGATGAGGGTGCCCCCTGAGTGGTGTGTGCAGTGGGGTGGGCTTGGGGACCGTGGAATTCTTTGAGAGAAGAAGGCACCATTCGAAGATTGCAGAGTCGGAGAATTCCAGCCCCGTGCCGAGCCGAGTGGCGGCCACCGGCCACGTAGGGATTGTTCATATGCCGTGGATTTCAAGGACAGTACCAAAAAAAAAAAAAAAAAAATGTCAACTGTCTCATTAATAATTCCTATATATTGCTTCAGGTATTAAAATGATAACGTTATATTGAGTTACATAAGATACATTATTAAAATTCACTCTACCTGTTTGTATTCATCCTTCCTGAGGTGGCTGCGCGAAAATGTGAATTCCATGTGTGGCCTGCTTTGTATTTCTGTGGGACAGCTGGGGACTGGAGGAGCAGGTGTGGAGGAGGGATAGCTGGGTTCTGTGGAAGCTCCGAGGAGATTTTTCGGCAAAGGGACGTGGTCAGATTTCCCACGTAGGGACGAAGGTGACCGTCTCAGTCGTATTCATTTCTATTTGAGAGAGTCGGGTTTTCCCAACTTCCAGTGTTCGGCTCTCACCTCTGTCAGTGCCCCGGGACTCCGGGACTCGGGCAGCCCCAGCCTCACAAATCCCTGCAGTGCGAGGTTGGCCATGTAGCTTGCTCTGGGTCGTCACGCTCACTTCAACCGTCTCTGCCCTAGGACTTGAAGCCTAGCAACATCGTAGTAAAATCAGACTGCACGCTCAAGATCCTTGACTTTGGCCTGGCCCGGACAGCGTGCACCAACTTCATGATGACGCCGTACGTGGTGACGCGCTATTACCGGGCACCCGAAGTCATCCTGGGCATGGGCTACAAAGAGAACGGTGAGTGCGGGTAGCGCCCCCCACATGGCCACAGCTCCCTGATAGGTCTGTCCCTGGGAGCCACAGGAAACACCCAGGGGGGAGGGGGGCACAGACGCAAAGTCATCCATCTCGTGTCTGCCCTGGCTGAAGTCACCTGCTTCTGCCAATTCACTTTTGAAATGGGTATTTTTGACCATCTCTCCGAGTTTAATGTGCTTAGTTTGGAGAAGTGTGCAGACCCGCCACACCAGCAGTACCAGAAGACCTCCCCAGACCCCCTCCGGGTCTCAGCCCCCATAGGGAACCATTACCCTGGTTTCCGGTGCCAAAGCCTGGTTTTTACTTATTTTTGAACTTGGTACAAATGGAGCGATACGTGTTGTCTTTTGCATAAAACTGTTTTTTTAACATCAAAACTTAACTTACTCAAACAATATCAGAACACTTTGTAAGTTAGCTCTCGACAAATTTGTTGAAAAGAACTCAATTACAGTTCCTCGCTAAGAGTCTGAAACTTTGCGCAGGTGATCGGGAAGGTCACCAGTGCCCCCGCCCTGACAGATGCCGCTCTGTGTCTTCCTGGTGGCCCCGTTGGCTCCTCCCATCAGCTGGGGTGCGTGAGGGGCCACCAAATAGCTCTCTGTCTGGCCCTCGGGCCCCGGGGAAGCTCAGACCAGCACCCCTGCCCCTGGGAGGTCCTGCTGCCCTGGCAGATTAGCAGAGGGTCGCGCAGCAGGCGTGGTGTCCATCCGTGACGACCGCTGGGTTTGTCTGTGTTGGGAGGGGGTTTGAGAAAGCTGCATGGGGGTGTCGGGCTGGTTTTAATCACCTGGTGTTTGGTAGTGGACATCTGGTCTGTCGGGTGCATCATGGCAGAAATGGTCCTCCATAAAGTCCTGTTCCCAGGAAGAGACTGTATCCTTCACGGGGGAGCCCCAGCAGGGGCCGCGGGGGCGGGGGCGGGGGCGGGCGCCTGCCTGCACACAGCTCTGGGGGGACAGCTGCCTCTTCTGTCTGCGGGTCTGTTTGTTTCGCACAATGTAAAGTGCTGGACCCTTGGGCCCTAAGGCCCGGACTGTGGAAGCCGAAGGCCGCAGCAGAGGCCGGCAGTCGTTTGCACCATGGAGGAAGCTCACCCTTAGCTGGCAATTTATTTTTCCATATTTGTGTGTTTAGTACACTGTTAGAATTCCTTTTCTTCACCTTTGTTTTGTTCATGGCACTTCATAATTTTATCATTTCATTTTATTTTCAGTTGATATCTGGTCAGTGGGTTGCATCATGGGAGAGCTGGTGAAAGGTTGTGTGATTTTCCAAGGCACTGATCGTATCCTTCCCGGGACCTTCCCGGCCATGCTTTCCATAAATGCCAAGGGCAGCAGGAGCTCAAAAGGAAAATGTCGTACTTGTAGACTGTGTCCTGGGGGGGCGGGGGGATCTTTATTATGTTTGTTAAATCAGTGTCACAAACCAGATGGTTCAGCTTTATGTTTTCTTTTTCACCTGACTACCTGTAATGACTTTATTGAGGCTTAGAGTTACGTTAAACCAATTATATTAGTTCTTAATTTTATCAAAAATAGGAATTAGGAATTGACTTACTCTTTGTCAAATGTATTTTGATATTTAAGTGAAAATACTGTTTATTTAGTTCATTCAGTTAATTTAATGAGGAAAATTGCTATGTAAATTTAATAGGCCAGTATTGTTGTGTCATTCGACTAATAATACCATTTTGTCAGTTATCGGTATGGACTAAAATATTTTCCCTCCAAAAAAAAGAACTGAAGCACACTATGTAAGACCAAAGTAAGAGATCAAAAGGAAAAGTTTGGTGAGGAACAGTATATGTTAATTTTCTTGCCTGTTACTCTGCTGACGTTTGATAGCAATTTTTAAAAGATCCATCTAGAAGGTTCTTTTGTGACACACCCGGAAAAGTCTAAGAAAATATAAAATGCAAAAGATTAACCTATACTGTGGTCTGCAAATCACATTAATGACGTAGAGCATAAAGCTGAAGAGATAATGTGATCATTAGAATAGCTTTCCTTGATCATGGTCCTCAAATTCTTCCATCTTTAATATTTTTCACCCTAACATAGTCCCTTTTTCATTTGTGTTCTAACCACTTACGATTTTCATTAGTTTTTTATTTTGTTTTTTTCTTTATGAAAGCTTAAAGTGGTCTCTGTCCGTTGGCAGATTGATGGTTATTTTTAAAGGAGATCAAGCTGTGCAGTCAGTGTTTTGTATGTATTTTATTAAAGTTATTTTAGTTTTTTATAATTTTATGAAGGTGATTTTCTTGTACTATAAATTCTTTACAACACAAACATGGAATGAAAAGATTTTGTTCGTATCATTTTACTTGCCTTCCTTGACATTTTTCACATCACAGATTTTATGTGAAGTTAAATACAGCATTTTATTTTGTTCTAATAAATTTTCTGGCAGTTTTCCATTGCCTTTCCTTTGATTCACTTGTTCCAAACTATAAATAAGGAGGTCTGTATCTCGCAAACAGATTCAGCTTAAAAGGGAAAAGTTGACGTATTCTAAAGATAAATAATTTAGAAGGATCTACTTAACATTTCATTGGTCTCAATTCCTCTTCATTTTGTGTCTTTCCTTTTTTGAATTAAGAACCATTTTCTTCAGAAAGTACAAAAACTGTGGCTAGTTTCTGGTGCACCATGAAGTTAATTTGAAGTTCCTACTTTTCATGTTAACACCTTGCCAGGTCGGTAACTGGTAGTTTTATATATCAGGCCACCTGATGTCATTCTCAAAATATATACACAGAGTTAACATCATTTTCCCAAGGCAATTTCTGCCCACTATTTCGAACATTAGATTAAAAATTCCCGGAGTGGGAAAAGGTGCTGGCAACCAGACTGCAGTGCTCTGAGGCGTGCTTCAGACCCGTGACCTGGGGTAGGAGAGGGCCTCCTGTGCCCACAGTAGCCCGTCAGAGACAGGGAGCCGCGGCCAGCTGTCCTGGGGCACACAGGAGCCCGGGCCTCCCCGAGCCTCCATCCCCCTTTGGGACAATGAGAGGCCCTTGGGAGCCGAGGGACAAGAGCGCACGCACACACCCGAAAGGCCAGCCAGGCTTGTTGGGGGTGACATTCCCCCCCCACTCGTTAGTCTACAGAAATGATCCTTGATCGGAATACACTAGACCTTTACTGAGCACTCATCCGTTTCCTTCCTGAAAAAGGTTGTTCCAGCTGCAGGGCCGAAGGCAGGCAGACTGTCAGGAACAGGAGCAGAAGCAGGGAGACGAGGGGCTGTTTCGGATGATCGAAGGGAGGTGAAGGTGATGAGAAGGGCGTGAGGGCTTCCCGAGCCAGCTTCGGCAGCACGTAGGAGCACAGGCGTGAGGGACGAGAAGATGCTGGTGACCCCAGCGGCCAGAACCCATCTCCTGAGCCTGTTCAGCTCCCCAGTGTCTTCCACAGTAATGAGATTGCATTTTTCTAAGACAAAGCTCCATTTGATTTTTTTTTTTTTTTCTTTTTTTACAACTTTGGAAATCCCTGTTTTCAGCACTGCTGTTTACATGATTTTTTTTTCTGGCCTACATTCTCTGTTATCATTGTTTACAGTCTCAGAATCACTTTCCAGCTCATGATGCCCATCATTCCGAGCCCCATGTGAACTAGGCAAAGCTGGTATTTTCTGGATTTGACCAACAAGCAAGTTGGGAGCCAAGGGAAACTGAGTGCCCAGCACCTGCCGTGTGGTTAGAGCACAGTGGAGTCCAAAACCCAGGTCATGTGCTCTGAAAGAAAGATGCACTCCCGGGTACTGCAGTGATGGTCAGGGTCAGTGCCTCGGGAAAGCTGGCCATGTAGGCCCCGTCCCACGAAGGCCCGTGGTCCCGTGGGAGAGGACAGGGCCTGGGCCCCGGCTCACGCACCACACCCCGCGGGGCCTCTGCTTCCCCAGCCGTGACCCCGGAACCCAGGTTCCCTGTCTACTTCAGGGAGCTTTTGAATCTAAGTAGCCTCGGTGTGAAAACTGATTTCGGTTTCCGAAGTAATATTTATCTAACTTCATCTTTCATCACCTCTGTCATGGGTATTCTTCAGTGACAAGATAACTGTCATTTGGTCTAGAAGGGGAAGGCATACATCCCTCAGTGTGTCAGTCTAAAAAACTGTGATCAGAGGTTAGAAAGGCAGAGGTTTTAAAACTAGTCTCAACTCTGGAAACCCACGCTGTATTTGCGTATCATATCAAAACACCTGTGGGATGGCCTCACTCATTACCTGGCAGTAAGGTGGAAAGAGGGTTTTAGTGTTTCTCTGAATGATGCTGCTCCGTGTAACGTGACCATAAGGCCCTTCAGTTGTATTTTCCTCAAGAGACTCCTTAGATATTGATCAGTGGAATAAAGTCATTGAGCAGCTAGGAACGCCGTCCGCGGATTTCATGAAGAAACTTCAGCCGACCGTGAGGAATTATGTAGAAAACAGACCGAAGTACCCCGGCATCAAATTCGAAGAGCTCTTCCCAGATTGGATATTCCCATCAGAATCTGAACGAGACAAAATTAAAAGTAAGAGGCCCTCTGTTTCCCTCATCCTGTTTCCGCAGTCTGGGCGCCGCTCTCGGCCTCTTCATGTCCTTGTTCTGACGCCTCTGGACGTGGGGAGGATAAAATAGTGGAAACCCTTGAATAAAGTGAGGTACAGGCCAGCCTGAAGGCTTAGAGACCTGAAAGTTCTGTCCTTGACAGAACGGCCACACTGAAGCCTGGGGTCAAAATGAAAAGGGTCGCGTCACTCTCAACGACTCTTATGTTAATTATAGCAATTGGAAATCCCAGTCTTCTAGCCCATAGTTGGATAAAATAAGGCCCTCCCCTTGACCTGTGCCCATCACTTAAGGGAAAGAATAGATTTTGCTCCACCTCAGGGTAAACTGCCTTGGTCAGAAAAGCCCCGCCCCCCCAATCTCTCCTTTGCCTACCCATGTGGACTTTAATTGCCGAAACCTACATGAGTTACTGAGCGTTTTGGGTTTTTTTCTAACAAGTAATCTCTAGATTTTTTTTTTTTAAGTACGTATTACCAACAGTACATGCAGTTAGGTATAGCGGAGGTATCCGTGAAGTGCTCGCTCATGGGCAAATGTGAGATTATTGTATGGCTTCAGAGGTCTGTTCTAATTCCATCTGGATGGGGCATCAGGAGAAGAGCCTGCCCATGCTCCGTGCCTGCATGTTGGGCAGTGCGGCCCTTAGCTCAGCCGCCGTGCCCGCCCTGGTGGCGGCTCTCCCCCAGCACTGGCACCGTGTCAGCCTCCCATTGGCCTGTGTCCCCCTGATACCCTGTTCCCAGGCCCTGTCCTTCCCCCTCCTCTCCCAGATCCAGAGGCAAGAAACCGAGGTCAAAAACCAGACCAGGAATGAAAGTAGCTCCTTGGCTTATTCATAAAGAAAAAGCCTCGATTGATCTGGAACCTGTCAAAAATTTATCAGAGTGAATACATCTCTGTTCTGTCTGCACTGTCACATTTTCCCTGTGGTGTTCCAGGGCTCAGCATTAATGTATTCGTCTAATCATTTGTTTCCACCCTAGCAAGTCAAGCCAGAGATCTGTTATCAAAAATGTTGGTGATAGATCCCGACAAGCGAATCTCTGTGGACGAAGCTTTACGTCACCCTTATATCACCGTTTGGTACGACCCCGCTGAAGCCGAAGCGGTAAGCGTGTGTTTCAGAAGGACTCGTGCGTAAGGGCGGGGTGTACGTTTCCTCAGATCTGCCATCCGTCAGTCTGAAACGGCTGCGTAGGGATGGCAAGTTCTAGAGTTCTTTTTTTTTTTTTTTTTTAAGATTTTATTTATTCATCTGACAGCACGAGCAGGGGGAGCAGCAGAGGGAGGAGGACAAGCAGGCTCCCCACTGAGCAGGGAGCCCGGTGTGGGACTCAATCCCAGGACCCTGGGATCTTGACCTGAGCCGAAGGCAGATGCTTAACCCACGGATCCACCCAAGCCCCCACCAAGTTCTAGATTTCAGAGGACTCCTGAATACAGAGGCCAGGGGTCATCTGAGACCTTTTGGGACCCTTGCTGTCACTCCATGTAGCTCAGGAGGGGACATGCCTGTGCTGTGTGACATGTTGTCTTCCTTTATACAGACACTGGTGTGGGATGGTAACGGCCCCATTTACAAAGCCCCCAGCATGTTCCTGGCAGGTGCCCCTTCAGAGACTAAGAAACTTGCTGAAAATCCCAAGTTTACCTGTCCTTCCCCAGAGGCACCCGCCAGAGGGTTCCCAGGCGGTTCCACTTCCCAGTGCGGCATTCAGGCGCACTTTCCCTTAGCAACATTGGCCAGGATGATCTCTGGCTCTGAGACATAACCTCATGGGGGCCAGCTCGCTTTAGGACTGGCCTGTGGACTTCACCACCACAATGAAGAGTCTTTCGTGGGAAAGGAGTGCCATTTATCAAATGTGATTTTGAAGCAGGTCTTTGGAAGGGTCCTGTGTGAGCTGAGGGTTGGGTAAGGGGCCTCTAACATGAAGAGCTGCAAACCTGAGCCGTAGCACGGTCCTTGTCCAGGGCAGGTCGCTAGGAAGCGGCTTGTGATTACCGCTTTATAGTCACATTTGAGCAGATGCCCCAAGACTGTTTGGAGATCATGTAATTATAAAAAGGACCATAATAGCTCCCCTTGTTTTGGGGGGGGTTAATTTCTCCCTATTTGGATTCGGAAAGTGACGTGATGTCACACTTAATGAAGAAACCTTTAAGAAGCCATGTATTGAATGAAAGGCACGTGAGAAACAGAACGAATCTCCCCAATGATTTTACCATCCTCATGCCTCGTTACGATTGTAACTGCTGACTTCACGTGTCATTTAATTTTCAGCCCCCACCTCAGATTTACGACGCCCAGCTGGAAGAAAGAGAGCACGCGATTGAAGAGTGGAAAGGTAAAGGAAGAGCTGGCTTTGCCCCTTGATTATCAGCAGGAGCCCTTCTAGGGGAGGGGCGGGAGGCCCTGCAGCCCCCCTTAGCCCGTGTCTTGCCACTCCCTAGTAGAGAAGGAACTGGCCGATAATAGGAACCGGTGTGAACCGCGTCCTGTTGGCTTCTGAAGGTTATGAGATTGAGATTCACCCAACAGCCCACAGCCAACTAGGCTCGTACCCAGGAGGTGGAAGAGCAATTCCCCGTTAAAAAGCAAAACCGTGGGAATTGAGAGCCTCAGTCAGTGCAGGTCAAAGGTGCTCTGCCCAAGTAGATCGCGTCTGCTGTCCCCAGGGCGCCTGTGTGAGCACGCACTCAGCAGGGCGATGCTCGCTGCGTTCTCCCCGTTCTCCGGTGCCGAACCTGCCGAGCCCCTGATGCTTCCTTAGTGGGTCGTTAGCTGTCCTTACACGTCAGAATCAAGGAAACTAAGGTCGAAGCCAAGAAATGATTGAGGAATTTGGATTCATTTCTGGCCAGGCTGGTGGGGCTTCTCACCCATGGCTGGATACCGGCTCCATTTGGAGAATCCCCAGTAATGACAGAAACGCTTGCAAAGGGCGCGAAAGCGTCTAGTACTTTAAAATGCTCCACGAGACCCACTTTGATAGCCCCCCACCCCTCGTAGAATCCCCTTGTGGGTTTAGAGCTGCCTGTGTTTTTTGGCTGTCTTCACAGTCAGGTTGAGAAGACGTACTGGATCAAAACGTGAATGTCTTGGTCTAGGTAGGTGGTATTACTGAATTAACCATCTATCCCGTTACAAATAAGGCTTCACCGTGCCCCTGGAGTGGTCCCGATTGATAGGGAAGCAGGGTTCAGAGGTGCAGAGAAACTGATGGAGCCTCTTACCTTGCGTTTCTGTTTGAAGAGCTGATTTACAAGGAAGTGATGGACTGGGAAGGGAGAGGCAAGAACGGCGTGGTCAGAGCCCAGCCTTCAGGTTAGTGCTTGCTTTCACGGCGCCGCCGCGCTCTCCTGTTCCCCGTCCGACTTTCCCAAATGGCAGCGGCGCCTGGAACGCCCGCTCGCCCGGCCCCGGGTGCGAAGGCTCCCGGTGTGAGGTCGGCTCCCCGGGCGGGTTCCCGCCTCGCGGGCCACCAGGCTGCGTTAGAGCCGTGCTGCCTCCCGGCTGGCCTCTGCTCCGGCCAGCTCCGCCTGCACATGAGGGAGCTGAATTTAAAATGCCACTGAGGTGCGTGACCCTCTCCGGACCGGCCCCACCCGGTTACAGGAGAAAATCCGTGCAGATCTCAGTAGAACGGAATGTGGTTTCCTTGTGAGAAAGCTGTTCATCTAATTCTCCCGTCTCTGTATTGGCCTCCCTGGTGGTCGACTCCCCGTGGGACTGTCGGAGACAGGCACACACGTGTGCTGTTCGCTCCGGTCCCTAGGGTCCCACTGATTCCTGAGTGAGATCCTTCCGGGTACATCTGTTGTCTCACCTCGCGTCCCCCCACTCCCAAGAAGTGCACGTGCACGGGGCGCAGCCAGCACCTCGTGCTTTCTCTTGAATTTCCTATTCAGCGTGACGTACGTGTCAAGCATCTAGAGATCGCGTAGCTTCAGCACAGAATTAGGTGCCCGTGGTTAACGAGGCACAAATTTAAGACCGCGGGCACTGGCCTCCGAGAGCTCAGATGTTATATTTTTGCTCACCAGACTAAAATACCGGCCGGGGGAAACAGCATAGTTTCACGTACCTTAGAAAATCAAAGTGTTAGTTTTCGGGATGTATAAGTCAAAAATAAAATGAGCAGGAGGCCACTAACTTTTTTTCCTTTTTGTTTGTTTGTATATAGTTTTTTATTTTAGCAGGGTTTTCTTAATTTAAAAAGGCAACACATAGGAAATAGTTTCAGAGGTAGAGGTCAGTAACCCGTCAGTTGCATGTAACACCCAGTGCTCATCAGGTCACGTGCCCCCTTAATGCCCATCGCCCAGTTACCCCCTCTCCATCCTCCTCCCCCCCAGCAGCCCCAGTCTGTTCCCTAGAGTTAAGAGTCTCTCAAGGTTTGTGTCCCTAATTTTTTTATATTCCGTTTTTTATTATGAAAGAATCCTTCCAAGGTTGCTGCTTTTTCCCTCAAAGTGTTGATGACTGTAGCTGAAATGTCTGATGACCCTCGAACCCTATTTGGGCTTCAGCCTTTAGTGACACCGAGAGCTGTAGGATAAATTCAGCAATTTTCTGTGAAAACCTTTTTTTAAAGAGGCAGGTGTTTTTCAGCACAGTTATACGCACGCAGGGATATGATGTTTAGCCCCTGGGAAGAAAAGGTGGATGTTTGGGATCCTGGGCCCCGAGAAGGACTCCGAGAAAAGCTGGGCGCGGGCAGCCGGCTCTCCGCTCCCTCAGGGAGGCCTGGGAGCCGCGGCGGCCGCAGGGAGACGGCCCCAAGTCTCACCGCCCGGACCCGCAGCAATGTCGTGCGTCAGATTTTATTCTCCTTGGTTTTCTTAGCACAGATGCAGCAGTAAGCAGCAACGCCACTCCGTCCCGGTCGTCGTCCATCAACGACATCTCGTCCATGTCCACCGAGCAGACGCTGGCCTCAGACACAGACAGCAGCCTGGACACCTCCACGGGACCCCTCGAAGGTTGCCGGTGATAAGTCACAAGCCACAAGCTCGTCCTCAGTGAAGGAACTCTCGCTTCCATGGGCCTGAAACGCTTGGGGGTTGATGGAACCAAATAGAAAAACTCCACGTTGTGCATGTAAGGAACACGATGCCTTGCCCCTGCTCAGTTCCAATAGGATTGCCTGCCTAGATTTCACAGTGAGGCAGACTGTGTCTGAGAACACAAGTGCAAGCCACACTCGTAGAGATGTTGTGCAAGGTCATTTCAGGTGAGCAATTAGAGTAGATGATTTTGTTGTTTTTTTTTTTTTTTAAAGTTGTACGGTAATAGTAGTGACAATTTCTCATCCTCCGTAACCGTTGGGACTTATATGCATGTGACCACGTGTGCTTGCTCAGGCTTGCCCTCTAGCACTTTGGAAATCAGTATTTAAATGCCAAATAATCTTCCAGGTAGTGCTGCTTCTAGAATTATCTCTTAATCCTCTTCAGTAATTTGGTGTCTGTCCAGGACAAAATAGAGTTCTGTGTATTAATTGGCCACCATCATATTATCATATCTTACCTTCTTTTACGGTATGATTTATTCTATCTTTTGTATTTCAGAAGGAATATAATTAAATCTATTTAATAAATAAAAAAAATACAACTTTTCTTAAATCTGTCATGTTTTGGGCTGAGAATTATCACTGCTAAAACCAAGACACCTATATGGACACGCTGTTTCCTCTAAATTGTCTTCGTCTAGGATGACTGTACCTTCAGCTTTATTGCAAGATAAAATTTTCTGTTTTGTGCTGCTTAAGACATACTTGCCTTTACAATCCTAATCTACCCTCGCTCCTCTCTCCTTGTCTTCTGGACTTGTTAATTTAAAATGCCACCGAAAACTTCGCCTTCTTGATGAGGTGCCTATCACTCCACATCAATAACGTGATGGCAGATTCTCGAATCCATTAGCGGCGAGAGGTGCTCGCTTCGGCAGCACATATACCATTAGCGGCGAGAGTAGACTTGGATAAAATGGTCCCTGGAGATGGCTGCTTGACTTCTTGAGCACTTGCTTCCCCCGAGACTGGTCAGGGTCCTTCCTCGGGAGAGGCACCGTCTCCCAGGGCAGCGATTCTGGTTTCCAACCTGACGTTCCTACTCGATTTTCTTTCTTTGCTGAAAGGAACCCCGTAAACTGGCCCCCTTCCTGACCCCCCAACTTGGATCTGTTTTAGGAAGCAAGGTGATTCAGAACGCCTCTGGGCTGGTGGTATGTTCCAGTTTGTGGAGCATTTCCTTTTCCTAAAGGGAAACCCGTGGGTTTTCTGGGCAGCCTCCTCACGGGGTTATGGAGGAAGCACCCTCAAGTGCTTCCTCGATTAATGATCGAGTATTTTCTGATTTCAAACTGCTCCCCTGAAATTGATGCTTTCAGACTTTCTGATGTGGAAATCACTCGGAGTTCCCGAAGCTACCGAGTACTGGAGTATCACGGCAGAACCGGGCTTCCCGTGGTCCCGTTTTGGGCCCCCGTGCTCACCATGCTTACCCCTTGAGCTTCTTCTGCTACAAATTCATAGCCTGTGTTTCACTGTTTGGGAAGCTATTGGGTCGACATTCCATAGAATGTGTTCTGAGGAGGAGCTGTGATAAGAAAGTTTATTATAAGTATCGTCTAAAATACATGATTCTCTCCACCACTTGCATCTCATTGGTTGGTCTTACCCCTGGAGCCTGGAACCCTTGACGAACAAAACCCCTGTTGGAGTAACAGTTTTCTATTGTGAGGTGTAGATACGTTCAAGTACAAGGTGGCAATGCTGACTCGGATTGAAGCAGAAACACCTGTGATGTGGCTTTGGTTTCGGAGGCCTGATGGGACAGCGAAGGAAGTTACCGTTTTCCGTATTTAAACATCTTCACCCGGCCTTCTCTCTAACACACAGGCTTTAAAAAGACTTCACTCGGTCCGTGTTTAAAAGGAAAAACAGAGAAAGAGCAGCGTTTTAAAAATGCGTATCTGCCCTAGGCCTCTGTGAATGCAGCAGGGGGATGCTGAGGGCACCCGGCGCTCCTGCTCCTGGGGGGCCCTTCGTGAGTGGAGCCGGGGGCCCCCCGCAGACTGGCCTTCTGCTCGCTTCTTCCTCCGTGCATTCACGGGGGGGGCCTGTGTCGGTGTGGACGGGCTTCCTGCCGTGCCCACCTTCCGCAGACACACCTTACCCCACGTCGGGGTCCTCCCCGCCGAGCCGAGATGTGCCGGGGTCCCGGTGCAGTGTAGACGGTCTCAATCTGCTCTCGGGGGGGTGGTGCCGACATTGGAGAAAGAACCAAAATGTGCGCAACCTTCTCATCTCTTCTACTTTATTTTTGTAATTTGCATCGTTCACAACCCTGGAAGTAACTATTTTGGACCCATATTTTTATAAACCAGGTAATGTATCATTAGCCTGGAACTTGGACTAGGTTTATTTTATCCGTTGGCTTTGTTTTCAGTCAAAAAGGAAACGACTGCCTCCCCTAGTTGGGTCTTGACCTCCAGTGCAGGTTTCGGAGAGTAGATAGGGTCTCTCAGGGCAGGAGAACATTATAGAAGCGGACTGCTCAGTATCGATCAGTCGGGGTCGTGGAAACGGCATCGAGGCTCTGTTCTCTCTGTCCTCTCTGGGACCCAAAACCCAGAGCCTCCGAGCGGGAAGGAGAAAACCCTTGGCAGTTCCCTGTAAGTCACGGTGACGATGTGCGTGTTTGTCCGGTTGATTCCTAATGTCCTCCTCTGGAGTTCTGTGCTGGCACCAAATACAGGTGTGACCTTCAGATCGCAGCTCTGAAAAGGAACCTCGCCCGATGTTTTAAAATCAGATCTATTGTGTGTGTCTCGATTGGTGGAAATAATACAGATGACATTTTAAAAGAGAAGTGTAAAGCGTGTCCCGTTTCTGTGTGGTGTTAAGTGACCCCCGGCTATATTTTCTACATCACCATCTCCGATTACAGATTTAACGTGAACGTGGGTCGATGCTGACATGTCACCATCTCCATCAGTATTAGCAAATGTTGTTAATTGTCAGGCAGACCATTTCTTTTACGCCTCTGACTGAAGGTGTTCTGCAAACTTCTGCATCTCGGTTTTCAGAAATATGCAAGTACACACAATCAATTATCCTGAGTCTCGGTGTTTTCCTCACCAGGCACGGCCGGCGGGGGTCTTCACCCGTCTTACTTAGAATGGTTCACAGGGCCCGTCTGCTTGTGGTTTTGTGCACGGGATGAGCCACTTTGATTTCGCTTCGGGGTTTGAGGCACTTTAAGATGTTCACTCCTCAGGGACGATGGGGGGCTCAGTCGGTCAGGTGTCCGACTCTTGACCTCGGCTCAAGGGCTTGGTCTCGGGGTCCTGAGTTCAAGCCCCGCGTTAGGCTCCACGCCCAGTTCACTACTTAAAACCGCAGCACTAACCGGGCCCTCAATGGCTCACTTTCTCTACTGGGCTTAAAAGGGCTAGAATCATTCCAGATAGAGGAGTATCTGTCTGATTCGTAAAGTTCTCTAGAGAAGGAAAACATTTCTCCCCATCTCTCTCTCTCTTTCTCACCCCCTTCAGACTTTCGATGCAGACGATACGAAAAAAAAATCCTTTTTATTTATTGACTGAAATGGTTAAGGGTAGTCAAGTGGGGGCTTTTTGGTGGGGAGGAGAGTAATCTTTCAAAATAACCTAACATCGTCCCGACGCTTCTACGGCTATCCGTATGAATTTAAGCGTAAGGTTCCCTCTGGTAATAAGGCCAGTATTTTGTTTTCAGACCAGGAAAACTGCTATCAAACAGGGAGCAGCCAGTCATGTCTCGTTGAGACCGTCTGTGACCAGGATTTAGGAAGGAGGTGCCTGTCACGGCCACGGGGAACTTGTCCTTCGCTTCGTTCTCAAGGCCCTGGACCGCACACTCCTTCACGGTTTGAAAGAGCCAGGCTTCAGGGGCCTGGGGACCTTGTGAGCAGCGGTGTTGGCCACCACCCCCTCTCTGCAGGTGCTTGAAAGTTGGAAGGGAGGTTCGGACTGAGTTCTCTCTAAACAGTCCATACCCGCACAACACCGAGGCAGAGCGGGGAGGGAGTGTAGTCGGTAGTCTCAAAAAGAGAATACAGGGTTCGGGTCCAATGAAATGCATCATTTCTATGATTCTTTCCATGTGGAATTTAAGTGCAAGACTAAAAGGAGCCCAGGTTTATAAGACAGACTTCATGCAGATACAGATAAAATTAAATCCATCTCGGGGCGCCTGGGTGGCTCAGTCGCTAAGCGTCTGCCTTCGGCCCAGGTCAGATCCGAGGGTCCTGGGATCGAGCCCCACATCGGGCTCTCTGCTCTGCAGGAAGCCTGCTTCTCCCGCTACCATTCCCTCTGCTTGTGTTCCCTCTCTCACTGTGTTTCTCGCTGTCAAATAAATAAAATCTTTAAAAAAAATTTAAAAAAAAAATTAAATCCATCTCTTCCGAGGTAGTTCGTGCTGTGCTTTGAAATAAACTCTGAACTTGCCCCCCCCGAAATCCCTATTTTAAATTGTTGATTCTTCAGTAATATTTTCTGCTCTTCTCCCAAAACTTCCCTGACTCTCTTACAATTCCTATAAGCATGCTTTCACCTTACTTTCATTTACCCACTTGGCTTTCATAAAGCCTGACCATGGATGGAGAGACCCTCCAGTCTACACCTTGTTCAGGGCAGGAACGCACCAGAGGGGGCCACCCAGCCCCCACTCAGAGGGCTTTAATGAAGGGAAGTCCCTCCCCGCAGAATTCTGTGTGGTGTTGACCATCAGGAAGGTCTTCCTAAAACAGAACTAAAACCTATTCCCACGGCTTCCACACCTGGGGCTCCAGGCCTCTCCCTCCGGTGAGTCAGAGGGAGTCCTCCGTTGGTTGAAAAGGTGAGCCGCAAGTCTTCCTTTCTCTGGCATCCATTCAAAGTTCCTCCAACCCTCTCCCTTTGGCCCCCAGAGCCTCATCACCTTGGCGCACCCTGCAAATGCATGCCCCGAAGTGAATGGAATGTTCCAGATACGGCCCGAGCAGCGAGCATGCTCGACAAGCAAGGCCTCCCCAGCCAAGTAACACCATTGCAGGGGGCCTGAGCCTTCCCAGCCACGGCGCCCTTGACCCCTGCAGTCCGTCAGAGTCCCTGGATTCCCGCTGTGACAGTTAATCCTGATTCTGTCAGCCTTCACGAGCCTTCCGTCTGCCAGCTGAAAATTCATCTAACAGCCCTGAGCGGCAGGACAGAGCCCCAGGGCAGACGCCAGCAGTCACAGAGAGGGACCCACGTGGCTGGCGTGTCGTCCCCTCCCCGGCAGGGGCCCCTCCGCCAACAAGGTCAGGAAGAAGCCTCTCGATGGGACTCCGCAGAGATAACCTGAGAGCACTTCCTCTTCACGTCTCAAGGAGAGAAAGGAGTCTGTCACATGCACTGGTGCTCGGTTTTCCCCTGGGAGGAGCAGGTAGGGGCCGCCGGCTTCCCCTTCTAGATCTACACTCTTGATAGCCTGTGGCCACTTAGAAGACAAGACCGGCTGCCGTCCACGTCTGCAGGTCAGGGACTGAGTAGGGGAGCAGGGTGGAGACGCGCGGTGGCCTCACTCTATTTTCGTGTCCGGCCCTGACCCCAAGCCACTCTCCGGTGGCCCGTCCACGACACAGCCTGGCTCGAGCCACGGATGACCGCAGAGAATTTCCCACCTTGAGGAGGTCTGCCTTTTCCAAGAAGCTCCCTTTGTTTTCTTTTCAAGGAAAAACCAGCACGCTGCCCTCCGGAGGCTGTAAGAAATAAATATTGGAGCAGCAACACTCAACTGTCTGTTTATTCTCACGTCCCCTCCGAGGTGGGCCCCTCACCGGACGTGCTGGACGGCCTGCCTCCCTGCCCGCGCCCGGCCCTCCGCCGGACCCTCGCTCCGCGGAAGCTCGAGGCCGTGTGGCCTCTCTCCGTCCCTCTGCTCCCCTCCCCGCCTCCAGCTCACCCATGTTAGAGAGAGCAAGCTCACAGCCCGACATCACCCTCGAATCGCTCCCCTTTGCGACAAATCAAAAGCTGTCTATATTCACTTTCTCCACCTCCTCGCCTCCCATCTGCTCCCTATTTTAAAAACTGCAATATATATATATATATATATTCTCTCTCTCTCTCCCCCTATATATATATATACGTCAGAAGGTATAATCAAGGATGAGAAACTAAACCTACCATATTCTCCCATTCGGAGATGACCACTGTTAATAACCTCCCTGTGTACCTTTCAGATGGTTTTCGGTGGACATACGCATGTCTAGATGGTTGGTTGGTTGGTTTGTCTTTGCCCAAATGAGGTCATACCGTACGTGCTTTTTATAACCTGCACGCTTCATTTTCCGATCTCCAGCTGTCCGTAAGTTCTCATCCGGCCCAATACCTAGGCCTTGGGGCTTCCCGAGTGTCCCCAAAGTTTTCCTGGCGGATCCAACCCTAGCATTCCTGGTGCCCAGTTTCCACCTGTCGTGTCCTTACGAAACTTCCGATCCCCCACGACATAGGCCCGTGGTCGCTGGCACGCTGTCCCGTCGTCGATGTGGGCCCCCTCCAGCCCTGTGTGGCTGCTTGCACGGGAGTGAACCGGCCGTGCTCCCCACCTCCAGCCTTTTCTGGATCTGCAGGCTTTATCTAAAGGTTCAATACATACACGTACATCTTTCAGTTACAACACACCTGAGTGATACTGTGTCCTTTGTCCAAACTCCCATCGAAGACACGTCATTCTTTTTAACCCACCGTCAGTGATGCTAAAATTGCCCCCTGGGTTCGCGGTATCTCCGGCCCACTCGCGCATCTTTACAACCGCACACAGCCACAGTATCTCCCCCTCTGACCAGAAAGTCGGGCGTGTGGGCTCACTTTCGGGGTGCCCCATCCACCGCATACCATGTGCTGCTGCCCCCGAGGTGGTGGTGATCTTGCCACGAGCAGGAGCGTCATGCGAGCTTAGGGATTTTGACGCTGCCGTTCCCCCTGACGCCGTTTCCGGAACCCTGCTGTCAGGGGAGCCTCGCGGCATCAGCTGGCGCTGCTTGGCGGCCCCCAGGTGAGCCCGGGCTGAAGGGCAGGCTCCACGCCTCTTCCTTCGCTTCAGCCACCAGTTCTCGGACCGGGACGTGGGTTTAATCGCTGCCTCAAGTGGTCTCCGGAGGGTTTGCTTTCTCTTCTCGTTGAGTATTCCCACCATTCTTTTCGAGACTTAAAGTGTGGCCAGGGAAGATCCTCAGTTCCTGATTCCCACCAGTCCTCTGACCTCTTTAAGCTTTTTTAACTTTTTATATTGAGGTAGTTCGGGGCGGGGGGGGGTGGTCCCTCCTGGCCGGCACAGTCGGTAAAGCGTGCAAACCCTTGATCTCAGGGTTGTGAGTTCAAGCTCCACACTGGGTATGGAGTCTACTGAACATTTTTAAAAAATCATAATAATGAAGTGGTTTCAGAGTGACAGAAAAGTCACAAGCATAGTTCAAAGGATTCCTGTATACCTTTCTTCGCCCAGGTTCCCTGAATATTAACATTTTACCACATGCACGTTAGCCTTCTCTGTCTGTATATGTGCATAGGACATGCCTGCGTCCATACATACGTGTGTTTCTGCTGATATACATAGTCGCAAATCTCTCCCTTCTGCTTTTTACATATGAGCAACCAGACTTTCTAACGTCTACAAACTCATGCAGAATCCCCTGTAGACAGAGACACCAGGATGCATAGACACATATACACATGAACTCCTGTATATCAGAAGTGGACGGGTACATAGTGTTTATAATAAGGAGGGTTCATGGGGTAAATGGGTCCACATGACTTGAGAACAACCTACAAAAAAATCAGTGTGCGTGTGTACGAAATGAGTGGCAGCACCACAGAGAGAAATAAAAATTTTATACTTGGAATGCACTCGTCTCAGAAACTGACAGGTCAAGCAGGTGAAAAATGAGCAAAGATCTAGAAGGTTGGAATGCCACAGTTATATAACTCGGGCGCATACAGAATATTACACCCAATAGGCAAATTCCTTTCCATCACGCATACAACTTTAAGGAAAACTGACTGCGTACCAGGCCACAGAGGGCACCTCGGTAAATCCCAAAGTCCCTAATCCACAGCTGTTTTTCTATGATAATGCAGTAAAATTCAAAATAAATTTGAAAAGATCTCCCACATCTGAGGACTAAACAGGACACGATAAGCAACCTACATGAGAGAGGAAATCGTAAGGGAAAATGGAGAAATTCCTAAAAAGTGCACAGCCTCTAAAAAACACGACATACCAAATTGGGTAGCCCCCAGCTAAGGCCGAAATACATTTATTAAAAATAAGACAAATTGTTAAAACTGAGTTCAGTATTCAACGCGGGGGATTGACAGAAGAGCAAAAGGGCAAGCCCAAAGAAACCAAAAAGGGAGAATAAAAATAAGGACAAGGAGAAGACACTAGAAAATAAAAATGCGAAAAAAATCAGCAAATCCAAAATTTTAAAAAGGTAGACAAACCTCTGGCAATCTCGATCACGGAAAATAAGAATATACAAGTAACAGCAAAGAAAAAGGGAAGTCATCATAGGTGCGATATTTACGACGTTCTAATGAGCATGATAATCTGCGACAAGCAGATCGTTTTCAACAGAAATAAAAAGGACTGAAATGGTATTGTACCATTTCCCGTACATGCGAATTTATCTGATCTCTGCAGGTCCCGTGAACTCAACGTGATTCTCTCCACCGTAAAGCTGGGGGAACAGAGGCAGGGAGACAGTGAGGCCACCGCCAGCCAGTGTGTGCAGACAGGGTCTGGGGCTGGACAGGCTGGTGCCTGCCCCATGCTCGTAGCTACTCGGTGTTCTAGACAGCCTCCGGGAAACTCCACGGGACCAGCGGCCATCAGAGAAAGGAAAGTGGCAACCGAAGGCCACGCCTTCCCGCCCAAATCTCTCCAGCGCAAATCAGTCTTACGGGTCAGGTTTTACAAAACTTCCACATGACAGGAAAACCCACTCTGACCCAGGATTTTCAAACCAACCAACTCCGTCTGGAAGGTTGGTATCATCTCGATTCCAAAACTGGAAGAAAGATCACGATCACATGCCCTTTTCATAGATGCGAACTGAATCCAACATTGTACGGGTTCCAGGATGCAAGGAGGGTGACTCAACACAACTGTTTCAACAAATAACCTATTTTTGTTTTTAAAAAGAAATGTTCAGAAACCCTCTGAATAGAAAAGAGCTTCCTTCGGGGAGTGGCAGGGCTTATTCAGGGAAGAGCAGGAGGAAGCAAGAAAATGTCAACCATCCCGAAGCCACGGCCTGAAGCCACCTCCTGATGGGGACTGGAGCGAGCGTGAGTGTGTGTGTGTGTGTTTAGGAATAAATTTAGAAGGGAGGGGGCGACGGGGTGTGTGTGTGTGTGTGTGTGTGTGTGTGTGCACGCGCGCGCGCATGCGCGTCCACAGGCGTGTAAGCTACCAGAAATGAGTGGTACACCAGTGAGAGACCACCTGGAACCCAACCAGGAGAAGGAGGCAGGGGCTGCACCCACTGAGAGGACACAGACCAGGTCTAGCCCTGCCGAACCTCGGTGCCTGTGTCCCGTTAGCCTGCCAATCCCCCGCCCTGGTCCAGAAACCCCCCAGCCCGGCTGGAGGCAGAGAGCACGGATCCCCAGGGAAATCCTGCAAATCCAAATGCATCCTTCCTCAGGACCACGCCCAGACTCCTCACGCCGGCCCCCCTGCTTCCCCGGCTGCCCTTCCAAGGCCCCCTCCTGCCCCCTCTTCTCCTCACCCAGCCGCAGGCCATGCCTTCATTCATTCCGACAAATGCTGGCCGAGCCACTCATAAATAACCGGACCATAAATCAGACAGACACACAGCCCCTGCCTCTGGAGACTTTAGTCCGTGGCTGCAATCAAATCCTTAATGCAGGTGAGCTGACAACTGCAGGCAAGGAGAAGTCGCCTGGGGGAAGGAGGCTCCAGCCTCTTGCCTTTATCACCAGAGGGCAGGTCCGCTCTGCCCCCTTGTCCCCATCTCCACCACCGCCCGATGGCAAACCAGTCCTTACGCGTGGGGACAGCGGCCAGAGTGGCCAGAGGGACTCCCTGCTGCCACTCTTGTCCAGCTACCCCGTGTCCTTCACCTGACCGTAGGGCGAGCCTCCCGGGATGCAGCTGTGACCCCACGTCTCTGCCTCCGTGGCGGCCTCCGCGGGTCCCAGCTGACCACGTGGCTGTTTTTCAAACTTGAGCTCCCACCGCCGGGCTGTTGTCTACACCTTGTTACCTTATCAAGGTTTGCCAGCATCACGGTGGGGACTGACGGATGTCCGAAAACCACATCGGGTTTCGCTGTGAACAGCTGAAGCCAGGCAACCATGTCGGTGTGTGGCGATGGTACCGTTGGGGGGAGACGCAGACTCCCGGGCCCACCCCGACCCTCTGAGTCTCAGGTCTCGGCGGAGTCTCGGGCATCTGTGTGGTGAACCAGCTCCCGGGGCAGGCTGAGCACAGGTCCACTCTGCCCAGCCATGCATGGCCCCCCCCAACAGCTGTCCACCCCCCCCATCTCGGCCACACTGCTTCCCTCACCGCACGCAGGGCAGCCCGGGGAAAGCAGGGAGGGCTTGGGCACTAGGCCTGCTGTGCTACCCACATGTGCCGCCTGCCCCCTCTGAGCCTCTTTGGTGGACTGGTGTCGTAGTCTCCCGTTGCTGCTGTCTCGAGTTACCACAGACTTCACAGGCTCGCAGCAACACAAGGGCATGACCTTACCCTTCTGAAGGTCACAAGTCCCACACAGGTCTCAGGGGGCTTCCAGCAAGCTGTCCGCAGGGCCGGATCCAGCTGGAGGCTCGGGGGGTAGGGGGCGGGGGGCAGGATTCGTTCCTTGCCTTTCCCAGCTTCCAGAGGCTGGCCTCACTCCTTGCTTTATGGCCCCTTCCCTCCATCGTCAACGCCAGCAGCGGGCATCTCTGTGACTCTACTTCTGTCCTCACGCGTCTTGGCTCATCTTCTGCCCACCTCCCACTTTTAAGCACCCGTGTGATGACATGAGGCTCCCCCAGACCATCCAGGGTAGCGTCCCCATCTCAAAGTCCTAATGAATCACACCTGCTGGGAAAAGGTCACATATTCACAGGTTCCAGGGATCAGGAGGTGCACATCTTGGGGGGCACCGTTATTCTGCCCCCCACAAATGGGGATGTGTGCCCCATCTCCTGCCCGCATCTGCATCACCCGAGGACTGGGGGACCACTCAGACACCCGAACCGGGGTCTCGATGGGGATCTTGGGGTGCCAACTGTCCTCAGGTTCTGGGTGACACCTAATGCCCAGTGACATTGGACGGCCTGGAAGAGTGAGGTCTCCGGTGTGGCAGGTGCCAGGAGGGCTCAGAGGGGACAGGAGGTTCATCCCATCAGTCCCCCCAAGAACCCAGCAGGCACATCACATTGCAGCTTCGCCCCGAGCTTGGAGACTGAGGACCCTCCGGAGGGGTTTCCCGGTCCCACAGATTTAGGCTGTGCTGGGCGATGCCCCCTGGGTCCCAGTATGGGCTCTTCTGAACCTCAGTCTATGCCTCGAGGACAGCAGGTGCCCCCAGTGGCCACGTAGGTGGGTGGGAAGGCTGCTTGAGGATGAGGAGACACCCGGCGGGGGGAGGGGTGCGGCACAGGGTGGGAGCAACCCTGTGAACTTAATGTGGGACCCGAGGGAATCTGAGCGCTCCAAGGGTGGGGCCACCTTTGCAGGCAAGCTTTGCCCCCTGTGCTGAGTCCCACCCACTTCACAGCTGGGTGGAGGGCTCCCTGCACATGTCAGGAGTGGCCCACCTCCCGCCCCGCTTTTCCACCTCGGGAATTCTGCTCGAGTTGCCAAGCCCGCCCAGCCTTCATGCGGGAGCCGGTTAGGGGGCATTAATAAGCTCTCTGCCCAGCAGGAGAAGCTGAGACACCCCACCACACAGCTCCCCAAAGTCTGAGCCTCTGTTGGCCATGAGAACTGTCCCCCCCCTCCCTCTTTCAGTCTCTCTGTCCTCCCTGGCTCCCTGGGATCCCCACCCACACAGACCACCTGCATGAGCAACTCAGGCTCTGCTTCTAGGGGATTCTGCCCGTGACGCCTGCCTCTGTCCTCAGACCAGCCCTGCTTGGAACCGTGTGCTGGGGGGACCCAGAAGGGGATCAAATCCATGCTCACACCCCGCCACGTGCACACCACATGTGACACACACATACCACACACACACACAGAGCACACACCAGAAGTGCACACGCATATGTGCACATCCTCCCTCCCTCCCTTCCTCCCTCTCTCTCTCTCTCTCTCTCTCTCTCTCTCTCTCTATATCTCTCCCCCTCACCCAGCAGGCATTGGGGGGTCGTCAGCGCCCTTGTCTATGAACAGGAATCAAACGTGACTAACTCCATCCAATCGGACCCCTATAGCTCCTGAACCACAAAAACTTACCTTTCCCAGTCCTGGAGGCTGGAGGTCCAAGACTAGGGTGCCAGCGGGGCACTGAGTTCCGGCAGGGGCCCACGTCCCGGGTCATAGATGGACATCTTCGCCCTTTGTCCTCACATAGCAGATGGGGCAAGGGAGCTCTCTGGGGTCTCTTTGATAAGGGGACACTGATCCCTTTCATGACCTAGTCAGTTACATCCCCTAAAACCCGTATCTTGATACCATCACCTTGGGGCTGAGGGTTTCAACCTGTGAATAGGGGCGGGTATACTGTCCATAACAGTGACCCCACCCCCCCCCCCACTAGTGGCTGGCTCTCTGATGACTGTCTCCTGGAGCTTTGCCCTTATAGTTAAGCTTGGAGAGTCTTCGCCAGACCCCAGGACAGATGGGCTATGAATTACACTAATAAAATGCACTGGCCAGAGCCCCGTTCTGTCCGCACCATTGTCTGATGTCACTGCCGCTGTGCGGCAGCCTCGCTTGATGTCACATTCCTTCCTGAGTCCCCTGCTCTGGCCGGGTCAAGAGTTGGGACAGACGTGCCACCGGGTCTCGCAGGTGCTGAGGGTCGGTGGCTACTGGGACCCCAGTGTCTCCTTCCTTCGCCCCCGACGGCCCAGCAGCCCGAAGTCCAGCCACCTCCAGGCGTCCTCCAAGTAATCCTCCTGGCCCACAGTCTCCGCAGGTCCCCTGTGCGCTCCGGCCAGGCTCTCCTCATGCACCTGTCTCAGCTTTCCGTCACCCAGTGGCTTCTCCCCCAGCCCCTTCCCCTGCCCACTGCCCCCTCCCTCTCATCCACCCCCAGGGCAGCAGCGACAGGGACCCCAGTCCTGCATCCCAGTGCTGGGCTGCTGGAGCAAACTCAGGTGGCCTTGGGGTCGCTTGTGTGGGGCAGATACGGTCTGAGCCACGGGCAAGGGGGACAGGGGGCAGGAGTGCTGGGAAAGGGCTCATGGGTGCCAAGAGCACCACCCGGAGGACGGAGTCCCAGCTTTTCATACCCCAGGAGGCCCCAACCCAGCCTTCTGCCTTCCACCTGGGCTCCCGCTCTGTCCACCCTCCTCTCCTCCTCACCAGGCTCCCGGCCTCCTTCCTTCCTCACAAAGGTATGTGCCGTCCACAGGGCCTTTGCTCATGCTATCCCCTCTGCCTGGGATGCTTTGGGGCTGCTGGCTCGTCACTCAGGTCTCAACCCAAACCGCACCTGCGCCAGGGAAGGGGGGTGCTTTCCCAGGCCTCTCGTCCCAAGTGGCCCCAGCCATGCTCCAACCACTTCACCTGTTCCTGGTCATTTATGGCTCCTAAGTGCTCCCCGAAAAAGTTGCTTTTATCATGCTTTGGTTTGTATGGTTAGTTTCCCGTGTCTCTTCTCTGAACCGTGGGCTCTAAGGGGGCAGGAACCCCGTGCCCTGCTAGCAGGTCCGTCAGCACTGGGCGTGGCTCCTGGCACACAAAGGCCCTGGGGGAGTAGCCACTAGAAATCTCGGGGTGGGCGCGGAGGGGGGCAGGGGAGGCGGAGCTCACCCTCCATCCCGGGCCCCACACTCTGGGGAGGAGGCCTGGGGTGAGGGGCCTTGCTGGACGGTGTGCTCTTGGCTGGGTCAGGGAGGGGGCTGGAGAAATTGGTACCCCCAGGGCCCAGACCCAGCACCAGCAGCCAGCCTTCCCTGCCCCCAGGATGGCCCAGAGCAGGACCCCATGCTGGCCTTGGGACTGGGCTCAGGGGGCTGCTGGGCCGTGCTGACCTCCCGTGCAGTGGGCGAGGACCCAGCCGACGTCAGGGGACAGGGCCTTCCCCTCCTGTCGCAGGGCACAGCCCCACCGACTCACCCACTTAGAACCTGGACTGTGGCCCCAGGCAAGCTTGTCCTTGGGTTTCGGCTGCTCCCCCAAGCACTGCCCTAGTCCCAGCTCTCCCCCCTTCACTCAGTGCGACAGTCCGGCCTCAGTGGCCCCCAGGCTTTTGCTGGAAGAGAGGCGGCCAGGTGAGGAGAGACTGCCCTGCTTCTCTGAGCTACATTTGGGGGGGGAGGGGTCCCGCATGGCTGCTCTGGCCCCTCATGTCACAGGTGAGCAGGCCAGCTCTTACGGGGTCCTTCCTGAAACCTTCTCTCCCTAGAACCCAGCACGGCTCTGGGTAACACACTGGACCTAACCTGAGGGCCAGGGGTGTGGGGTGGGACTTGGAGAAAGTATACCAGCCTGAAGATTGGCCCCAGAACCTGCCCGCATCCCCTGCCTGACCCTTGGCATTGGTCTTGGGCATCACCCTCGCTGGGGCCGGCCTCTGGCCTGGTCCCATCCCAAGGCCCTGTTGTCTCCTTGCCCAGTCTAACCAACCAACCCACACTGGCTCTAATACATGCGTGTGCCCCAGGCAGACACCTGCTCCCTCCAGGCCTCAGTTTCCCCAACTATGCAAGCCACAGACTGGACTCTGTTGTTTTGACACATCCAGTATTCTGGAAACAGCCCTCAGAGTTTGGAGAAGAGCCCTACTCCATCCATCCTCAAGGATGACATAGAGCTAACTTTACCCGAGCTCCCGGGAAGCGAGCTGTGGGGAGGTGACCCCCCAGGCCTGTAATCCTCACTGTCCAAGTCTGTGGAAATGGCCCAAGCCAGGCTCCTCTGAGCCAGTGTGCAGCAGCCCTGGGCTCTGGCTAGAGCTATCAGTCAGCTGTGCCCTTTCTGAGGGTATCAAGCCAAGGCTGCTGGGGGCCATTCTGCCACAGCACGCCTGGGAGATGAATTCCCATTTATATTGTTTCAGCACCTGGATCTAGCTATTCCTGAAAGCAGAATGCCTTGGCTTTTTTTTTTTTTTTTTTTTTTTTTTTTTTAATGCTCCATGAGCCAATGAGTTATTTTAGCTTATGCTGTTTCGGTTGGGTTTCCTACCCCATCTCACTGGTCAGTTATAACTGAAGCAGAGAACTGATGTCCAGACCTCTATGCTGGGATAAAGCAGGAAATTTTAAAGGTCCAGGTGGAGCCAGTTGAGTAAGGGCACCGGATCCTATTCCGGCTCCCTCCCCCACTCTAAAATGGAAAGAGCACACCACTGTCCTTCTAGGACCCAGCGTCCTCAGAGTGGTGACGACCCTCCCTGTGGGCCAGTTCCTGGGGCTGCCATCCCTGCCCCCACGGAGGGCAGTCAGCGGGGGGTGGGGGACGTCGCGCAGCCTTCCCCGCCCCCTTGATGCTCCCGGACTCAGGGACACAGACAAATCCCAGCTGAGCGGCCATCGCAGGAGGAGGAGAGGCCAGAGGCGCGACCAGGGCCCCACACTGAGGAAAAGGAGAACCAGGGTCTTAGGGCGCTAGGGGTTTGTCGGGTGAGAGAGCCGGTGGGGACAGTTCGGGTTCGGAGTCCAGCAGGAGCCCCGCTCAGGGGAGCAGCTCACAGTGGGTCCCGGCCACTGGGGTGGGAGGTGAGCCGAAGCGGAGGGCCCTGCTCGGCCTTGACCCTGAGGTCTGGAGCAGAGGAGAGGCGCGTGGGCAGGGCCGGCGGCCGAGCAGGAGGCCCCAGGCGAGGAGCGGGAAGGGCGCCGCGCGGCCAGGGCACCCGCAGCCCCACCCCGCGGCCCGCGCGCCCCGCGCGCCCCGCGCTCCTCCGTGCGGCCGCCAGGGGGCGCCGCGCCGCGCCGCTCCGGGGCCGGCCGCCAGCGCACGGCAGGCTGCGCCCGGGACCGCGCGGACGGCTGGCGGCGGGCAGCGCCCCGGGTCCGAGGCGCCGCGGCTCGCAGCGGGCGCGGCGGGCGCGGCCCACGGGCCGGGCCCGGGGTCCGGGCGCGCCGGGAGCCGGTGAGTGGGGGCGCGGCCGGGCGGAACGCGGGCGCTGCGGGCAAGGGCGCGGGGCTGCGGGCGCCGGGGAGGGGCTGCGGGCGGCGGCGGCGGGGGGCGCGGGTGCGGGGCGGGAGGTGCGGGACGGTGAACGGGCGGGGACCGCGGGCGTCCGGGCCGCTGCGCGGGGACGCGCGGGCCCGACCCGGGGCACAGGTGCGCGCGCGGGTGACAGTGCGCGCGGCCGGCCGGCTGGCGGGCCCCGGAGACGCGGCGCGCGGGAGAGTGCGGCGGGGTGGGGGCCCGCGGGTGCGTGCGCCGGGGAGGTGGCGGGGAGGCCACCCGCGGAGGGCACACCCCCCTGGCCGCGGCAGCGAGGGACAGGCTCTGCTGCGCGCCCCCCGCCACTCCACTCGCGGGGAGCAGCAAGCTTCCGCGGCCACTCGAGCGGTAGGAAAATCCAGCCTGGACCCAAGGCCTCCGCCCCGCGCCGGACCTCAGTTTCCCGGTCTATGAAATGGGAACAGCTGGCTTTCCGGGCGCTTGTGGAGAGGGGCGGGGAAGAGGATATTGTCTCTGAGGCTGGGATGGGATTGAGGAAACAATCAATGCCCCCCCCCCCCCATCAGAGAGCCTGCAGGGGACAGTGGGGTCAGCTTGGGGAAGTGTGTGCCTCAGGCGGTGGCAGCAGACAGGGCCGGGGGACCCCTAGTCCACTCCTCTCTGTGTTCAGGCAGGGAAAGGCAGGCCTGAACGGGAGGTGGCGAGGGCTGCTCCCAACCCTGCCCCAAGCTTTGCGCCGAGGTGGGGGCGGGGGCCAGTATGGAAAGGACAGATATGGCCGCTTGGGGAGGTAGAGGGGGGCACCCCAGCGCCTTCCCTCCCGCCTCCTGGGCCCCGGAGGCGGCTGTTCTGCGGAGCTTCAGTACCCACAGAAGTGCCCCGGAAAGACTTACCTGTGGGCAGGAGCCGTGTCTCCCTCTTTCAGTGGAAGTAACTGAGGCTTAGGGAGGTGACAGGACTTATTCAAGGTCACAGGACTAGGAGGTGACAAAGCTGGGTTTCCAGTGGCAGTAGGACTGGCTCTACAAGCCGTGTTCCAGCCATTATGCCAGGTGCCCAGGTGAGGCTTGAAGTTGTCCACTCACCCACCCAGAACATTCACTGAGCCCCAGCCCTGTGCTGTCTGCTCCCAGCCCCAGGAAGTGCTTAAGGAAGCTGAACAAGTAATCAAAGAAAACACCCAGGTCCTGGCAGAGGACGCCCTGCTAGGAAGAAAATAAAACAGAGTTATTGGGAGCAGAGAGAGACTGGGCTGGGGGTGGTCAGGGGGAGAGTGGTCAGCTAAGTAGCCTTAGCCTGGTCAGGGAGGGTCAGGGAGAGTCCCCGCCCAGTGACCACTGTTTGGGATGCACTTGCAAAGGCAGAGCCCACTGGAAAGGTTTGAGGGAACAGCAGATGCGAGGCCCCTGAGGCAGACGCAGGTGGTGAGTGCGAGGAGCTGGGACAGAGCCAATGAGGAGTGCGGTGAAGGCTGGATTTTCCTCTGGGTGCAGTGTGCTCCGAGTTTGTGTAGGGAAACGATTCCCCGGGGATGGGTAGAGGGGACTAAGGGAGCAGGACAGGTAGCAGGGAGGAGGCTGCTGGAGTCCCACCGGGATCTTCAAGGAAGAGCCAATCCACCCGATGTGGAGTCCCCCCCACCCTCATGGGGCTGCAGTCACCTGGAGGCTGACTTCCTCCTCAGAGGGCCAGGAGGCATGGGGAGGGTGGAGTGTTCTAGAGTGGTGGGCCGTCGGCTCTGGTGGGCAAGAGAGTCTGGTGTGGGCTCCAGGACTCCCCTGCCCCACTCCCAAGTGGGTCCCTGCTGCTCTCAGACCTCCCTGTGTCCAGCAGGGGAGGGGCGCCTGCCCAGAGTCTGCCCAGATGAGACAGGATGCTGCTGGGTGTTTGGGCTGGGTGTTCGGGCTGCTCTCCGCACCCTTTTGACATGTCCCCGTAAGTCTTTGAGCAATGTTCTGGCTCTCACTTGTATTTTCACCCAGACCTAGAGTCAGCCTCTTCTCTGAGAAGCCTCGGTGCCTTTTAGAGGGTGGTGGGTTTCAGAAACAAGTTCCATGTGCTTGCCTTGATGTCATTGTTTCTAGCCCTTCTCAATGCACCAAGGCAAGAAATCTTTTTTTTTTTTTTAACTAAAAATTAGTATTTTCGTCTTCCTCCCACACTGAGAACCTGGTTCTCCCCAAACGTCAACGTATGTGATCATCTGCATGGTCTTAGAATACATCCCACAGAGTATTTATTTATTTATTTGATTGATTGTTTGTTTATTTATTTATTTAAAAGGTTTTATTTATTTGACAGAGAGAGACATAGCGAGAGAGGGAACAGAAGCAGGGGCAGTGGGAGAGGGCGAGGCAGGGCTGAGCCGAATGCAGGGCTCGATTCCAGGACCCTGGGATCATGACCTGAGCCAAAGGCAGACACTTAACGACTGAGCCACCCAGGTGCCCCTATTTCTACTATGTTTGATTTAATCTTTCTTTTATTGCATCTAGATTTTGGATGCTAGTTAGGCTGTTCTTACACCCAATTGTACGGAATCTACTTGTGGTTTCCAATGCTAGTTTGGTTTTGTAATCAGTCTATGTGTCTGGTTGAATCTTTTTCCAAATGTCTCTCTCTCTCTATCCCGATACTATGCATTGAAGAGGTCGTCTTTTCCCCAGTGATCTGAAATGCATCTGTATCATATAATAAATCCCAAAATGCACTGGACCTATGTCTGGGCTTTTAAGTCTGTCTCACTAGCTCTATCTCTTTATATGCTGGTCCCCCGTGGCGGAAATTGCAAAGATACCATCGAGCACGCACGCGCTCATGTGTGTGTGTGTGTGTGTGTGTGTGTGTGTGTGTGTGGCAAGGGAGGCTTTGTCCACAATCATTGGACATAGGAGGTAGAGATTGAACTCAAGTCCCATTACTGTGTTGGAATATCTGGGAGGGCCGGTGGTCCTCCCTCTCTTCTTTTTGTGTCGGGGTATTTTAGCTATTCCTGCGTGTGGACACTGTTCTTCGTTGGGACCATATCACATTTACAGATAATCTTCAGGGTAATTGACACCGGTATCACGTTGAGCCATCTTATCCAAAAGCAAGGAATGTGTGCTCTAGATGCCCTAGTCTTTGATTTGTTCAAGACCACCTCTGGGAACATTCTGGAGTTTTCCTCACATTTTTGTTGTTGCTGTTAACTTTATTCATGGATACTTGGCTTTGTTGGTCGCTATTATAAACTTTTTTTTCCCGTCATATCTTGAATGGGTCATCGTTGGTGTGCTGTTTCGTCTCTCTTTACTTCGTTTGTTGTTAGTTTCATCAGTTGTTTTAGAGTGTTTATGTGTGCTGTCATCCAAAAATTGAAATAGTTTTGCTTCTTCTTTATTGATTTTTGTGCATCTACTTGCTTTCTCTAATTTAATTAGCTAAATACCTCCAATTCAATATTGAATATCAAGAAGCCTCCTTTCCTCTTCCTGAGCTTAGTAAAAAGGCCTCTGGTCTTCCCCTGTTAGGAGAGATGCTGACTTTAGGATAGGGGATGGGGAGATGGATGTATATGTATGTGCATCCCAAATCGTATTAATTAATAATTAATTTTATTAATTATTTTATTTTATTGAGTGGCTTCTTAAAATTGGGAATGAATACTGATTTTCACCAAGACATATATGGAGGTGATTATGTGATAATTCTTACAGCACTATGAGTAAGATGAACCATATATATTTTTAAAATATGGAATGCTTCAAAAATAAAATAAAATAAGGAATCCGCAAATTTGTGTGTCCTCCTGTACTGATCTCTTTATCATTCCAATTTCAGTATATGTGCTGCCAAAGTGAG
The DNA here is from genome assembly GCA_028646535.1 of Procyon lotor. Classification (NCBI taxonomy): domain Eukaryota; kingdom Metazoa; phylum Chordata; class Mammalia; order Carnivora; family Procyonidae; genus Procyon; species Procyon lotor. The sequence continues at coordinate 124,046,351 of CM053607.1, read as the reverse complement.
TACAAGAAGATGAATCATATTAATGGATTTCCTAATTTTAGGTCCAGGATGAGATGATAAGGCAAACAATAAGACACAAAATTTATTAAATATGAACATTAAGCCATCCTTGCCTTCCTGAAATGGAAGCCACTTGGGCATGACATATGGTTTTAATATGGTGATGTGAGCCGACTGTTTGCTATGTAATAAGTTACCATAAACTCAGTAGCTTAAAATAGCATACACCCATTATCTTATCATTTCTGTGGATCTGAAGTCCCCGCATGGCTTTGCTGGGTTCTTGCCAGTGTTGGCTAGGACTGGATCCTCATCTAGAGGCTCAGTTAGGAATGGATCTGCTTTTCCATTCACGTGGTTGCCAGCAGCATTCACTTCTTTCCAGTGGCCTGACTGAGAGCTTAAGTGTTTTGCTGGTGGTTGGCTGGAATGTTCTCAGCTTCTGGAACCTCCCCCCCTGCAGTTACTAGGGACCACCTGTCGTTCCTTGCCCCGTGGGCTTCCTCAACACGGCCTCTTGCTCCACCAGGCCAGCAAAGAAAGTCTCTAGAGTAAATCTAGCAGGACAGAGCCTTATATAACAGAATCACAGAATTGACATCCCCTTGTGTTCGCCATATTCTATTCTATTGGTTAGGGGAAAGGTTCTATCCACACTCAAGGGCATGAATGCCAGGAGATAGGGCTAGTGGACCCTTGAGAGTCTGTCCAGCACAATGGTGTTGGATTTGACTTGCTGATATTTATTTTCTCTACAGTCTCCCCAGTCATCCCTCGGTCTGATGGCTTCTTCCAGAAAGACTCGTCCGTCCAATATTCCCTGTTTTCTTTCCTGTTGAAATGGTTTTCTGTACCCTTGGTAGCAGAAGGATAGTTTGGCTGGTTATAAAGTCCGGGCTCACCCTTGCCTTCCTTGCTCGTTACAATGTTGCTCTGGGTTGTGTTGGTTACACTTTGTTGTCAGAAATCTGATATAAACACACTCTTCTTCCTCTTATGAGTGACTTCATCATTTTTCCCGGAGCCCCAAGGATTTTTTTTTCTTTACCTTTAAAGTCTAATCATTTCATGAAGAAATATCTTGGAGTTGCCCGGTACCAATTCTGTGGTGCCTTCAGGGGAATAGTTGAATATGCAAATTCAAGTCTTCTTTTTTTTTATGTCCAGAAAGTTTTCTTAGAAAATGATTATGTTAATCATGTTGTTTTTCTTCCAATGCTATGTCTGAAAACTAGATCTTTTTTGCCCATCTTCTGTACCTATCACTTTCTATATAATCCTCTTTACTCCTATCTTTATTTCATTTTGGTTTTGTGGTTGTTTTCATTCCTCTCCTCAATAAGCTTTATCAAAATTTCAGCCAAAATCTCTTCTCCCTGAGAGAGCGTCTGGTTTAGTCTTTATTTCTGAGATGATGTTGTGTTTCATGTTTACCATTTGTTCTGTGTGTGTGTTCATCTCTGTTTTGAGTTTACAAATTTATACTTAAGGTGTTTTGTCACGCCTCAGAATGCTTTCTGAAGGCTGCTCAAGGCAGGATGCTGTGTTGCATTGTGTTACATGGTTCCCCTGTAAGGTGGTTTGTGGGGAGAATGATTGTCAGGTCCTTATATTGCTTTTGTATGGATACTGTCTGTTACTTTTTAAGAATATTTTATTTATTTATTTGGCAGAGAGAGAGATCACAAGTAGGCAGAGAGGCAGGCAGAGGGGTTGGGGGGGGAAGCAGGATCCCCCGCGGAGCAGAGAGCCCTACTCGGGGCTTAATCCCAGGACCCCGAGATCATGACCTGAGCCAAAGGCAGAGGCTTTAACCCACTGAGCCACCCTGGTGCCCCCGGTTAACTTAGAAATGTCTTTATGTTTGCAGGGACTGCTAATAACAGAAAAATGTAGGCAGGCATCAGGGAGTTGAGGAACATCAGGTTTCTTGGTTCAGGAGTGCCCTCTTGTGTTGGTGTCAGGAACTGCACCACTCTTATTTGGAGAGTGACGGGATGCAGGATGGTTAGCTGTCCCCGGAATTTACCATCACTTTTGCTTCTGTAGGCCCTCGAATTCCCCATGCTACTTCCCCCTGTCCATTTGCCACCAACCCTCTAAGCGCCTCCACCTTTGAGCTCCATTCCTCATGAACCCCTGGCAGCACTGCTTTATCTTGGAGCTCACAACTCCTGCGGAACGTGTGAGATCAAGAATAGCAGCATCTCGGGGCTCCTGGGGGGCTCAGTGGGTTAAAGCCTCTGCCTTCAGCTCAGGTCATGATCTCAGGGTCCTGGGATCGAGCCCCGCGTTGGGTTCTCTGCTCAGCAGGGAGCCTGCTTCCTCCCCCCTCTCGCTCTGCCTGCCTCTCTGCCTACTTGTGATCTCTCTCTGTCAAATAAATAAAATCTTTAAAAAAAAAAAAAATAGCAGCATTTCCTTCGATGCTGGACCTCAGTTCAGGTGTCACGCCCAAGAAGCGACGATAACACAGAAACTTTTCTCATATACAGCCCGTAGTCAGCTCTCACTGGGAACGTCCTTTGGGGTCTTATCTTTGCATCCGGGATCCAAGTGATGACCACGTGTCGCCCGTGTTTGTCGCGTTTACTGGAGTCTTTCCGCTCACCACCACCCCCCCCCCATGTTGTTTGTCTTTCCTGACGCCGGTCTGAAGGCTTCCCATCAGTTTTCTCCCATAATCTGGATTTATTGGCCTCTTTCCTCAAAATGCGATTCAGGCTCAGTGTTTGGGGTTGAAGTTGTTTTCAGATTACAGACAGGGATGCGTATCTAGGAAGAGAAGCCTACCTCCCACCAGGTTCGAAGCTGCAGGCGATGGTGTGGAGATGGGCTGTGGGGAGGGGCCAGGGCCCTGGGGCTGCAGACTTTCCTGGGGTGTCCTGCCTCAGTTTCCCCTCCCACCCCCCAGTCATCCCTCCTGGTCCCCTTCCTGTCCCTGTCACTGAGGCCTCCCAGGGGGCTGCCTGGTCTGTGCACCCGGCTTGGTCTCGGGGGGCTACTTCTTTCAGCAAACTTGCCCACCATGCCCCTTTCGTGCAGAGCCCCCCAAAGATCCCTCAAGGAACCAGGGGTAGCAGAAGGCCGGGGATTGAACCCCGTGCTTCCTCGCTGGGGGATCCCTCTGGGTTCCAGACACTAAGTGGGACCCATGATGCCAGTGTCTGGTACAAAGTAGTGAAGCACTATGTGTGCATTTCCTTCCCTTCTTGGGAACCCAGTGTACATCCTTCACTTTCAGTAGTGATAGCAAGGGGGGGCCTGGCCCTCCCTTGCCCGGCAGAGCTCGCTGGGCTCGGGCCTGCAAAAGGGAGCCTTCGCATGCATGCCACATCGGCTTCCATGGCTTCCTTAAGGCCTTACTACCCAGGCGACCACCACTGAGGACGCCCCGCGCCACCAAGCCTCATAAACTCAGCCAGGAAGAATCTTACAGACTCGTCTGTGAAAGGCCCAGGTCCGGGGGCAGGGGCTGCCTCAGTTGTACTGGTTTTGTTTTTTAAGATTTTATTTATTTATTTGAGAGAGAGAATGAGAGAGAGAGAGAGCCTGAGAGGGGAGAGGCCAGAGGTCAGAGGGAGAAGCAGACTCCCCGCCGAGCAGGGAACCCCGACATGGGACTCGATCCCGGGACTCCAGGATCATGACCTGAGATGAAGGCAGTTGCCCAACCAGCTGAGCCACCTGGGCACCGCAAGTTGTATTAGTTTTAAAGAAAGCTACCGCAGCATTGCCTTTCTGTCCTGCCCCAGGAGTCATCCTAACTGGTGACTCCCTGCTTTCCATGTGCCAGATCTCCCCAAGGGCAGAAGGGAGCCTCTCGAAATCAGCGAAATATCGCCCCTACAGCGTAGTAAAGATTTCCTTGATTTATTTGGTCAACAAAGGGTTCATTTGTTTGTCTTTAAATCCAAAGAGCATCCCAAAGCAACAGAGTTTGGCCAAATAACAATAATGATAAAACGAACGCTCCTCTCTGATGGTTGAACCACTTGTGTGTAGGGCCAACGAGTGTAGACCTGCGGCTTCAGGAACGTCTCCCAGCAACTTCCTTTTCCTTTCCAGAGGAGAAAACAGAGGCTCGGGGACATAAAGGGACCTTACAGGGTCAACCCAGCCCAGGCGGGCCTTGAGCTCGGTCCATGCTGTTTATGGTCTTCTGAGATGTCGCCTGCTCCTTCTGTCTTTATGGGGCCCCACTCTCTGCTCAACCACCCCTCTGCCCATCCAACTGAACAGACATGTGCTAAGCAGCCAGGAGGGCCTGCGTGTCTGAGGGCTTACTGCCTCTTTATAAACATTATCTCACAAGAAACGGAAAATAAGTAAAACAGAAAACAATAGAGGAAAAAACCTCGGAAAGCATTAATAAAATTGATAAACTCTTAGAAAGGATGACTAGGAGAAAACACAAGTTGCCAAAACTCTACAAACGTTAAAAGGATAATAAGGGACTTTTATGGAGAACTTCAATTCCCATACCTTTTTTTAACTTTCTTTAAATTTTATTTATTTATTTGACAGAGAGAGAGATCACAAGTAGGCAGAGAGGCAGGTAGAGTGAAGGGGACACAGGCTCCCTGCCGAGCAGAGAGCCTGACACGGGACTCAGTCCCAGGACCCTGAGATCATGACCCAAGCCAAAGGCAGTGGCTTTAACCCACTGAGCCACCCAGGTGCCCCCCATACCTTTGATAAAAGGGACACACGCCTTGAAAGACAGAACTTCCCAAAATGGGCACAAGGAGAAATAGAAAATCTGAGCACAACTCTTTCTGTTAAAAGAATTTAATTTATCATTGAAAAGCCTTCCCAGGAAGAAAACGTCAGGCCCAGGTGGCTTGCCTAGTGCATTCTATGAAATATTTAAGGAATAAATACCAGCATATGTTCATTCAATTAAAAAGTCAGTATGCGTGGTAATGTGGATCCATAGAAACCCTTCGAATCTATCTGTGGGAGTATAAATTAGTGCGTGTAGAGAATCATGTGTGCATGTGTTCCCCAAGCCCCACTCTTGGGAGCGACAACCAGAACCCACCAAGTTCCAGTGGTAGGAAAACAGGAAAAGAAAGCATGGACACTCGTTGTAATCGACGATTGGAGAGCAGACTCCTAGAAACATCAGGTGGATGTCATCTTAGAAATACCATGTCAAGGGAGAAAATCAAGTCCTAGAGTACTGTAGAAAAAATGACACCATTTTATAAAACTGGGAGGCAAGTAAGCTCTACAATGGATTGCTTAGGGATACCTACTTCTGAGACGGTTTTTTTTCTTTAAAATCTACTCTCTTAATCATATCCAAATCTATACAGTACAGTGATATTGACCAGCTACCATGCTGTACGTGACACTCCTCAGGACCAACTGAGGTTATAAATGGAAGTCTGGACCTTTCGGCCCCCTTTCCCCATTTCGCCCATCCCTCCTCCCCTCTGGCTATCATCTACCTATGCTCTGGATCTATGAGTGAGTTTGGTTTTCTCAGATTCCACATATAAGAGAGGTTAGATGGTGTTGGTCATTCTCTTACTGGCTGATTTCATTCGCTTAGCATAATATTCTCTAGATCCAGCCATGTTGCAAATGGCAAGATTTTTGTTATGTTTATGGCTGAGTGATACTCCATTGTCTACATCTATAGACCATTGTCTACATATATAGAACCACCAACACTTGGTGGTTCTTACCTTTTGGACTTTAGCCATTCTGACAGGTGTGAGGTCATATCTCATGGTGATTTGCGTTTCCCTGATGATGAGTGATGTTGAGCATCTTTTCATGTGTCTCTTGGCCATCTGGATGTCTTTTTTAGAGAAATGTCTGTTCTTGTCTTCTCACTTTTAATTAGATTGTTTTGGGGTTGTTGAGTTGTATCGGTTCTTTATATATTTTGGATACTAACCCTTTATCACATGTGTCATTTGTAAAGAGCTTCTCCAATTCAGTAGGTTTCCTTTTAGTTTTGTTGATTTTTTTCTTTGCTGTGCAGAAGCTTTTTATTTTGGCGTGGTCGCAAGAGATTCATCAAAGATTAACTGACCATATAATTATGGGTTTATTTCTGGGCTTTCTATTCTGTTCCATTGATCTATGTGTCTATTTTTGTGACCATGCATATTGTTTTGATTACTACAGCTTTGTAATAGAACTTGAAGTCTGGGATTGTGATACCACACATTTGGTTTTTCTTTTTCAAGATTGCTTTGATATTAAGGGTCCCTTATGAGTCTATACAAATTTTAGGATTATTTGTTCTAGCTCTGTGAAAAATGCTCTTGGTATTTTGATAGGGATACTTAAATGTGTAGATTGCTTTGGATAGTATAAATATTTTAACATTTCTTCTTCCAATCCATGAACATGGAATGTCTTTCCATTTCTCTGTGTCGTCCTCCATTTCTTTTATCACTGTTTTATATTTTTCAGGTCTTTCACCTCTTTGGTTAAGTTTATTCCTAGGTGTCTTATTATTTTTGGTACAATTATAAATGAGATTATTTTCTTAATTTCTCTTGCTGCTGCTTCCTTATTAGTGTATAGAAATGCAATGGATTTCTGTACATTGATTTTATCCTACAACCTTACTGAATTCCTTTATCCGTTCTGGTAGTTTTTTGGTGGAGTCTTTAGGATTTTTCTCTATATGGTATCATGTCATCTGCAAATAGTGGAAGTTTTACTTCTTCCTCACTAATTTGGATGCCTTCCTTCTATTTTTTTCTCTTGTCTGATTGCTGTGGCCGGGACATCCAGTGCTGTTAAGCAACAGTGCTGAGAGTGGACATCCTTGTCTTGTTCCTGACCTTAGGGGGAAAGCTCTCAGGTTTTTACCATTGAGGATGATGTTAGCTGTGACACACCACATTCTCTTTATCCATTTATCCATCAGTGGACACTTAGGTTGTTTCCATATCTTGGCTGTTGTAAATAATGATACAATGGACATGGGGATGCAGATATCTTTTCAAGTTAGTGTTTTTGTTTCCTTTGGATCAATACCTAAAAGTGGAATTGTTGGATCGTATGGTAGTTCTATTTTTAGTTTCTTGAGGAAACTCCATACTGTTTCCCGCGGTGGCTGCACCAATTTACATTTCCACCAACAGTGATGACAAGTGCCCCCTTTTCTCCACATCCTCGCCAACACTTGTCATTTCTTGTCTTTTTGATACTAGTCATTCTGACACGTGTGAGGTGCTATCTCATTGTGGTTTGGATTTGCATTTCCCTGATGATGGGTGACGTTGGATCTTTTCATGTGCCTGTTGGCCATCTGTATATATTTTTTGGGGAAAAAAAAAACATCTACCCAGATCCTCAACCTATTTTTTTAAGTTGAAGTATAATTAATTATTAACTATTAATTAATCATAATCCATTTTAATTGGATTGTTTAGGGTTTTGTGTGGTTTGGGGGTTCTGTTTGTTTTGGGGGTTTTTTTTGGTATTGAGTTATGTAGGTTAGATAAAATATTCAAACCACAGGTCACCAGGGCACCTCCCTGCACCTCCCTGATGTGGGGGCCCAGGGCATCCCTGAGCTCACGCCTGGGTGAGGGAAGGTTGCAGCTGGGGTCAACTCAAGGAAGGCTCCCTGGAGGAACCTGTGCCCCACCCCCTAGCTGCTTGGGAAGGTCAATCAGGAGTTGGACAGAATGAGAGTGGTCCGATAGGAGGGGAGGAAGGAGCAAGGGTCCCGACGCCCCTCCACCCCATGATCAGAGACCCCAGCAGCTCCGTGCCTGCCCTCTGCATCTTGGCTCTGAGCAGCTCGAGGACAAGCACCGGACCACTTTTGCAGCCACAGTGCCCACAGGCTGGGAGTGCAGCATGGGGGTGGGCGGTGTATGGGAGGGCTCTGGGCCTTCTTACCCTCTTAACCAGCAGACACAAACACAAGAGAAGCAGGCAGAGGGGCCGGGGCTCTGGACTGGGACGCAGGCTGGCCCCAGACCCACCCTGAGCAGGTGCCTGGGAAAGTGACTGCCTCTGATCTTCGGGGAAGGCTAACCACACATCGGAGTCCCTGCTGGGAGGCGAGACCTACTTGTGATGTGTCCCCAGGAAAATGGTTGAACTTCCCAGTCCTTTGAGGCTTACCGGTGGTGCCCATGAGTCCCCCAGGGGCGCCGTGCCCAGACCACAGCAGGGGCGGTCACAGCTCAGTGGATCTGACACCAGGGCCGTTCTGAGAAGCACCTTCGGGATAAGACCTTGCACACCGGGCGGTTCGTGTGAATGCGTGCAAGGAGGATTGTGGAAAGGGTTAAAGACCCCGAGATGACAGAGCGGGTGACAGCTGCTCCGGGGCGTGAAGTGCAAGCCCCCGGTGGCCCCCGGATTGAAAACAGATGTTTCTGCATGAACGCAGCCAAATTGTATTAGCACTTTGGATGATGAAAAGGGCTCTAAGTGTCTGCATGTTGCAGTTCTGAATGTTTGCCGGGGAGAATGTCCTTATATTTTGCAAACAGTGAGCGTAAGGAGAGGGAACAAATTAGGTTATGGCGCTGTAACCAATTTCAGGAGCAGCGCCGTTGACAGATGCACAGTGCGTGTAATAAACTGATGGGCGCTGTTACCACTCGCCTTAATGAGGAAGCCTGCGTCCCCTCCCGCTGCCCCCTTCATCCCCCACCCCATGCGGTCAGGGAAGGCGGCCCAAGGTCACGCTGCACCCCTGCCCCCCCTCCCCCGCCGCCCTGTGGGACTTTGAGGGAGAAAATCACAGACTTTCCGTTTCCCCTTTTTCCCTTTTTTTAACTTTTTCTTACAGAAATTTTCAAAAGCTTAAATGCAGGGAGAATAGGGCAGGGGCGCCCAGGAGGGTGGCTCAGTGTGACTCTTGATCTCGGGGTTGTGAGTTCAAGCCCCGTGCTGGACTGCATACTGGATGCTGGGTGGGGAGCCTACGTAAATAATAATAATAATAGTAATGTATAAAGAATAGGGCAAACGTGAACCACCACCATGTCCCCATCTGCCAGCCCCATCTGCTGTAAGATCACGGCTCAGCCTCCTCGTCTGTGCCCCGACCCTGTCACCTTACTGCTGGGACTCCGGTATTGACAACTTGTATCTACAGAAACTTCATACCATTGACACAGCTAATCATGAAATGGGTAACAGTTTCTTAATGTCTTTGAACAGCCAGTCCATAAGCAGATGCCTCAGTGACGTCAAAGGGATCTTTGCACACTTAGGTCGCTCAAGTCAGGATGCAAGCAAGCTCCACACATTGAGCTTTCTTCTAGAATAGTCCTTCTTTGCTCCCCACTCCACTTTGTTGTTTGTTCGCTTGCTTGCTTTCCTTTGTCCTGTTTTGGGTTTTTTGGTCTTCGATCCGTTGATTTCCTAGGGAAATGGGAACATTGATCCCTCAGAGTGGCCCTCGTTCTAGATTTGACTATCTCGTCGTGGCGTGTGGAACTTGTAGGTAGTCTGATCTAGAACAGGACGGCCCGGTAGAAATATCGCGGAGTCCTGTGAGTGATTTGAAATTTTCTTGTAGTCACATTAAAAAAAAAAAAAGTAAAATTAAGATTAATAATCTATTTTATGTAACCCAGTATCTCCAAAATGTTACTGTTCCAACCTGTAATCAATATGAAACTTACTCGTGATCCGTCCCTTTTCATGCTGTCTTCAAAATCAGGTGTGCGTTCGGCGCTTACCACAAATCTCAGGTTCGGTGTTACGTTTTCATCAGAAATAACTGACCTGCATTTAGATTTCAAAAAAATTACAGTTGGAAAGCAGAAACACATACTTAATCGTTTTCTGAGAGCTATATCAAATATCAGAGGTTATAAGCTTATTTTTCAAACATCTGAATATTTGACATACAATAAACACTCGTGAGTCTTCTGCCGACTTTGGGTTATGGAACTCATGTCCCGGAGTAGGAGGGGCAGCGTTTTGGCTGTGGTGTTTCTGGAGGCCACAGCCAGGCCTCTGCTTGGACAGATGACTTGGAATCGGTCATCCCTGCCTTGTGTTAAACTCAAACGCGCCCTCCGTGCTTCCGCATGTTATTACTGACAAGTGGCTGGAGAGAGAGAAGACCGACCCTGTGCCTTGACCGTCAGCTGGTTCCCCTCTCTCACCCTCAGCAGCAGACAGGTGCGGCCCCAGCAGGGGGCCTCCTCCGAGGGGGGGGGGGTGTTCGCACAGTGACCCCCACCCCTGCCCACCCGAGGCGCCACACTTCACACTCATCCTCAGTTTGCTCTCTCCTTTCTTTTTGGAAAAAAAAACTAGAAATGCAGAAAGGGGTAAAGCCACTCACCGACCCATTAGATGATTAAGAGGATCCCTGCCAGCCTGAGACATACTAGGGCCTGTTCTCTGGGCGCGTGGAGGTATCCTTTCCTTTTGCGAAGATCCCTTCATGCTAAGCAGAGCCCCAGTCAGAACTGGCTTTTCTGCCTGCATAGCTGGCAGACGCTCTACTCGGAATCTCTTGCCTTCTTCTGACAGCCGGTGGTATTCCCTTGAAGAGCCACCAGCACCCTGTTTCTAGGTGCTCCTGATGCGTAAACCGGCCCCCGATTGGGTCCTGAGTAATTGCTGGGTCTCAGGTCAAAGACATTGATCCAGGCTGGCTTCTGCCTTCATGCCATCCATTAGCTGCTCTTGGGAGGGTCCTCAAAGCCTCGGGCATCACCCGTGGGGGTCACACATCCCAGGATGTCCTTCTCATGGCTGGTTCTTCGTATTGCATGTGCAGAAACTCAACTCAATCAGATTTAAGCTCAAAGGGAGAACATGTTTGTGTCTGTAAATCAAAAGCCCAAAGGTGGACTTCAGGCATGGCTAGATCTAGGACACGGTCTCAGTCTCTCTGCCTCTCAGCTCTGCTCTCTTCGTGTGGGTTCCTTTTACAAGAAGGCCCCAGCAGCTTCATACATAGTCCCTATGCTTTCCTCAACCTGAGCAGAAAGACATGCTGCAATAATAAATGTTAATAAATGTTCCAAGAACCAAGTCTGGGTAATATGTCTACCACGAATGTGTTTCAAAGGTGAGAGAGATGAGATGCCCTGAGTGGCCGGGCCTGGATCCCATGCCCTTCTCAAACCATCATAGGCCAAGGCAGTTCCTGCCCTGGGTGGCTGGCTACTAGGGCCATGCACCCTTCCACCCCAGGCAGAGAGGGAAGACAAATGGGTTTTGTTGACAGAAGAAGGAGGGACAGATGCTGGGCAGGAAGAAGCCATGGAGGCCGGTGACCCTGGGCAGCTGCTGCCGGGCCCACCTTGGCGTGGAGCCCAGGGGCAAAGCTGGTCTCCCTGTGGCACGCCAGCACCAGCCGCACCCTGGCCTCGCTTGGTCCACCTGCTGCAGCCTGGCCAGAGGGATCATGCAGACACTCACCAGAGGGCCCTCACGGAGGCAGCTGGAGCTGAGACCAGGCCAACCATGGAGGCCATGAGTGGCTAACTCCCTCGAGGAAGCTACTAGGTGAGCCGAGCCTGAGCCCGCCGTGAATCCAGCTTGAGTACTGAGGGATTCAGGGGGACCAGCCCCCGTGCCGGGTAGGAGGCAGGCCCAGGAGGGAAAGGGCTAGGCTGCTGAGCCAAGGGTCTGATAGCCAGCTGGTCCCAAAGACATCCTTTGCCCTGCGTGGATGTTTCTGAAAGTGGCCCCAGTCGCTCTGTGGCCCTTAGGCCAGCCTCCCCATCCCTGCCCCTCACCCAGCCCCTCCTTCTCACTGCGAGGGTCTCCCCTCCTCCATTGGCAGGAGCACGCGGGGACGGGGTGGGGGCTGTGGGGGGCAAAGGGGCAGGGGCGTAGCCTTGGCCTTGAGGGTGAGTGGAGGAGCAGACTTGGTTTGCCTAAGAGACCCCCGGGTAGGAGGGCCTGAAATCTACCCCACAGCCGTGTGTCCTCCGGGGGCCCAGCCATGCTGCCTCTTGAGGGGGGACCGAGAAATAAACACAGCCATGTGTTTGCTCACTGTTCAGTCATGGGTACATGTGGATGTGTTTATTTTCACGCATTTTAAAAAACATATGGCCCGCACAGGAGACCCATGAGCACATGAGCGGCATCTGTGAGCCCCCCACCCCCGGATGTGGAGAGCAGGGGTGAATGTCCAGCACCTGCAGATGGCCCCCTGTGGGCGGTCCCGGCCTCCGAGGCAGGAACAGGCTGGCTTCTGGTGGCCACATGGCCATCTTCTAGGACTCGGGTCCTAGCACCACGGGCTCCTTGGCCGTCTTTCAGGATGGTGGCTGGAGAGACTCTCTTCTGCCCGGGTCCCTGGCATTGACCCTGCACAGTGGGGAAGGCCCTAGGGCCTGTGGTCCGAGTCACCGGCCATCCAGCCGGGACCCCTCCCTATACCAGCTGCCTGGGGTGTCCCTACACGCAGACCCCTCCCAAATCAGAACTGGTCCCTGCTTTGGGTGACTCTGGACCCACGTGCAGCCCGATGATCAGTTTGAGACCCTGGAAGCAGTGGGGGGTGGTTCTGTGCCCCCCTCACCTTCCAGCCAGCTGGGTGACCCTAGCACAGGTCAGGTCCTCTCCCCGAGCCTCAGTTTCCCCTTCTGTGAAATGCAGATAAGGACAACACTGCTCTTGGGCCAAGCCTCGAGGGAAGCCCACTCACAGTGGTGCATCTTTGCGCACGTGGCCCGGGTGTGGGCCGGATGGGTGAGGGCCCCACTGTCCCAGAGGCTGCGGCCCAGGCCGGGGACTGAACCCACAATCGCGAGGGGAGCCACCAGGCTAGTGGGGGGCGGTGGTGTTCAGACACACACATGGACACATCTTCCCAGCCTTTCTGACAATGGCCTTTTCTCTGTCTGCTGGATGTTTCTGAGAGGAACCAGAGAGAAACAGTATGTTTCTTTGTTTTATTCTAACACCGATGACTTCATCTTCCCTCGCTCTTCCCAGAAAAGACGGTGACGAATTTGTTAAAGTTCAGCCGTGAGAGCCCCCTCTTAGAGCAAGAATGAGAAGTATTTAAAGGCAGCTTCTTGCTTCTTGGAGTTATTTTCGGACAAGTGGGCCCACTCGGGCTCATGGTGGTTCTTCAGCTCCCACCATCCACGGGGAGAAAGGCCGGGGGCACCTGTCCTGGTCCCCGGGCTCCCCAGCCCTCTGGGACCACCCCCCCACCCTGTGTCTGGCCCCCACACTTGTGTCCCGGTCACAGGGCACCAAAAACAAAAAGCTAAGCAGTTTTCCACTCGTTCCCCTGGATTTCCAGATTCAGGGCAGAAATGAAATGCTTTCCCTGTCCTCTAAGGTTTTCCAGACCCTTCTAGCCAGAAGGAAATGAATGGCTCCGGGGAATGATGTCTGGGCAGCCTCCCCTTCGTGCTGACTGCTGACACCCCTGCACCTCCGGGCCCCCCTTCCTTAGTCACCCTGTGGTCCCTGGGCCCTGAGCGGGACAGCCCCAGGCGGGTGCGGCCAGGCTCCGAGAAAGGGCAGAACAACACAAGTGGTGACCAAGGGCCGGGCAGCCTGGGGTGGGGGGAGGTGGGGGGGTGCAGTCTGGGGAGACCACCCAGTCTGGGCATCATGGGGGGGCCCGTGTCCCCTGTGATGGGGAAGGTGTCTCCCTGGTCCTCCTCCGCCCACCCTCAGGGACCGAGGGGCACTGGCGCAGCCCCGACCCCGCTCCCCACCAACCGGGGGGTATGATGAACCCACTTTACAGATGTGGAAACTGAGGCTCAGTCAGTGAGGGCCCCCTCCCAACCCCTAGCCACAGAGCCAGTCCCGCCTCCCCAGACCGTTCTTTGAAACGACTCCCAGAAGCTGCAGGGAGGAAACAAAGAGTTTATTTTTGCTGAACGTTCCCCCTCCCCCAAGGCGCCTGAGAGGTGTTTGCCCAGAGGTGTGGGTGACTCAGGCAGGCGCTCAGAGATGGAGCGGGTTATTTTTGCCCCAGACTCCGCACGGCAGGCAGGCCGTGGGCAGCATCCCCGCGGGGTGCACAGGTGGCCCAGGCTGACCCACCGCGGGGGCGGGAGGGAGACAGGGAGGTGGAGTCAGCATGCCTGGGTCCTGAGCATTCCTGAAAACAAGTCCCGGGGCCCAGAAGGCAGGCTCTGAGTTCACTGGGGTGCTTGTCACCTGCAGTGTCTCCTGCCCTCCCGGGGTGACGCTGGCTTCAGGCTGAGATCCCAGTTCTGCGGAGTCTGAACACAGCGCCCCTCCCACCCCCGCCCACTGCGGGCTGCGCGCCCATCCCTTCAGAAGGCTCCAGGCTCTTCCAGATCTGCCGGAGCCTGGCCTTTGTGGGTGCAACTGTGGAACCCGCGAGTCCCAGGATGTCGTAGCCCCGGGACCACAGAACTGGAGTTGAGAAGGGGTCTCCTGCCCTGGGCTCCCCGGGCTGCTGCTCCCTCCCTGAAGAGGTCAAAGGAGTGGGCGTGCGCAGAATGGAGGGTCATGGCCAGGGTCTCAGCAGAGTGGGATCCCCACATCCTAGAACTGGAGCCGTGGCTGCCCACCTCCCCCTCCACTGCATTCTGGGACTCCGGGGCCTCAATTTGGAGGGGTTCTGCGGTGCTTGCAAGAGCCCCTGCCCTCCAGGGCCCCACTGGGCAGGAGCCAAGGCAGCAGGCGGGGGCGGGGGGGGGGTGGTCATCCTGACTCTACCGGCAGGAGGGAGACAGGCACACTGAGGCTGGACCTGGGACAATATCCCACAGCTGCCAACACAGTGGAGACTCAGCCGTGAGGACCAGGGGAGCAGGAGAGGACCATGACCGAGCTGGTGCCTCACAGAGAGGGGCCCCCAGTCAGAGGCAGGCGGCCTGCAGGGGGGCAGAGCAGGGGGAGGTCTGGTGGCCCCAGCACAGGATAAGGAGGAGGGAGAGCAGCACCAGAGGAGGGCTGAGGCCATAGGAGCCGTCCAAAGGTTTGGCAGGAGAGGAAACTATGAGCAGCTGACCCCAGGTGCTCACGGGAGGCTGGTGAGCCCCGGCCAGGGCAGGGGTCCCGCCGGGAGGGGCCGGCAGGGATTCCCGGGGACGCTGCCAGGGTCCCAGCGAGGAACAGTTAGCGCTTTCATCCCTGGTCCTCCCTTCACACATCTCAGCAGCCAGTGTGTTCCTCCCACAGTCTCCGTGGTAAATAAGACACTTGTTCCCCCTCACAAAGCAGGCCACGTTGGTCCCCGGCAGCTGCCGCCTGGATGGCCAGGCCACCCAGCAGCCTGGTCAGCACTGTCAGCCTCAGCCGGTGGCCAGCCGAGCACTTTCTACACCTTCCTGCATGGGCTGCTGCATCCATTGGGCTCCGAGGGACTGTCCTTCACTCAGCCAGCCAGCAAACCTTGATAGACTGAGCCCTGCTCCAGATGCTGGGGGCGCAGCGGTGAGCAGCACTGACAAAGCTGTGCCCCAGAGGAGCCCACGGCCCCGTGAGGGGGACGGCAGATAAACAAAGTAGCTAAAAGACACAGGATAACATCACTGCTCCGATATGGCATATGGCGTAGGGCAGGAAATGAGGTCCGGGGGTGCAGGGAGTGACGGGGGGGATTGCAAACAAGACCAGAGAGGTGGTCTTGGAGCCCAGTCTGGGGGACCTCATGGGCCACGAGAAGGGCTTTAGGGAAGGGCCTGGACCTGTCACGGGACTAAGTCCCAGCACCGTGCTGGGTACATTCACTCACAGCCTCTTTGGAGCTGACACGGGCTTGTTAGGCCCCCTTGTGTGTGGGGGGAAACTGAGGCACAGGGCAGCAGCTGCACACTTCCTTGCCACTCACATCCAGTGGCCACCGCTCATCCTCTCCCAGCAGACATGTCCCCTTCTGGGACCCCCGTGGCTCAGAGAACCCTTTCTGCATCCTCCCAATGCGTTGGCCCCAGCCCCTTGCCTGCTGTCGCTCTGAAGGTCCCTCCTCCCTGGAGGGGACCCTGCGGCTGGGCCTCCAAGGGCAACAGAAGAAGAGTGTTCTAAAACAGAGGAGACGATGAACACCCTGACGCCAAGGCGGCAGTGTGGACAGCATGTCTGAGGCATGGCGAGCAAGCGAATAGGCCCGGTGTCGTCTTGCTAATGTTTTTTTTTTTTTTTTTTTTTTTTGCAAAATCAACTCATTTATTAAAATGAATATATTTTGTGGTGAAATTTTATGCTCCCACCTAAATCACCAGCATCATTTCCCATAAATAGAAAGTGACGTAAAAATTCATGTAACCGGGGCGCCTGGGTGGCTCCGTCCGTGAAGCGTCTGCCTTCGGCTCAGGTCATGATCCCGGGGTCCTGGGATTGAGTCCCGCAGCACATCAGGCTCCCTGCTCAGTGGGAAACCTGCTTTTCCCTCTCCTTCTGCTGCTCCCCCTACCCATGGGCTCATGCACGAGCACTTTCTCTCTCTCAAATAAATAAAATCGCTTAAAAAAATTTTTTTAATTCATGTAACAAAAACAAGTGTTAATTTTTAAAAAAGAATAAAATTACAGGGTAGACGATAAGCCCCAGTGTTCCAGTTCAAGATCAGTTCCACGCTCCCTCTCCCCCTGAACACAGCTCAACATAAAATCCGACCGAAGGCACGGAGTGGCTCCTTGGGGACTTGGGAAGCGAAGTCAGCACAGGCAGCCTGGGGGAAAGGGGCAGAATTTGAGGCACCACCAAACTGAGAGTTGGTTTACCATTCACCATTTTCCCTCTACGGGCATCCCTCCCCCCCCCACCCTGGCCAGAAACCACAGAGGGACCTTTGCGCCCCAGAGGTCTGCAGGACGGACCCTCTGATTCCAGCTCAAAGAGCGGGAAAGGGGTCTCTTATTACTCGGACAGAGCCTGGAAATATGCATTTTTAAAATATGCATTTTCTCCCACGTTTTCAGACCCCAGCCTAGACACAGTCCCGGGGAGCCTTGCCTGGGCCCCACAAGAGCCTCCCCCCTAAATGAAGGGAAACTTCCTCTCCCGGCAGAGGAGCTGTTGTCCCTCAGGGGGCACCGGGAATCTGCTGCTTCCCCTCCCCCAAGCCCCCATCCCCCATCCACCCTCCCCCCCACCACCCGTCCTCCTACCCCTGGATGCAGGCATAGTCTTGGGGAGTGCACAGCAGAATGGGGTGAATTAAGGCCCAGCTTTCTGTCTGGCCAACCCAAAAGGGGAGCCCCAGGAAACTGCAAAAGACTGTAGAGATTTTAGAAAGGGGGGAGCTCAGGAAAGCAAGGGCCTGGCGTTGTCTATGACCGCAAATCATAGAAGGCAAAAGTACATAAACAAGAATATATAACACATTTAATCAAGAATATATAATTATTATATTTTATGTAACGTAAAATTTTTATTCAAAACATACAAACAACAGCAGAAGAATCTGCAGACACTTAGACAGCATGTGTCTAAATACTCCGCAGAGAAGAGAGGAAGTCTCAGGGCGAATTTGAAAACATTTTGAACAGAATGAGAATGAAAACATTACATTCAAAAGTGAAAATCTGTGCCATGCGCCTAAAACAGTCCTTAGAAGAAACTGACAGCATCCAATTCTCACATTAGAAGGGGAGAAAGGTCTTAAACGAATAATTACAAATTTCACCTTAAGAAGTTAGGACAGGGGCGCCCGGGTGGCTCAGTGGGTCAAAGCCTCTGCCTTCGGCTCAGATCGTGATCTCAGGGTCCTGGGATCGAGCCCCGCATCGGGCTCTCTGCTCAGCAGGGAGCCTGCTTCTCCCTCTCTCTGCCTGCCTCTCTGCCTGCTTGTGATCTCTCTCTCTCTGTCAAATAAATAAATAAAAAATCTTAAAAAAAAAGAAGAAGAAGAAGAAGACGCTAGGACAAAAAGAGCAAAATCGACCCAAAGCAGGTGGCAGAGAGGAAGTAATGAAGATAAATGTCAAAACCAATGGCATTAAAAATGCATCGTGGTCATGGGTTGGGACACTATCAACTCTCCCCAAATTCGCCTCCACTTTTCTGCAGTTCTGGTCAGAGTCCCAGCGGGGGTTTTGGTAGACAGAGACAAGGTCATTCTGAATCATATACGGAGAGGCCGAGGACTCAGAACCCCTTAAAGTGAGTAGCAATAAACGTAAATCAGCTTGTGACCATCCACGCCTGTAAAAGGGGGCAGCACTGATCAAACGTCACTGTTGAGCAGCCGTCTGGCTCTGGAGCTCAGGGTGGCCCAGAGGGGACCCAATCAGGGCGAGGGTTCCGTCCTCTGGCTCTGGGGACCCTCGGGGTTGATGGCCAGTGTTTACGCATGGAGCGCGAATATCCCCTCGCTGGGTCTCCGTTTCCCTACCTCCTGGCCCAGCCCAACCGTCACCCGGTACTTGGACAGACTCAGGGATGGACGCCCAGCCTCTGTGTGGGGCTTCTGTGACCAGATGTCTATAGCAAACACACACCATCCCAATGTTCAGGAAGGAGGCGGGGTGGGAGCAAGAGGCCAGGCTGCGCCAGACTTTGGACAGTTCCAGTGCCCCTGTGCAGACCAGAGCCAGAGAGCCCCCTCGGGGGTCTTCCCACTTCAGTCCTGCAAGGCCCAGAGAGGGAAAGTGAAATGTCCAAGGTCACACAGCAGGGATAGGCACTCACAATCATGCACGCATTGACCCACTGGGATGCATTTTAGACGTGTTTTGGGGGGCCCACCAAGCACAGTCCAGGTGGATACGATCTCATGGGGAGACAGAAGGACGAAGTAAGCAAACAGATGTGAGAACCTCAAGAGGGGCAATGGTGTAAGAAGATATCCCTGGCGATGTGATATGGAGGGGCTGCCAAAGGCCAGTCTGCGTGGCATGAACTGAGAGGGTCACTTCCCATGCCAGCTGGGCACCCAGAGTGTAACTCCGCGCTCACACCATCCGCCTGGAGACAGGGTCAGACCCCACGGGTTAGGGGCTCCCTCCGCCCCAAAGGGCTTCCCCCAACCTCCACCACCCCGGTCTCCAGGCACAAGTCCGCCTTGTCACCCATGCTTCTGATGGACTGGCTATACATCAGAGGTCCCCCGGACACCCCCCTAGGGTTCAATTAGCTTGTTAGAGTGGCTCCTAGGATTCAGAGAAACGTTTACTTACATTTACCCGTTTATTTTAAGAGTATGGGAAGGATGCCGATGAACAGCCAGGTAGGTAGGGGTAGGTAGGGCAAGATC
>CM053607.1:123980382-124026734 GCA_028646535.1 Procyon lotor | reverse complement strand
GGCTGTGTTCGTGAAAGCACGTTTTGGAAGGCTTACCACTGATTTCAAAGACTTTCAGGGGAAACTGGGATGATAAACGATTTTCCCCATCATCACTGGCTTTAAAAAAAAAATTGTGGTAAAATACACGTTACATAAAATCTACCATCGTAGCCATTTTTAAGGGTACAGTGGTATCAAAGGCATTTTAGTTCAGTGGTATTAAACGCATCTGCATTGTTGAGCCAGCAACCCTACCGACCATCATTTAGCCTACTCCCCTCAAGCTTCATCTGTGGTGTAGCCCATGTCAGAATTCCCTTCCTTTTTACGGATGAATAATATTCCATTGTAAGGATAGCCCGCATTTTGTTTATTCATTCATCTGTTGATGGACACTTGAGCTGTTTCATCACCTACTTTCAAAAATGACTTTCAAAAATCATCCTCGGCGGGAATGCCTGGGTCTAGTGTGTTAAGCATCTGCCTTCTGCTCGGGTCATGATCCCGGGGTCCTGGGATTGAGTCCCACCTCGGGCTCCCTGCTCAGCGGGGAGCCTGCTTCTAAGCCCTCTGCCTGCTCTACCCACAGCTTTGCCTGCTTGTGCTCTCTCTCTCTCTGACAAATAAATAAATAAAATCTTTAAAAAAAAATTATCCCTGGACATCCAAACCATAGAGTACCATGAGACCATTAAAAAAAAAAAAAAAGAAAAAGAACAAAGACATTCCATCCCACCATGGGAAGTTCCCCAAAATACATTGTTAGGGAAAAGACCACAGGAAAATGTGTACAATGTGCTGATAAGGACAGAAAAGGGAGAATGTGTATTTCTATTTCTTTGTCCTTGCATAAGGAAGCTCTAGGAAGATAGGAGACTAATACAAGCGATTCGTTATGGGACGGGGCCATATGGGAGGGGCAGGGCTCTATCTTCAGGTGGCTGTGTTTTTGCACGATGGGCATACGATGACCCCACCACCCTGCGCGCTCCCTGATCCCCTGGTTGGTCGATCACTACTATCTCTCCGGGATGATAACCTGGCACTTGCTCCCAAAGCACGCACTCCTATGATCACATGCCCCCTCCCCCACCCCAGCTCTGCTGAGCTTTCACGCACGCTGAGCCCCTTGGCCTGTCAAGTCCAGGGACTGCGGCGGGAGGACAAGCCCATCCACGGAGACCCAGCTGGGGACACCATGGGTGTCTGGAAGCCGGAGGGGTGACACCGGCAGCCTGCCCACTCTTTGGGCATCCCTATGGATGGCGATGGTTTTGGTCCGCAGCCCCACTGCAGCCTCCAGCCTGAGCCTGTTGCTCCAGAGCAGGGCTGAGTCTGAGCCCACCCTCCTCCGCATGTGCCCAGCGTCCCGCATCCAGGCCCCCAGGGGCAGGCCAGGGCTGAAGGTGTTCTGGGGGCCTGCCACCTCCTCTCTCGCAGTGGTAGCATCCTGGCCTCCCCAGAGAGGCTTCTCCCACACTGTCTGCTGAGAGGCTTCCAGAATCACCTCCACCTGAGTTACTGTCTCCTCTTTGAGAAAATCAGACTAGGATCCAGAGCAGCCCCAACACTACCGAGAGAACTTACCAGGTGTCCAACAGGAGAGACCGCACTTTGGCAGCCTCGCCTGTGTTCTGTCTTGTGGGATTAGGCTCAGACTCTGGCTCTGGGCATGAGGCAGAGCTGGCGTCTCCCCACCCCCCTCCGGCCCCCAGAGCCGCCCACCACTCCCCAGTGAACACAGTCAGCCCCCTACGGGCCCACATGCACCGCGGGCTCCCCACCAGCTTGGCAGGGGGTGGTTTCGTGACATGGTACAGTTTCATCAGCTGAGAATTGAACACTTCCAGCTTTGGACTCACTGCCACGAGTGCCGTGAAGGCTTAGTTCGGGAAGACTTGCCCTTGGGGGTGCGTGGAAGAACCGGGGAGAGGAGATACAGTTCCACGGCCCATGCTTGGAGATGCACCTGCTGTGAGCCGGACCCTTGACTCAGTGCGGGCTCTGAACGTGGGCCCCGAGCCCCACCTGGAGGAGATTTGGGTGGAGAAGTCCCCATACAAACAGCCATAGGAAGCCTTCGTCTGTCCCGGCACCCAGCGTGGGTTGGGGTGGGTGGATCACTGCAGGGAAGAAGGGAAGGCTTCATGGAGGAGGAGACATTTTAGCCACATCCGGAGCGATAAAGGGGTGAACACGGGGCGGGAGCCTTCCCATGAGGGAAACAGCTGGATGGGCCAGTGGGCCTGAATCTCAAAGAGCCCGGAATGCCAGGCTATGGAGGGGCACCTGAGAGAACCCCAACTCACATGGGCTCACTCAGCGGAGAAGCTCCCAGAGCAGCTTCCTGCAAGGCCTCACCCGGCGAACTCAGGAAGGGGCCCACTTTCCTGGCGCTCGGTGAGCCATGATGGTCCCAACAGTGCCATTCTGCCAGCTCAGGGACCCTAGGTGGGTAGAGAGCTTCTGGGTGCCGCAGACTTTCTGGGATCGCACCTGAGCCCTCCAGCTTGGATCAGGCCTGTCCTTGAACTAATAGTCTATGTGGCCATGGGCAGGGACAATCTATGCATCGTCTAAGCCATGTCCAAAACAACCTTTCCTGTGGGTAGGAGTGGAAAGAGTAGGTCCCTAAGTGGCCTGGACCAAGAGTGCAGGAGGGTTGGTTGCTGAGGGATGCCATTCTGGGGGTAGGGATCCCCCAGATCACTGGGCATGGGTGGGCACCAAAGCTCCTAGGGGAGGCAGGGCCCACCCAGCCAGGAGCCCAGAGGACCAGTGGGCCCCCAGCCTAACTACTCGTTTTACCGCAGACAGGTATGCCCCGGACGCTGAGCGCCTCTGACATGGTCACCCCCGGAAGCCTTGGCCCACCGTCCACTAAGCCCACGGATGGCGAGCAGGCCGGGCAGCCCCTCCTGGATGGAGCTCCCTCGTCAGCCTCCCTGGACACCTTGATCCAGCACCTGGTGCCCACGACCGACTACTACCCCGAGGTGGGTGACCCACCCAGCGGGGAGGAGGGCCGTCAGAGCAGACTCCCTTCTATCACACATGGGGGAGACGCTAGGGCCGGGGCTGGTCTTGGACCCGAGGGCACAGCCCTGCAATGCCTTTGTGAGCACATGCTGCTTTTCTCTGTGTCCCCCCAGAAAGCCTACATCTTCACCTTCCTTCTGAGCTCCCGCCTCTTCATTGAGCCCGGGGAGCTCCTGGCCCGGGTCTGCCACCTGTGTATTGAGCAGCAGCAGCTGGACCAGCCGGTGCTGGACAAGGTGAGGGGCAGGACAGGGGCCCTCCTGTATACAGGCACTCCCCTGACATGCCCTCATACAGCCACCTCTTGGAGTGGCAGTGATGGTCCCCATTCTCCTGGGCAGGAGCCTGCGGGGGTTTCTGACTTGTCTGGGGCCCAGAGCTGGAAGGGATGGAGTTGGAACCTCTAGCCAGGTGCCGTTTCCACTACCCTGTGGGAGCCCCTGAGCTCACAGCACCCCAGAGCCCCATCGGTTGGACCCTTGCCATCTGGGATGGCCCTGCGGCATCTGCCCTCGGCAAACGCCATTCAACCCTCCCTTCCTCTGTGGGGTCCGCTGATGGCCTAGCCTTCCTCTGTCCTGGCGAGATCCCGCGGGCTGTGACCCTTTACAGGTGCGTCCATCCCACTCTGTTGTTACAGGGATAGAAACCCAACTACAACTGGCCTAAGGCAAAGGGGCTTTCCCTGGCTCATGGAACTGCAAAGTCGCCAGGTACCACTGGCTCCTGGGGCTCAAGCGACCCCCATGGAAAGGTGGTCTTTCTCCCTCCCACCCTCTGCTCCGTTTTCCTCAGGGCCAGCCTCACCCTCACTCCGGCAGGTTCTCCCTGCCCTGTGACAGGTGACCTCAGCCACTCCAGGCTCGCCATCTACTCCCCAATTCCAGTGGAAACAGCAAGCCGCTTTCCTAATAGGTCCCAAGGAAGGTCCCGATCTCATTGGTTTAGCTTAGGCGACACGCCCATCTGTGAGCCAATCACTGTGCATGATGGGGGGTGTGCCCTGTTCTCATTGGCCAGCACTGATCTGGGCCCCTGCCAGGCGGCCTGAGGCAAGGGAAGCTGCCCCGGAACCCCAAGGGCTGGGAATGAGGGAGACGGAAACCCCCAAAGCACACTGAGATGTTATCACCACAGAGAGGGAGATGGGATGCCCAGAAGGCAAAAATAACAGAGGCTCCTGCGCCAAATGTGTGTCTGTCCCCCTCTGTTCCCCTGTGGTCAAGCCCCCATCCCGGGGAGGCGTCCCTTTCACCTGACACAGAGAAAGCACCAGGCATACCTCCCTTGGCCACCAGGGGCGCTGCCGGGATAAGCCGACCCCAGCAGAGCATGCGCAGTGCGTGGCTGACGCGGTGGCTGATGGGACGGCATCTCTAGGCGCCGATCACCTAGTGCGCACGCTTTTTGGCTTGCTTTGCAGGCTCGCGTCCGGAAGTTTGGCCCCAAACTGCTCCAGTTGTTGGCCGAATGGACGGAGACGTTCCCGCGGGACTTCCAGGAGGAGTCGACCATCGGGCACCTGAAGGACGTGATGGGCCGCATTGCCCCCTGTGACGAGGTAGGCAAGCCTAGCGCCGGCCCTGCACCCTGTCTGCACCCCGACACCCGGGACCTGAGCCTGTTCCTGGGGCCAACCTTAGGCCCTCATCTCCCCATGTGTACACTGCAGCCCCTCTCAAATCAGCCCCTTTCCGCCCCATCAGGAAATCAGGCCCTGCCGAGCTGTCAGGGAAACCAGGTCTCTGGTGCCAGGCCTGGTCTCTTGACCTCTCTCCTGACTCGCGCTCATACATGGCATCGGATGGCAGGCAAGGAAGGACCCACTCGGGCTCTTGCGACCAGGCCCTTGGTCAGTGACCCCTTAGGCTGGCCTGGAGGGCCCTGGTTAGGGCCGAGGAGGAAAGAGCCCCCACCCACCACCCACCCCCGCTGTGGCTAAAACCACATCCCAAAGTAAAGGCAGCCCTTGTGACTTGGAAGGCAGCCAGTGGGGTCAAATACCCCACACCCTGCCCGGTTCTCCCAGCCGCATTACTCTGGGGAAGACACTTAAAGGTAAAAGGAGAACAAAATCCCCACCTCTCAGGATTAGGGTCAGAGTACAGAGAAGGACCCCACAAAGGGGAGGGAGGTCTCCTGGTACACTTAGAAGAGGCAGGTTTACCAGCATCTTCAGAATGATTCTGTGGCCAGCACTGATGCTGCTTTCCCTAGGAGAGAACAGTGGGGGACATGCAAGTCAGTTGCCCGCTGAGAGGAGGCTGAATGTGGCAAGCTGGTAAGCTAGTCATGTGCCTCAAAGTGGGTCTGGACATGGCAGAGCCCGGTGCTTGTGAAACAAAGGAAAACTACCAAGGCGGGATGGGCAATAGGGAGCCATAAAGCAGAGAGGGAGGCCTTGCTTGTGGGCCACGTCATATAGCAAACAAATGATTTAGCCACTCTGAGGGCTCAGTGAGATGAGGGTCATCTCTTCCTCCTTCTTTTCCTCCTCCTCCTCCTCCTCCTTCTCCACCTCCTCCTCTGCATCTCCTAATCCACCTGGGGATCCCAACACTTGGCTTAGGATGCAGCAGGAAATGGGGTCGGAGAAGGCTCTGTGATTGCATGAACCAGGAGGGGTGGGTAGAAGCAGGGAGGGAGATGCCGGCTGACCGGATGGATGGGTGGAGGGGGGAAGATAGATGTTGGGTATTCTGATAGCCAGATGGATTTTTTTGGTGTGAGTGGTTGTGGAAAGATTGATGGGTAGGTAGGAGGGGGTGGATAAATGGATGAATGGGAGGATTGGAGGGTGGGTAGGTGGATGCGTGAATATGGACAGGTGGATGGGTGAATGAATGGGTGAGTGGGTGAGCAGATGGGTGAATAAGAATGGATGGATGGATGGATGAGTGGGTAGATAGATGGGTGGGTGGTTGAGAGGATGGTGACTAAGGATAAGTAGATGGAGGGATAGGGATGGATAGATGGATGAATAAGGATGGATGGATGGATAGGTGAATGAATGAGTGAATAAGGATGGATGGATAGATGGGTGTATACATGAGTAGATGAATGGAGGAGTAGATGGATGGGTAGATGGGTGGGTGGGGGGATAGATAGGTGGGTGGGAGGCAGAGTGGGTGGGTGGATGGATAGGTAGGTGGATGAGTGAGTGGCAAACATTAGGAAGGGAAAAAGGAAGGATAGATGAGTGATTGATGTATCTGAAGGTGGGGGACTGTATAAAAGGGGAGATGGGCAATGGCAGACGGATGGATGGATGGATGGATGGATGGATGGATGGATGGATGGAGTGGAGGGTTCTCAGGGGGATGAGGGCCCAGTCTCCTGCTTCAACCCCCTCTCCCCAGGAGGTCTCTAGCAGAATGAGATCCAAACCACTGACAAGACAGAATCATCCACCCTTGTCAGGCCTGCCTGCCATTGGCGAAGCCATTTCCAAGGCAGATCCTGTCCTTCCGACTGCAGTGGTGGGGAAGGGTGTGAGTCCTGGGCTGGTTTCCTAGGGAAACTGGGCCTCCTTGCCAGTCCCCTGAGAAGCTGTCAGGCCAGCCACCAGGGCTATGTTGGGAAATCTTTTCTCACCACCCCATGGATGAGAAATGAGTGAGGCTTAGGGATGACTATTGAGAGCAGCCATCCCGCAGGTGTGGGTTTTTGGAGCAGACCAATATTTCACCTAAGGCATTCTCATTCCTCACCTTGGAATCCAGTTAGGTGTGCTGAGCAGTATGGGTCAAAATGGGGGTGCTCCCTTGTGTCTTTGAGTTCCCCAGGTTGTCCTTGCCCCGAAAGCAGCCACTCCAAAGGGCATGTCCTCTGGGTGCTGCCTCCCCTCCCCCTGAAGGCTGGAAGTGGACTGTGGGCTGCTCCCCTCCCAGCACACACAGGCAAGGGCTCAGCCTGGAAAGGAGCTGATGACCAGTCTGATCAGGCAGGGCCACGGGAGGACTCAGAGCCTGGGGTCTGGATCAGACCGGCTCAGCCCACTGAGATCCCTGCTCAGAAACCACAGCTGTGTGACCTCAGGCAAGGTGCAAACAGGATAATGATGGCCCCCACACAACTTCGCAGCAAAGAGTCCTTGAAATCACGTGCGTTCTTATCTCGGCACTTGGTCAATGTGAGCTGTGATGGGGAACAAATTATTTCCAAACTTCAGGTGTATGAGGCTTATTTTTAACTGGTACGGAGTTTTTATTGTGGAACATTTCGAGCACGCAGAAACACAGAACAACAACCCCAAACTCCCACATGTGCATCACCTAGGCTCAACAATTATCAACATTTTGCCAGATTCACTTCTTCTCTCCCTTCCCACACTTCCCCCTCCCTCCAAATTATATTTAAACATTGTATCTTTGGCTCCAAAAATATTTCAGCATTTTCCCTCAAAAGATTTCTCACACGGGGACTGGATCAAATGATATAAAGTGCCGTGCCCAAGTCAGCAAAATGAGCACGAGTGTTTTCAGAGCTGTGTGTCTTTGGGCCAATTCCTTAACCTCTCTGAGCCCTCAGTGTCTTTCTGTAAAGAGGGAGGGTGATAAGGGCTGTGTGGGGCTCAGGGAAGGAGAGGAAACAGCACAGGGCCAGGAACAAGGGGGCTTCCTGGCGCAGTGGGTTAAAGCCTCTGCCTTCGGCTCAGGTCATGATCTCAGGGTCCTGGGATTGAGCCCCGCATCGGGCTCTCTGCTCAGCGGGGAGCCTGCTTCCCCCTCTCTCTCTGCCTGCCTCTCTGCCTACTTGTAATCTCTTTCTCTGTCAAATAAATAAATAAAAATCTTAAAAAAAAAAAAAAAAAAGGCTGGGAAAGGTGACACCGCCCTCTTATCTGCTGCTCCCTCTCCCAGACCCTCTTGATGTCCCGGCATGGCCCTCCATCTCTCAGCATCTGGGAACAAAAGGCCAGAGAGGAGCTGAGAAGGCCCTTCTCCATACATGGCCACTACATCGAGACACCTGCTCAGAGCCACCCCGTGCTCGGCAGGGGACCCTGCTGTGGAGGGGCTGCCCGTAGGTTGGACTCAGCAGTGTTGGCTCAGGGGGTCCAGTGCTGAGGCTGAGGAGGGACGCCAGGGGAGGCCGAGAGGTCACAGCCGCAGTAAAGGGCGGCTGCAGGGGAAGCTGACACCACGGGCCCTCCCCGGGGATGGCCTTGCTTTCCCATTTCCAGGACTATCTGCTAGGCTGACCCTGCTGCCCTCAGAGGCTCCCCCCATGCCGCCCTCCAGGGGCACAGGGGGTGGGAAGCTAACATGAGGAATAAACTGGTGCCAGCCCGTGCCGGGTGGGCTGAGCCCACTGCAAGGCACCCTGGGCTGGCTCAGCTGGGATTTGGAAGAACTCCAAAGAGCCGAGGCCCTTGACTATCCAGCCAGAGATGAGTTCTAACCATGAATGGCCAGGAGGCACCTGGAGAGAAATAGTCTTCACCCGTGGATGACCTCTGTCCTTGAAACCCAGCTCCATGTGCATGGCAGGTGGCTCCATGGAAATGGACGGCATCGCCAGGCTATGAAGGATGGAGCTTTGCTGCTCTTGGCATACCCCGTGCTCTGGAACGTGCATTCCTGATGGGGACAAGGAACAGCCTCAGCTTTCTCAGAGTTCGGTCTCTGGGTCTGCTCAGACGTACCTAGAGTTCTCACCGTTATCCACAAGGGTGTAGGGCTCATGAGAAAATGAGAGAGGAACCAGCACACACCATCCCCCTATTCAGAGGGGTGCAGAAGATTCGAGAAAGAACCAGCAGACGAGCTTGAGGTTAACACCGCCGGGTGAATTCTAAAGGAATTGGCAAGCAGCAAACGATCGTCATTGGGAGTGAGTGTGTTGATTCAGAAGAAACAAGTCTTCCGAAATCATCTGTGTATTTTTAAAATAGGGTAAGCCCATGATTCTGTCAGTCTCTAGGCACAGACACGCTGCACCCTTGACTTCAGGAGGGCTCCGCAATCTACGCCGGCGAGGCTGACCAGCTAGAAGCAGAGGAAGGCCACGTTCATCCAGTTGGCACATGGTGTGTGTGAACCCCTCCCAGGTCCTTCGTGCCAGGCACAAGCAGACGATGACCCGGTGTAATGGAGCTGGTAGTGCAGAGAGAGAGAGACGCAATCGCTCAATCGAGGCTTGGCCGACGGTGGGAAGGAAGCCCAGTGCTCTGAGGTCACAAGCATGAGAAGAACATGCAAGAGAGAGAAGGCTGCACCGGCCCTCCTGGGGTCTCCGGGTGAGGGCCGGGGAAGGGGCCAAAGGAATGGAGGAGTGGCCTGCATCTGGTGTGCTGAGAAGGGGGACAGGGGCCATGTGGAGGCCATCAAGTATGGCCAGAGCTGACCTCAGGACCCCTGAGCCCCATGGGGCTTCTGTCTTTGCAAAGGCACTGGGGTATTTAAAGGAAGTGGGGTGCAGAGGTTAGACGTGCATTTTCAACAGCCCTCTCTGGCTGCAGAGTGGAGTGGAGGGAGCCCAGCAGGGATGGAGGGGGCCCTCCGGGGGCCTGCAGCACAGACACAAAGTGTGCAGATTGTAGAAAGCGAAACCAGGCAGGTGGGTGATGGCCGGGAGGGCTGTGCGGGAGATGGTCCTTGAGGGGGGCCCCAAGCCTGTGTGCCGGACGGGGGTGCTCCGGTCCCTGAGACAGCGATGGGGGCAGAGGAGGCACCTCTGGGCAAGGGGAGCGAGACGGCCCAGTGCACACATTGGGTCAAGGTGTCCCCTTAGCCGTGTGGCTCTGGAGAGCCAAGAAGAAGCTGCACGTGTGAGATGGATGTTGGCCACACAAACACTGAGGGACGCTCTGGACATGACCCAGCATACCCAGGACCAAGGGACAGACTGCAGGGGAGGGGATCCCAGACGGAGGGGGATCTCCAGCATGGAAGCATGGTGCAGATGAGCCTGCCTACAGCCCGAGGCGGGAGGAACTGGAGGCAGACGCAGCCTGAGAGAGGGCTTTCCCGGCAGGCTGAGTGAGGAGAGAGTTGGGGGGCGCGTGCCGGTGTTGGGGCTCACAGCATGGACCCAGCTCCGCGAAGACCTGACTGGCAGCGTGTTGACCTCACTCTTGGACCCTGCAGAGCCGAGAGGGGCAGTTCTTTCTGCAGGCCACAGATGGAAGACTTGGACCTCAGTTTACCCCCATACCGTCCGGCTGAGCAGTGGGCCTGGCCTCCAGGGCGCTGGGAGCAAGAGTTAGGGTTCGGGTACACCCGCCCCTGCTCCCAAGCTAGCCCTTCGGTTTGTGGGGGCTGAATCAACCTCTGGGGGGCCTCAAGTTTCATAAACACGGCCAGTCTGATGCTGCCTTCCTTGGAAACACTGAGGGGGGAATAGTCCACTATCCTGTTGGGTGTGGGAGGGCGGGTGCCCCTCCAAGGGGGGGGCCTCAGCCTCTCTTCCCTGCACCCCATCCAGGGCAGCCCAAAGCAAGCATGCACCTGTCTGAGCTGTGCGGTGAGACGCTTTTGTCCACGGAAGTGTTATTAAAGGCCCGCCACAGGCCCAGAGCCACCCTGCTCTGCTGCCAGAGAAGGGGCCACACAGGCTCCCCTGTCCCCGCCGAGCTGTCATTCTAGTGGGGCAGTAAACTGCCCCGGCCATCTCCCACAGTGGCCCCATTGGGAAGTCACATCAGGTGACTGCTGGGGTACAGATAGGAAGGTCTCTCTGAGTCAGGAGAGTGGAGGGGCCCCCAGGAAGGGGGAGGGCAGAGCCCATTCCACACCTCCCTCCTCTCTCCCTGCCTCTGTCTTCCTGGCAGTGCGCACCCCAGCCTGCCCCACTGCCCAGAGAGCGGGGGCCGCCCTAGACCCCGGTCGCCCTCCCCGACAGGTGCTCTTCTCAGCTCCCACTGGTCATCCTGCAGCCTCTCCCTGCCACCCTGGGGTGGGTCCTGCTTCAGGGCGGACATGGGGGCGGGCACAGCTGGCCACCGCCCACATCCCAGCGGTCCCAGAGCCTCAGACGCTAGACACGTGGAGATGGGTGTTCAGGCGTGAGCTCCTCTCTTTCCTCCTCCTCTCCAGGCATACCGCAAGAGGATGCAGCAGCTCCTGCAGGCCCTGCACCAGAAGCTGGCCGCTCAGGGCCCGGGCCCGGAAGGCCTGCTGGGCGCCGACAAGCCCATCTCCTACAGGACCAAGCCACCTGCCTCCATCCACCGGGAGCTCCTCGGCGTCTGCAGTGACCCCTACACTCTGGCCCAGCAGCTCACCCACGTGGAGCTGGTGAGCAGGCCTGGGCCCTCCTCTGGCCACACCCAGAGCCAGGAACAGCTGAGGACCAGCCATCCCCGGCCCCCCACCTCATGTCCTCATAACCTGGGGCTTGAGCCTGTCACAGCGGGGCCAGCCAGCCACCTCCAGGGCGCCCTTCGCTCAGCATTCCAGCAGGAGGGCTGGAGGTGCAGGGCCTGCCCAGCTTGGACCCCAGGCCTGCCTGAGAGTCTGGCCCCGGGACAGAGGAACTGGGTTCAAATACTGGCTCTGCTACCACCTGCTGTGTGAGCTTCCCACCACAAGCGCCTCCCCTACCAGGGCCTCAGTTTCCCCATCTAGGACTCGCAGACACACTGCACTCCACCGTAGCCTTCCAGAGAAGTCCAGATAGGAGTCCAGACCCCAGCCTGGCCTCCGGCATGTTGGATTCCTTGAAGATGCAGAGGCCGAGGGGCCTGCCCCGGCGGGGGGTGGGGGCAGTTGGCTTCTTTTTTAAACCTCTACCATTTATGGCTCCCTAACCGCTTTCTGGCACTAAGAACTTAATACGCACCGTCTCATTTCATCTTCCCACACCGTGCCAGGGAGGTGCTATTATTATTCCCTTTGCACCAATGAGGAAACTAAGGCCCAGAGAGGTTAAGAGACTCGCCTGAAATCACACAGTAAAAGGGACAGAGCCAGGATTTGATTCTGATCCAGACCTCCCCTGGAGGGAGCAGGTCATTTCAGTTACCCAGTTTCGAGCCTGGTTTCACACCCTATGGGGACTTTGCCTCCTGCCTTCCCACCCCCCGCCCCGAGCTTCAGCAGCTCCTGGGCATGGGAAAAGGGGTACCTCCTTCAGGATGGTTTCAAGCTCTGTGACAACCCAGAATGGGGTTGTGGAGCCCTAGGGAAAAGGGCAGGTGTCCAGAGACCATCCTGGGGTGGGCCGTGAGGCAGGGAGCCCACAGAAGCACCATGCCAGGCCCTAGGTGGGCACTCCCCTCCCTGCACCTTACCCTCTTTCCCGACTCCTCTTCTCCCTTCTGGTGCAGGAACGGCTACGGCACATCGGGCCTGAGGAGTTTGTCCAGGCTTTTGTGAACAAGGACCCTTTGGCCAGCACAAAGGTAGAAGGCCCTTGGATAGGCTGTCCCACCAGAGACCCCCGCCCACTGGCCACTCTGGGGAATGCCACCAGTGTTAGCTGGGGGATCTTCAGAGGGGCCTGGAGCAGAGCAGATGGACTTTGAGAGGCTGCGTCCATTCCACCCGTGCCCCTCCAGTCCAACAACACTGAGTCCTAGGGAAGCCAGCCGGTCACCCACCCAGGGAGGGTGGAGGGCAGGGGTGGGCGCGGAGGAGAGTGGAGCACGCACCCCAGGAGCTCACGGCGCGTTTCGGTGGGCACTGGTGCCCTCCAGCGGCCACCTGGGGTAGTGCGTGCCGCCCAGGAAAGAATAAGGGCGCTCTCCCCTCTTAAGTCATGCAGTGTCCACGGACCCTGGACATCGCCCACACACGGGATTTCGCGTTTGCCCCTCCTCTGTCAGACCCAACCAGTAGGGTGCCTGGTGCATATCAACCAGGTGCAATTCGAATTAGAACTGGAAACGTTGTCTTCCGCTTTCTGGTGTAATAAAAGAAGAGCAACTAAATATGAATGCATTTTCACCTCTCGGATAATCAAAGATAAAACATCACAGGTGTGTAGGGAAGGACGCACTCTCCTACATGGCTGGTGGGAGGGGTGTGTGTGGCACAGCCCTTTGGGGGGGCAGTTCGACGATAGTATCAGTGCTTGAGGTGTACACCCTTGACCTCCTAATTTATCCTACCGATACACATACCCGTGTACACAAAGATGTATGCGTAGAGAGGTATTTGGGGTATACCGTGGCTATTGTGGCCAAAGGCTGGAAACAACCTAGCTTATCATACGCAGGGGCTCAATTACAAATTACAGGAGGTCCACACGTGGAATGCTATGTATCTATTACAAAGACTAAGAGTGGCTAGAAGTAGAGAATGATCACCCAGATCCATCATAGAAAAAAACTAGAGCGAAGAACAGTGGTAAAGAGGATGTGGCCATTTGTGTAACAACAAAAGGAAGGTGTGTGATACCTGTCTGTTTGCATAACACGTGCGTGTAGACAATCTCTGGGAATACTGAATACTCTTGGGAGCCCGGCACCAGAGCAGGGGTTGGAGTGGGAAGGAGGCTTGGCTGCTCTCAGCGGGTTGTTTTTGAGGTTTGGTTTTGGTTATGGTTTTTGGCTGTTTCCAAGAATTACTTTTTTTATCGTGAAGTACATCAGAGAGTGCGGTGACCTCTCTTCGCCCACTTGACGGTAGATGAAGGTCTGTGGCTGTTTCCAGCCTCTTGTTATTATAGATACTGCTGCTGTGAACATTCTTACATGTTTCTATGTGCATCAGTGCATATATTTCTAGGGCACCAGTTCTCAAATTATTTGGTCTTAGGACACCTTTATACTCTTAAAAATTATGAAGGGCCCCAAAGAACTTTTGGTTGTGTAGATCGCACCTACCAACATTCATCAGATTGGCCATTAAAACTGATAACTTTTTTTTTTTAAGATTTTATTTATTTGACAGAGAGAGAGATCACAAGTAGGCAGAGAGGCAAGCAGAGAGAGAGGGGAAAGCAGTCTCCCTGCCGAGCAGAGAGCCCGATGTGGGGCTCGATCCCAGGACCCTGAGATCATAACCTGAGCCGAAGGCAGAGGCTTTAACCCACTGAGCCACCCAGGCGCCCCTAAAACTGATAACTTTTAAAGATACTTATTTATTCCAAATAGCAATAATAACCTATCACATGTTCACATCAGTAACATATTTTATTTTCCAAAGTAAAAAAATTTTCCAAAGTAAAAAAATTACAGGGAAGAGTATTTACAGTATTTTTACAGCGTTTTTACAGTATTTTTACAAATCTCTTTCATGACCAGCATAACAAAGAGAGAGCTGAAGTCTTTTACCTGCCTCTGCATTCAATCTCTTGACATACAGTATTTGGGTTGAAAAATGCAACCTCTCACAAACATGTGGTTGGAAAAGGGGAGAGTATTTTTACAGCATTTTCAGAGAAGTGAATAGTTTTCTTTGATACTATGCTAAAGCTCAGTAAGTGGCAGGTTTTTTTTCTTTTAAGATTAGTTGCAGTTTGGAATCTGAAAATATATCAGTGGACTTTCTGACCTCTGTTACATTCAAATCTGCTGGTCCATCTTGCCTCTTGAATGGGTCTGTTGCCCGTGCGTGATTTTAATAACATCATACATTGGTCGTTTGGAAAATACGAGTTCACTGAACCAGGCAGATCTTCCAAATGTTGGTGCATTTCATTATACAATATTTTAGAATCGTACCCACTAATATTATTACTGATCTCATCCTTCCAAAAAAGCCTGTGCATATTGGGAGACTGTCAAGGTCACAGAGGGGGATCCATGTCTTATGAGTTCCCAATTCTCTCTTGAAACCTTGAATTTTATCAGTGACAACAAATACTATCAACTACTTCCTTGAAGTGACAGGTTCATTTGATTGATTTTCAAGAAAATACCAACCAGGGCACCTGGGTCGCTCAATCAGTTAAGCGTCTGCCTTCAGCTCAAGTCGTGATCTCAGGGTCCTGGGATTGAGCCCCCAAATCAGGCTCCATGCTCAGTGGGGAGTCTGCTTCTCCCTCTCCCTCTGCCTCTCCCCCTACTCTCGCATATAAATAAATAAAATCTTTAAAAATATATATATCAACCAAACACTGAAATCTGAAAAAACCAGTTGGTCAGTCCTTCGGAGTAGAAATGGTGTTCCATGAGAAAAGGGGCCAGTTCTGCTCACAAGTCTTCAAAGTAGTGCTTGTCCTCAAACCTGACTTCTGTATGCAGCAGAAATTCTTTTATGTACTGCTTGTCACATAGAATGCCAAAAGTATGTGTGCACAAGGTTGAGATTCATTTTTTTAAGGTATTTATTTATTTATTTGCCAGAGAGAGACAGCACAACCAGGGGGAGTGGCAGGCAGAGCGAGAACCAGGCTCCCCACTGAGCAGGGAGCCAGATGCGCGGCTCGATCCCTGGACCCTGAGATCATGACCTGAGCCAAAAGCAGAGAGGCTTCACCATCGGCGCCACTCAGGCGCCCCAAGATTGAGATTTAATAAAATTGAAAAGTTCCCCTCCTCCAGGACATGCTGAATCACCCTCCTAGTTTCTCTTTTTTCTTTTTCTTTTTTTTTTTTTTAAGATTTTATTTATTTATTTGACAGAGAGAGAAATCACAAATAGGCAGAAAGGCAGGCGGGGCGGGAGGGGGGGGAGCAGGCTTCCCACGGAGCAGAGAGCCCAACATGGGGCTTGATCCCAGGACCCTGAGATCATGACCTGAGCCAAAGGCAGAGGCTTTAACCCACTGAGCCACCCAGGCGCCCCTACACTCCTAGTTTTTCTTTGACTAGGAATGTGTGATAGTGAAGAACGCAATGACCGTGAGAATACTTTGGTGACTCTGAGGCTAAGGTGGGAGCGATTTCACCCACTAGTCTTTTACACCGCAGTGCAAACGTCAACACAATGAAAAGACAATGACATTGTATGAGCTCGTTGTATGAAACTAGTTGTGCCTTCCGGGAACTGAGCTCCACAGTATGCCCGGGAGGGAAGTCGTGGTGTCATGGTCATTCCTGCAGGGAGGGAATCTTGCTTCACTTCTCAGTGACCCTTGAAATTGTCAAACCGTTCAAGGGAGCATCTTCTCCTGTGTCATGGACGTTCCTGTTTTCTCTCTGTGAAATGCCTGTCATCCAGTTCCTATTGGTGGTTTGGCTTTTTCTTAAGGATTTTAAAGAGTTTTGTTTTTTTTTTTTTGTTTGTTTGTTTTTGGTGGATTTTAAAAAATTATATACGTACTAGATGACTATCCTTTGTCAGATGAACTGCAAATTTTCTCCCCATTTTTGGGGGGTTTTTTTGTTTTGTTTTTTGTTTTGCTTTGCTTTGCTTTTCATTCTCATTATTCTGTGTTTGGATGAGAAGTTGTTTTAATTTTAACCAAATCGAATTTACTAACCTTTTCTTTTATGATTTTTTTCGGGGGGTGGGGGGTCGGGAGGGGAGTTAAGAAATCCCTCCCATAAAGATAATGTCTGCTGTTTTCTTCGAGAAGTTTTAATATTTTGCCCTCTACATTGAAGCCTTGGATTTCAAATTCACTTTGTGGCTATGGCTTGAGGTGGAGATCCATATTTGTGGTTTTCCACCCAAATAGCAGGTGTTCCTGTACTGTTTTATATATCGTCTTGCCTGCCTGCCTACCCTGACAGTTCCATCACTGTCTATGTCAGGTTGGATCTACACACGGAGATGTCCGTTCTGTCCGCTCGTCAGTTTTTCTAACTCTGTGTCAATATATATCGTCTTCATGATTGTGGTTGTATGCTGGGTTTTTTTCTCCCTATCTAGTGAAACAGACCCTCCTCTTCTTTAGGAGTGGCTTGGCCATTCTTGGTCCTTTGTTTTTCTATTTGAAATTTTATATCCCTTGCCAAATTCTGTGAAAAATCCTCTACTGGGATTTTGTTAGACTATATGAAATACGGACCAATTTGGGAAGAATTTTCCTTTTCATGATACCGAGTTCCCCCGACCTATACAAATGGTGTGCCCCGCCATTTACTTAGATCTACTCCATAATACCTTTCTAATGTTTTATAACTTTCTCCATAAAAATATTAAACAGATTGTTAGATTCCCCCCCTCCGGGTTCCTTACATATATATTTTTTCTATTATTTATGGCATCTTCTATTGTACTTATTTCTGAACTGCTTATATGGTTTAAGGAATGTCATTAACTTTTATATATCGACTTTGTATCTGACAATATTATGCATTCTTGTTAATTCTAATAGTTTTTATGTGTTCTTTGTGTTTTTCACATAGGCAATTACATCATCAGGGAATAATGGCAGTTTTGTTCCTTCCTTTCCAATCCTTATTCTTTCTGTTTCTAGGGTAGTCATACAAAGAACCCTCCACTGATAGGAGGTGGACATGAACGACAGATGGGTCCTGTTTTTCAAATCTCTGAAATGTTGGAATTACTAGTTATTGCAGAATAACCCCACTAAGTCTGACCAATAGGTTGTCTTTTTCTTGCTTATGTTACTAACTAGTACCTCTGGCAAAATATTAAATAGAAGTGTTGCTAGCCGGCGGTCTTCTTTTGTCCTGGGTTTAAACAGATTGCTTTTAACATGTCACAATAGAGTATGATGTTTGCTATGAGATTTGTTTTTTTCCTAGATGCCCATTATCAGTTCAAGGAAGTCCCCTGGTCCTACTTTGAGAGAGTTCTTACATGAATGGTTGTTTCATTTTATGGACTACTTTTTCTGGGTCTATTAACCTTATGTTCTCTTTTCTTTTAAACTGTCAACTGATTGCTTATACAGTAGTTCCCTTCCTTATCCGTGGGGTATATGTTCCAAAACTCCCCAGTGGATGCCTGAAATCATGGATGGTACGAACCTACTTATACTATACTTTTTCCTATACACACATATTTATGATAAGGTTTATAAATCAGGCACAGTAAGACTTTAACAACAATACTCATAATCAAACAGAACAATTATAACAATACACTCCCATAAAAGTTATGTGTATGTGGCCTCTCTCTCTCTCTCAAAATACCTTACTACACTGTACTCACCCTTCTCCCTGTGATGATGTGAGATGACAGGATGCCTGTGTGATGTGATGAGGTCAGGCGAGGCACCATGATGCCTAGACTACTACTGATCATCTTGTTTCTTGACCGTGGTCAATGGTCATTGAAACCATGAACAACAAAGCACAGATAAGAGGGGAACTATCACAGTAGTTGCTTTTTTCTTCTTCAGTGTTGAGCCAACCTTGCATTTCGGGGATAAATGATACTGGGTCACCATCCTCATCTTTTTTCATACGTCCTTGAGGCTCTTTGCTCTTGTTTTGTTTAGGATCTCTGCAACCATAATCATGAGATTGGCTTTTCATTTTCCTTTCTGTTCCTGTTCTTGTCTTGTCTTTGTTTTCTCTCTCCTTGTTCTCTGTTCTGTGCGAAAGACATTCTTACCTGTTCCTGTGGACCGTTTGGTAGAATTTGCCAGTGAAACCATCTGAGCCTGGTATTTCCTTTTCGGGAAGACCTTTATGACCCATTCAAGATTTTCCTTGTTTTAATTATAGGACTATTTAGGCTTTCTATTTCTTCTTTACTCTAATTTTTTTTTTTTTTTTTAAGATTTTATTTATTTGACAGAAACACAGCGAGAGAGGGAACACAAGCAGAGGGAATGGTAGCAGGAGAAGCAGGCTTCCCGCCGAGCAGGGAGCCCGATGCAGGCCTCGACCCCAGGACCCTGGGATCATGACCTGAGCCAAAGGCAGACGCTTAACGACTGAGCCACCCAAGCACCCCTAATTTTTAATTTATATTTTTCCAGAAATTTGACTCAGTCCTCTTAAGTTTTCACATTGGTAGACTCAAAGTTATTCCCAATATTCTCTAGTTACTTTTCACATTTTTCACGTTCATGATCACCTCCAATATTCTTTGTATTTACTTCTCTGTTTCTTCATCAGTCTTTCTAAGCATTCATCAATTTTATTAATCTTTTCAAATAAAGAGCTTCTGGCTTTGTTGATTCTGTATGTTGCATCTTTCTTTACTATTTCATCATTTTCTCTCATCTTTATTATTTCCCTCCATCTGCTTTCTTTGGATTCTTTGTTATTTTTCTAATTTTTTAAACTGATGTCCAGCCCATTTTCATCTTTTCTTCCATCCTAATAAAAGTATGAAAGACTATTCATTTCTTTCTAAATATATTTTTATTTGCACCCTCATAATTTTGTTTTTCAATATCCTCATCTTCCATGACGATTTCTTCTTTGACCTGTAGATTATTTTAAAATGTGCTTTTAGATTTCTGACTACTTGAAAATAATACACATTCTTATATGGTTGAGTGCATGCAGGCTTCCGTACTTGTCTGTTAATTCAACTCTGTAAATTGTGTTGCTCAAATTTATACTTATACTGGTTTTTTAAAATATACATTATCTATGAATTGCTGGCCTTGTGTTAAAATCTTCCATTGTGGCAGTAAGATGTGATTTCTCTGTCCAAAGGAGTTTACCTTTCTGACTCTTTGCCTCCTTATTTTGAAGCTATGTTGTTAGGCACAAGCAAGTTTAGATTTGTGACATAGTCACAATTAATCAAACCTTTTATCATTATGTGCTTCCCCTTGAATCTCCTCTGATGCTTTTTGCCTTAGAGTCTTTCTTTTCACCTCCATATCTATTTTGTCTAATATTCGTATAGCTATGTGATATTCGTCATATATATTTTTCAATTTTTTACCTATATATCTTTGGGTTTGGGGTGAGCCACTTGAAAATGGCAAATAGCTAGAGTTTTAAAATTACAGCAATTCTAATTACCGACTTACCTGGATTAGGTTTTACCACCTTCTGTGCATCCTTTGCTTGTCTTCCT
This sequence comes from Procyon lotor, assembly GCA_028646535.1. Lineage (NCBI taxonomy): Eukaryota > Metazoa > Chordata > Mammalia > Carnivora > Procyonidae > Procyon > Procyon lotor. Next base: position 124,006,923 of record CM053607.1, on the reverse strand, counting down.
GCCCCTTCCCTGTATTTTCTCCTCCTTACTTTACTATTTTCGGGTTAATGGATCCCCCATTCCACCTTCCCCTCTGCTTTCTGAAGGTCACACTGTCAATTTCAATGTGGATATTTAAGTTTAATCTTTTAAACTTTCGTGCATTTATGCAGTTGAATATTTTATATCAATTGAAAAATTATGTTTCCAAAGGCTATTTTATGGCGTATGAAAAGGTTCCTGTGGGAAAAGCATGGATATGTGTATGTATGTGTGCGTGTATATATACATATATATATATATATACACGCACGCACACACAGGTATATACACACATGTATACTATATATAAAGTTATATATGGATGGAATGATACACACATACAGTTGACTGTCGTTATTTATGGGGATATGATTATATCCCATGACATCTTCATGAACCTGGAATCAACAAATATCACTGCTGCCGAGGGAAATACAGAGTTAGGTTCCTTGCAAGCTTCCAACCACATTTGCATCCGCCAGTCCTTACATAGCCTTGCACTGTGTGTGTTTTGGCTCAAAGACACCTTATTTAATATATCTCGTTCTTCCAATGACACTGAACTCTTAGCCAGCAGTGCCATGACTCATGTCTAGGTGCAGCTTATCTAACACATACTTTCTCCTTTAGGCCCATCACAGCCCTCGTGTGCTTAGGATTTACAGCACTTTGGAGCCACTTTAAGCAGGGGATGCACCATCACACTGAATAGACCACAGAAAAAGATAGTTGTTCACAGTATGGGAGCCGAAACCAGAAGTCACGTCGTCACATAGCTCATCCTCAGCTGGGAACACACAGGCACTTTGTGTGACTGAGATTTTTTGCCACTCTGCCCCATGAATGACAGTGAAAGAGACATGGGTAGCGATTTGGGGTTACAAATGCATTTTGAGGAAGCAGACAGATTCACAAATACAGAATCCATGAATAGTGACAATCAGCTGCGTGTGGTGGGGGGCGTGTTTACATACCTACGTACCTATATAGATCATATTAAATTATATCTTTGAATGTATGGAAAAAAGACTGGAAGGATATACATCAAATCATGGGTATTTGTGGATGGTTTTGAGATCCCAGCATTTTCCAGATGATCTCTAAGAATGATCAACGAACTGACTTCCATGTTCCAAAAGTTATTGACAGTAAGACTGAGTGTGGTCCTTGTCTCTTTCCCAGCCTTGTTTCAGTGACAAGACCAACAATCTGGAGGCTTACGTGAAATGGTTCAACAGACTGTGCTACCTCGTGGCGACTGAGATCTGCATGGTGCGTAGAAAGCTGGGGGACATGACCTGGCACAGCCCAAGGGGACATGATCTGGGATAGCCAAAGGTAGCCAGGGGGCATGACCTAGCATAGCCCAGGGTAACTGGAAACATGACCTGGAATAGCCCAAGGTGGCCGGAGACATGACCTAGTATAGCCCAAGGTGGCAGGCTACATGACGTAGCATAGCCGGAGATGGCCGGGAACATGACCTAGTGTAGCCCAAAGGGACAGGGGACATGACCTAGCATAGCCCGAGGAGGCAGGGGTTGGGGGGAGCCCACCTGAGAGGGAACTGAAAGGGTATCTTGAGCCTGTCGGTGTCCAAGGCCAGGATTAAGCTGGACACCTTCCCGGGACAGCAGGTGTCACCCAGCTTGCCTGCAGTGACCTTTCCCTCTGGGCAAAGCCTGGCCTGGACCCACTGGACCCCAGCGTGGGGCATCAGAGACCGCTCGCTGAGGGTGTGAGAAGTAGTTGACTGCTCTGCCAGGTGGCTCTGCTCCCTCCATCTGTGCCTGTCCGCCTTGGGGGGCCTGGCCTGCAGCCACGCTGTCCTTGGCTCTCTCAGGATTTGGAGTAGAAATGGCCTGACCTGTAAGAACTGGGAGATTGTACACGCAAAGCCCAGGTGCCCGGCTTCTCCCGGAAAGCAGGACGACTTGTCAGCACTGAGCCAGAGGCACGTGTCACCAAGGCATGGTCCCTCGGGGCCAGACCCTATCTGCCCTCCTCTCTTCCTCCGAGTGCAGGGACCCTCCCCCAAGCCCCCTGTCAGCATCGGGTGAAGCCCTAGGGCCATTTGTATCGGGAAAGATTGGAGGCAACAGGTGCCAGCTGGTGCTCTCCGGGAGCAAATGCTGAGATAGAAATTGGGGTAACAAAGGGGCGGAGGCAAGGCCGCTCGGAAGGAGAAGCTGGTCTGCGATGCCTCGGCCTCGGGAGCACTTCCTGCTGAGGGGCCCCAGCCGGCTGGAATGCTTGGCCTCTGGCCCCCTCCTCGTTCGGGCCATGGCCGCCACTGTGCAGGCTGCCCGGGAGGGACAGGAAGGACCTCAGGTGGGAGGCTTTCTGGCACGGTTTGTTTGGAGCCATCGGAGAAGTCCCAGTCCCAGGCACGTGGCCATAAGCTGGGAGTGAGGTTGCACAGTCGTTCAACAGAAAGCAGGGGAGGGGCTGCTCCAGGGACAGGGCCTGGGTCCGTGTGTGGCCCCCGCGTGGGGAGAGTGAGCGAGGTGCTGGGGGGGACGGGAGGGAGCCGGGGAGGGTGCTGGAGCCAGACCCGAAGGGAGGGCGGGCTGGGGTCTCGAGCCTGGCAGGCGGCTTCTCTGCCCCATGGACTCCTGCCAGGCCCCACCGGAGGCCTCCGGGGCGGTGGGCTCTGCCGGGCCTGCCCAGGGCGTGCTGAGACCCTGAGCCCTCCAGCTGCAGACTGCCCAACATCAAGCGACGCGGCCGTGCACGGGGCTGAGAGAACAGTGACAAGGGACTGGCCCCGCTGAGGCTCAGGTGCTCTGTCCCCAGCCAGCCAAGAAGAAGCAGAGGGCCCAGGTGGTGGAGTTCTTCATCGATGTGGCCCGTGAGTGCTTCAACATCGGCAACTTCAACTCTCTGATGGCCATCATCTGTGAGTAGGCCGGCGGGCCCGGGGCCTCACTGGTAGCACCTCCAGAGAGGCTGGAGCGGGCACCCACGGGCGGGCAGGGTGCGAGCCAGGGCGCTTCTCAGAGCAGGGCGCCCTCCCTTTGAGGCAAGCTTGGCCCCCTCAGGGGACTTCGGGGGACTCGGCCCGTGTCCCCAGATCCAGGGAGAGCGGGGACCCGAAGCAGACCCTGGTCACGGTGGTGGGATGGGGGCCTGCACACACAGCAGCCAGGCTCGCTGGGGCACAGTGTCCCTCAGCACCCGCCCACCATCCGGCCATCTGCAGCAGGCTCAGCCTTGGTCAGGTGCAGCCGGTCGGGTGCAGGCCCCCTGCCCGAGGGAGTTCACAGACCGTGCGGCCCAGAGACGCCCCTCCAGCTTGACCCTTCCTCTTCCAGCTGGCATGAACATGAGCCCCGTCTCCAGGCTGAAGAAGACCTGGGCCAAAGTGAAGACGGCCAAGTTCTTCATCCTCGAGGTGAGCAAGGCTGCTGGGCTGCTGGCCGGCCCCGGCAGACCCTGGGCTGCAGATGCCCCAATGCCTGCCTGTCTCCTTCTAGCACCAGATGGACCCAACTGGGAATTTCTGCAACTACAGGACAGCCCTGCGAGGGGCAGCCCACCGCTCCCTGACTGCCCACAGCAGCCGGGAGAAGGTAAGTCAGAGGCCTGCCCGGCCTTCAGACCTCCTCCCTACTCCCCACTTTGGCCCCGGGTGGGTTGTATCAGAGAGCATGGATGCTGACTCCCAGGTCACCTAGTCCAACCACCCCCCCACCCCGCCCTTCTGAAGCCATGCTCCTTGCATGCCTCCAATATGGGGGACTCACCACCTTACAGAGCAGATAAGCCCATGCCCACGCAGCTCTCACTGATAGGAAGTGGTTCCTTATCAGGCTGGGGTTGTCCTCTCTAGAGGGCTGTGCAGAGTGAGGCTGCTCCCTCTTTTTCTTTTTCCTTTTTTTTTTTTTTATAAAGCTTTTCTTTATTTATTTAAGAGAGAGAGGGAGAGCATGAGCAGGGGGAGGGCCAAAAAGAGACAGAATCTCAAGCAGACTCCTTCCTGAGCATGGAGCCTGATGCGGGGGTCAATCTCACGACCTTGAGACCGTGACCTGAGCCAAAATCAAGTCGGATGCTCAACTAGCTGAGCCACCCAGGCCCCCTCTTGGCTGTTCCTTCTTCTACCCACCAGTCCTTCAGCACCCCCAGGTCCCCTCCTGCCTCCAAAGTCAACAGCCCAAGCCTGCCTCCTACCCTCTGCCATACTCCGGTCTCCTGCCCTCTCCTCACTTGGATCTCTTTGGTCCCTGAACAGTTTTGTTTGGCAGAGTCCCTTCTGTTTCAGATCAGATTGTCTCCAAGTGCATAGGGTCTTCCACCTCCTTACTCCAAATGTAAGACCTTCACTGATGGAGCCTCAGATCACAGTCACGTTTTTGGCACTGAGTGAACCAAGCCTCTCACTCACTAAAACTCCCTTTTCATAGGCTCTGTTCTTCTACATTTGCATTTGGTGGGGGAGGTGCCTTCGCTGACCCTGATCAATGTTACTGGTCTCCCAAATTCTCCTGGTGGCCTCCCACACCAGAAACTGTGTCTTGGGATTGCAGTGAGCCTCTGACTTACGACCTGTCACCAGCCTGACGATTAGAGTTGTCGTCTCCACAGGGAGGAACCAGCGAGGCTTGCTGTCCCTTATCTGCCTGGTCTCTTGGCAGGAATGTCGGTGGAATTAGGTCTGTGCCGTGGTTTATGCGGCTCTGTGTCCAGCCCGAGGGATAACAGAAAAAGCTGCTCTTTGTGAAATTCAAAGTCACTCTGCAGTTGGATAGGATGGGCACGAGGGGTTGGCTAGGCTGGTGAGCAGGCAGAGACAGGCCCCCCCCAAGCCCTGCACCCCTGCCCAGCAGGGGGGCTGCCCACAGACCCTGGTCACCCTGGTGGGCACATGCTAAGCAGCTGGGCTTTCCTGCTTAGCTCAGCTGGGCTTTTCCTGTGAGCCCTTTGGGAGCTCTGGGTCTGAGGAGGCTGATGCCACGGAGCAGCCTTCAGTGAGGCTAGACCTCAACACCCAGGGCAGGCGAGCCTGTCCCCCCAGGAGCCAGGAAGCCGGAAAGCCAGAGCCACAGGGACAGTGACCTTGCCTCATTGAGCATCTACCGTCCGAGGCCTTGACTCCGTCCCCATTCTGAGCCCGAGGCCTTGACTCCGTCCCCATTCCGAGCATGACTGATGGGGGTCTGGCAGTGCCGTTTCACAGATTAGAAGACTGAGCCTCCGAGAGGAGTTCTAGCTGGTCCAGTCACACAGCAAGTAGGCAGCGGGGCCAAGAATCAGACTTAGGCTCTCGGGCACACCGCCAGGCTCCCTGCCATTCCCGGAGCACAGGGGCCATGTGGCAATCACCGAGCTGCTGGCCTGTGGCCCGGGGGGGCAGGGCTGCGGGGTGGGGGTGTACAGAGCCCGCTGCAGCCTTTGGTCTGGGATGTCACCACTGGCTTTTCTTCCAACCGTGCTGGCCAGGTGGCCCTGGGCCGGACCGGGATGTCCTATTCCTGCACGCTGAGCCCCGTCCTTCCAGCTCGGGGGTGCGGGGATGCTGCGGTTTAGGGCTGGGGCTAGAGGTAGGTGATTTACAGAGCTGTGCATTTCATTTCCCTGCATTCATCTCTTAACTTCCAAAAAGATACGGACTATCGGCTGGGCCCACAGGAGGTGTTTCATCAATAGATGGGGGACTGGAGAATAGATGGATGGGGGGGGGTGGGGGGAGAAGGAAGGGAGGGAGAGAGGGAAAGGGAAAGGGGAAAAGATGCCTGCAGATGCTCTCATGGTTCCCAGCTGCCCCAGCTGAAATTTTGAGGCCAGGAGGCTCCAGTGGTCCTGGCATTCTGTGCTTTCTTCCTGCCTGTGGCTGGTTCCTGGCTGCCCCTCCCTCTCCCCCCACCCCCCATCTCCGTGACGGGGCCCACTCCACGCAGGCTTCTTCGATGACCTCCGGAGGGAACTGCTCAGCTCCAGAAAGCAAGGGCAGTGGGTTACAGCCCCGCCGGCTGGGACGCTAGAGCCTGATGGGATGGTAGCTTGGACCCATGTGGGCAGGCAGGAATGGTGAGAGGCTCTCAGACATGGAAAACGCTACCCCCCAGAGGACCAGCCCCAGTGCCGAGCGTGCGGGAAGCCTGCACCAGGCCCCCCGAGGAGCTGTCTCTGTCCACAGAGTCCCACTGCCCTTAATCCCTTCCCTGTCCTGGCCCGTGTCCCCTTTCTAAGCCAGGGCAGCCATCATGCACCGACCCCAGGCCTGGGGCTCAGCGCCAGTGGTGGGGTTGGGGGAGTCGCACAGAGACCACCCGCCCTCCAGGCACGGTGAGGAAGCCCACAGGATGGGGACTGTGGGGCCAAGCCACCTGCGTCCTGTGCCGCCTCTGCCTCTTACTGCTGTGTGAGCTTGTGTGAGTGGCTCAACCTCTCTGGGTCTCGGCTTCTTGTCCTTAAGGGGAGGTAATAGAGCCTGCTTCACAGAACTTGCTGGGAATAAAACTGATCCCCGTGCATGTAATATTTGCAGCGCAGCCCTCAGGCCCACCACCAATGCCCCATGACGGGGGTGTGCGGGGAGGCCTCCCGAGCGGCACAGAGGGGGACTAAACCCAGCCTGTGGGTGCCAGACTTACCGGCCGAGGCTTATTTTGTAGGTGGGTCCTGGGACTGTGTCCCACTACCCTGGATGTGTCTGACATGCCTCACTTTCCTAAGCCCCAGCACCTGGCACGGTGCAGACCCGAGCAAATGTCGGTGCTGTTGACGTACGTGTAGGGTGACCAGTGTGTCCCTGTTTTCCTGGGGCTGCTCCAGTCGGAGCACCCCTCGGTCCTGGACCAACCAGGCAGCTGGTCTCCCCACCAAATCTGGCTCTGGTCCCGGCCCCCGGCCTTGGGCTGGGCCCTACCACTCAGCGGGCCTCAGTTTTCCACCTGCCCTGCCCCGCTGAGCCAGCATCCGTGCTTTTGCACTGTGCAGTGTGGTCAAGCCCAGGGCCTGGCGCCCGGTGCCAAGGGCTGGCCTGGCAGCAGGTCGCGGCTCTGGAGGCCGAGGGCAGAGCAGGTGTACTAGTCCCGTGGGGCCCACCTACAAAGCGCACCAACTGGGTTGCTTGGAACAACAGAAATGTATGATTTCCCTGTTCTGGGGGCCAGATGCCAAAATCAAGGTTGTCAGGGCGGTGCTCCCTCCAAAGGGTGGATGCTCACTTGCCCCTTCCAGCTTCTGATGGCCCCCGGCATTCCTCGGCCAGTGGCCAGTCACTCCCACCCGCCCCTGCCTGTCTTCACACGGCTCTCTCTGCTGCGTGTGTCCAAATTGCCCTCTTTTCTCAAGGACTTCAGTCACTAGAGTAGAGCTCACCACGCCCAGGGCGACCTCATCTTAACTCAATGCAGTCTGCAGAGACCGTCCCCAAATAAGGTCCCGTGCACCGGCGCCGGGGCTTAGGATTAGAACATAGGTTTTTGGGGGCCACAGTTCAACCCACAGCAGCGGCGTCCTCCCGTCCAGCTCCCCGAGGGCTGTCTGAGCTGTGGGCAGCGGGCATCCCTTCTCTGGGGGCCAGCCGTGGGCTTGTGCAGAGCAGAGAGGGAGATGCAAGGCATCCAGGAGTGACATGCAGAGAGATGCTTGCCTTCTCCGGCAGAGTTCAGAAGCCAGTGCCCTCAGGCCCCGGGCCAGGGATGCGGCAGGATCAGATCTCTAGCGTCAGGCATGAGGTAACAGATCATTAAATATATATTTTGAAAAGCAGGCCACAGAATTGTGCAACAGACGGTTCCCATTCCATGTGTATGTAATGGCAGGCTTAGCACACACCTGTGTTCCTCCTGGTGCACTTGAACCAGGAGGCCTAGGTCTGTGGGTCCTTGGATTGGGGGGACAAACTGCCACAGCTTGTCCCAGCAGACGGCAGAAGAAATGTTCAAGGGGCCTTGGGACCATGCATCTTTCATCCGGCCCCAACACAGGGTGGGTGGCACCGTATATAGTAGGTGCTCAGTGAGCACTGGAGTCTGATGGGGCCTGGGAGGAAACAGTCTGGCCCCTGCTGACCAAGGGCTGACCGGCACCCTCTCCCTCCCAGATCGTCATTCCCTTTTTCAGCCTGCTCATCAAAGACATCTACTTCCTGAACGAGGGCTGCGCCAACCGCCTCCCCAATGGACACGTCAACTTTGAGGTAGGGTCCCGGGGTCCGGACAGTCAAAGCCCCCAGGACAGAGGCGCTGGGCTAATGGGGACTCGGGGCAGAGTGCCACAGCTTACAAGACCTCAGGGTGGAATTATCAGGGTCCCCCAGCCCCATCCCTTGCACAGGAGGAGACGAGGCTCATTGAGTCCCTCACTGCCCACCCACGGGCAGGGCAGGCTCGTTTTCAGCCCTTGAAGAGCACCCGGCTGGGAGGAAGCCCCAGGGACCCACAGTGGCATGGGGCAAGGTGCCAGGATGGGGCACGGGGCATGAGCGGGTCAGGGGAGGCCTCCCAAAGGAAGGTCCCTGAGGTCCTGAGGAGGTGGTCAGAGGTAGCCGAGCAGGCAGAGGGAAAGAAAGATCTCTGCTCCCTCTGTAGGCACCCACTGCCATCAGCTCAAGTGTCTCCTTCTCCAAGAAGCCCCCCTGGACCACCAGACAGAGGAGGCATCTGTGGCCTGTGCTCAGTGTAATGCCTGGGCATTACTCACTCACAGCCCTCCAGTCTCCCCAGGCTCCCTAGAAGCAAAGACAGGCTGACCTCCCACATGGGACCACCCAGCACACGTGTCTTGGAGTGGCTGGTGAGCTAGGCATGGTGGGGCCAAGGCCCAAGATCCCTGAGAGCACTGGGCAGCGATAGCAAGCAGTCACTGAGTCAGACGAAGCCTGCCATGTGACAGTGGCACCCCCTAGGCCGCAGGAAGGACGAGGCTCTTCTCCCTCAGGAGGGCTGGTGCATGCAGCCTCCAATACCAGGGGGCAGTCAGGTTCTGGGCTGCCCCCTTGCTCTCTCTAGGCCTCAGTCTCCCTCCGTAAAGCAGGGCTTCATCCCCAGCTGCCCTGCCAGTGTCCCTTGGGACTCCTGGGCCTTTTGGCCTGGAGCTGTGTGTGCTGTGGGGCCTCACGCAGATGCAGATCCCCCAGCAGACCTTCACGTGCCGGGGGCAGGCCTGGTTACCCCTGAGGGCAGCCCCGGCGCTGTATCCCCCAGGCAGTCTGGGCTGGAGGTGACATGGAGTGATAACCCCCTGGGCTGGGCTTGGGAGAGACTGCAGGGGCCCGGGGGCCTGGGATCATACTGTCCCCAAGAGCCTACACATACCAGGTGTGGGAAGCCCTGTATTGAGCCCTCCTTGATTGGTCCTCAGAACCAAGGCCAAGGGATGGGTGCTCATGCAGCCCCAGATTTGGGGCACGGGCCGTGGGAGCTGGAGCCGGCCGCCGGGACTGATCAAAGTATGCCCCAGAGGGAAGTCCCCATCCAGTCATGACTTGGTGCTGCTATTTATTTAAAAATCCTTCTTTAAGTTAACACAGTTCTTTGTAATTTAAATAAATTTACTTAAATTTTACTTAAAATCCGACTTAAATGGACTTACTTAAATCTTCTTTAATTACATTTATGTACATGTACTTGCATCATTCTTTAAATAAAAATAAACTTGTAGGGATAATCACAAAAATAAGTAGAAGGAAACCAGAGTGATATTCAGGTCTAGCTGGGCATTGCCTGCTGATGAGTCCTAGGTGCTCTCTCCCCAGATTCCTTAGAGGGAATGAAGAGACGTAGCAAACAGCCAGCATTCCCAATGGGAATGCTGTCCTCCCCGGAGGTGGGCCTCCCTGGGAGAGATGAGTGGGGCTGGCCGGCTGTCATAGGTGACCTCCAGGCACTGGGAGGGGACTCCCATTTTGTGTTTCTGTGACCCTGGCAGAAATTCTTGGAGCTTGCCAAGCAGGTCGGAGAGTTCATCACATGGAAGCAAGTGGAGTGTCCCTTTGAGCAAGACCCCAGCATCACCCACTACCTGCATACCGCTCCCATCTTCAGCGAGGACGGTAAGGTCTCTGTCACCCCCAGCACTGGAACTCTGAGGTGGTCTCTCTGTCACGTCTCCACTTGGCGCCCCTGCTCCAGGCAGAATACACTGTGCCCGTGTTTCCTGGATCTGAGAGGTAGCAGAAAAGGCTACATTCCCCTGGCTGGATGGTTACCACCCCCAGAGTGCAAACAGGGCCCGAGGAGCTGCAGGTTGGGATCTCAAGGGTCCCCAGGGCCAGGCTTCCCCTTGTACACAGCATCATAAATCTGAACCATCTGTCTGACCCACTTTCCTCCTGGATAAAGTTGGCACGATAATGAGAACTCCCCTCCCAGTGCTCTTGCAAGGAAGGTGAGCTCACAGTGGGTCTTTCCACAGCTGGGTGGGTGGGTGTGTGTGCACATATAATGATATGAGACCTCTTTTCTCCAGAGTGCCATTCATGTCTGTCCCCTCCAGTAAATCAGCATTCCCATTTGATCATTAATCAAACGTGACAGATTTGCTTATGAGTTTGTTAAGCAAGCATACTCCAGGAGCCTCGTCCTTCAGGAAGAGAAAGTGCTGGAAGCAAGTGGTCACCTAGCCTGAGTTGATCATCCCAGTGGAGGCAATATGGCCCCTGCTTTCTGGCTCCAAGACCCTCAACCTACCCTGGGAAGTCCTGCTCAGCACGAAGGAGGCCTGGCTCCTCTTCACAAGCAAGTGTTTTATGAAGGGATTCTGCACTCGTGCTCAGGAGAACATTTTCTACCAAAAACAAAGACTTAGAGAAAGGATTATTATAATGATCTTGCTCTTAATTGTTAATATTATCAAATTTGCCATTTTATTTTTTATGCTTTGGAGCTAGTAACTTTTTGGAAGGGTCTCACCCATAACTGGAAGCCCAGCAGCCTAATGTGCTGTGGGGCCTGAGCTGCTCCCACCCCAGCAAGCTGTGGGACCCTCCCCCTCTCTAAGCCTCACCTGCATCTATAAAGTGGGGTAATGAGAGGACCTACTTCCTAGGCCACAGTGAGAATGACTTGAGTTGGCACAGGCAAAGCTCACAGGACAACACTCAGTCGATACTAGTTGTGTTAGTTTCCTACTGGGCCTGTAACAAAGCACCACAAACAGGGTAGCTCAGAACAATTCTTATTTATCCTCTTTCACTCACGGAGGCTATAGTCCCAAATCAGTTCCACTGGGCTGAACTCAGGGTGTCAGCAGAGCTGGTTATTTCTGGAGGCTGTGAGGGGAGGGTTGTTTCCTGGCCTGTAGTGACCACCCATATTCCTTGGTTCATCACCATCTCCTCCACCTTCAAAGCACATCATTCCAACCTCTGCTTCCACTGTCACATCATCTGCCCTCCTGGGGTCAAGTCTCCCTCTCTCTCCCTCTTAGACACTTGCAGTGGCATTGAGGGCTCTGCTGGATAATCCAGGATAATCCATCCATCTCCAGATCCTTAACTGAATCCCATGTGCAGAGTCCCTTTTGGCCATGGAAGGCAAATATTCACGTCCCAGGGAGTAGGATCCCAATATCTCTGGGGACTATTATTCAACCTACAACCCTAGTTATTGGGGTGATTGCTATCATTCGCCAATAGAAGGTGGGCAATAAAATGTATTGAAGACGTATTGGGAGGGGGTGGGGAGTGACAAGAGAGAGGAAGACATTAGGAAGAGGGAGAGGAGTGACTGAAGGGCATTTCATTACCTCTTTTAGCCAACAGTATCTCTAGAGAGCCTGCTGTGTGCAAGGCGGTGATTTGGCTATGGACATACAAATAAAACCCTGGCCTTTCTGAAGTGCTCTTAGAAAGGAGCACCTTCCAGTAACCCTTTCTTCCTCCTCTCCCTCCCCCACTGAAAAAAAGTGGAGAAAGCAAGAGAAGAGACCTAAGCTGGGTTGAGCCCCAACTGGGTCAGTCACAGCCTCTGACAGAAACCCTGTCCTGCCCTTGGCTCCAGGCTCCCCCTGGCAGGACCCACCTAGCAATCCAGTCAGCCTTGAGGCTCCCGTAATAAATGATAATATAGAAAGTATCAGCAAATAAACTGAAGATGTAAGGAAAAACCAAGTGGAAATCATGGAACTGAAAAGTACAATAACAAATAAAAAACTGAGTGGGTGGGCTCAAAAGCAGAATGGAGAGGACAAAGGAAAGAACTGCTGAGCTAGAAGATCGAACAATAGAAATTATATGTTCTGAACAACAGAGCCTCAGGGACCTGTGGGATTACAACAAAAGATCTAACACTCTTGTCATCAGAGTCTGGGAAGGAAGGGGACAAAAACAGTCAGGATTGAAAAAAATCGTCCAAGAAGTAATGGCTGGAAAGTTCCCAGATTTGGAAAAGGTATAAATGTACAGATTGAAGAAGCTGAATGAATCCCAAAGAGAATAAATCCCAAGAAACCCACACCAAGATACATCATAGTCAAATTTCTGAAAACCAATGAAAAAGAAACAAATTTTGAAAGCACCGAGAGAAAAATGGCACTTTATCTACAGGGGCAAAACACTTTGGATGACATTAGATTTCTCATACAGAAACTATGATGGCCAGAGGCAGTCGCATAGTTTTCAAGGGCTACAAGAAAATAACTGCCAACCCAAAATTCCATACCCAGTGAAAGTATCCTTTGGGAATTTACTACAGATAAATCAATATGGAATTCTAAAAACTGTTCCTATAGCCCGCAGGAAGCTAGTCCTTTGAAAAGAACTGTAACATTGCCATCCTCCAGCAGAGAACCTCTTGACAAGTTAAAAATAGAAGACAGACGTTGCTAACACCAAGACTGAAATGGAGAATATCACTACAGACTCTGCCAACATTGAAAAGCTAATAAGGAAATATGGCCAACTCTACATACATTAATTTGACAAGTTGGGTGACATGAACCAGTTAAAAAACACAAACTGCGACAAACTCAACACAAAGTAGATCATTTGAATAGCCCCTGTGACCATTAAAGAAATTGCATTTGTAACTCTAAAACCACCCAAAAATGAAATCTCTGACTTTGGATGGTTACACTAGAGAATTCTATTAAACATTTTTTTAAAGGTTTTATTTATTTATTTGACAGAGAGAGAGAGATCACAAGCAGGCAGAGAGAGGAGGGAAGCAGGCTCCCTGATGAGCAGAGAGCCCGATGGGGGGCTCGATCCCAGGACCCTGAGATCATGACCTGAGCCAAAGGCAGAGGCTTTAACCCACTGAGCCACCCAGGGCCCCCTCTATTAAACATTTAAGGAAGACTTAATACTGATTCTGTATAATCTTTTTCAAAAAATAGAAGAAGGGACTTCCCAGTTCCTCTTACGAAGCCAGAACCAAAGGCAGTAAAAAAAAGAAAAAAGAAAAACAAAATAAAGACCAAGATCCCTTGTGAATATAGATCCAAAAATTTAACAAAATTTAGCAAATAGAATTTGGCAATACCAAAACATAATTACATACCATTACCAAGTGAGCTTATTCCAGAAATATAGGGCTGTTCAATATCTGAAAATCAATCAGTGTGACCTACCATATTAAAAGGCTAACGGAAAAAATTCACTTGATTATATAAATTGATATAGGAAAAGCATTTGACAAATTTCAACACCCAGGTATGGGGAAAACTCAGAAAAGTAAGAATAGAGGGCAATTTATCAACTGGATGCATTGCATCTATAAAAATTTTCCACTAACATCATATTTAATGGTGAAAGACTGAATCCTTTCTCATTAAGATCAATAACAAGGCAAGAATATCTACTCTGACCACTTTTATTCAAGATAGTGATGGAGATCTAGTCCATCCAATAAGGGAAGAAAACACGGATCAGAAAGGAAGAATTAACACTGTCCCTATTTACAGAAAATGTAAAAGGTCCCAAAGAATCTGCAAAACACCTAGAATTAAGCGGGTTCAGCACAAGGTGAGGAATACAAAATAAAGATGCAAAAATCTATTGTATCTCTATGTGCTCGCAATGAGTGTGGACACTGAAATTAAAAATAAAAACCCATCATTCAATATAATCACCCCAAAGCAGGAAATACTCAGATGTAAATCTAACAAAATGTGTTCAAGGTTTGTATGCACAATATCTGAACAAATGGAGAGACAGGGTGTAAGTGAATGGAAGATATTAATTCTCCTCCCCAAATTTAAGGACAGATTTGATGCGATTCTTATCAAAATCCCAACAGGATTTTTTTGCCGATAAAGGTGCAATTGATCTAAAATGTATATGGAAAGACAAAGGAGCTAGAAGAGCTGTAACAATTTTGAAAAGGAAGAATAAAATGGAACGGATCCCTCTGCCCCCCTGGGGAAGCTGATATAATACAGCTAATGTCTTCAAGGCCACGTGGTATCCATGAGGCAGATACATGGATCAATGGGACAGAACAGAGAATCCAAGAACAGACCCACGCAGATATGCACAGTGATTGACAACGTCACCATCCCTTGGGTGGTCCCGTGCTATAATCTTGCAAGAGGTTCCCATGGGGAGAAACTAGGGAAACGTACACTGACCTGTCTGTAGTAATAATCGGCTCAAGCATGGGAATCTACAAATTCCCTCGCAGCTAGTTTAATTTAGGAACCAAAAGCAGGTCGGACTTGGGGTGTGGAGCCAGGATATCATCAATGACCATAACTGTGTGATTTCACCTCACTTCCTGACTAGGTCTTTATTTGGCCTCTTATGAGAGTGAGAGCCCGGAGAACCAAACAGAAAAAGAGAGGTGGAAATCTCTAAGGTGAGTCTGTGAGCCAAGATGGCAATGGGGACGGTCTAGGGGGTGGGGGTTGGGGGGAGACGGGTGGGTGCTGGAGGCCAGGGCCCAGGGGCTTTGTGGGTCCCCAGGTCCATGGGGAGGGGGCTGGTCAGACCAGGCTCTTAGGTGGGGCAGAACTCAAGTGCCGGCGTGGGAGGGAGGCTGGGATTGTATACTTTGCCCTCCACCACGCCCATGGCTGGAGGCTGCCCCTAGGGGCCGTCAAGCCATGTGTCCAGGCCCAGGAACCGCCTGTCTTATGCCTGAAAGTGAGGCAGCCCCTCCTGCTCGTTCAGCCTGCAGATCAGCCGAGTGGAGGTTGGTGTGAACCCGCGACTGTGGGCTCTGACAACTGAGCCCCTCTGGGGTGGGAGACGCCTGCCTAGCAGGTGACGCGCTGGAGGGAACTAGAGTCCCCACCCTGGGCATGTTTAAATCTGCAGATCTTCTATTTTGGGGAAGACGTGAGAAGCTCGGGGAGGAGGAAGAGGAGGAGGAGAGGAGGAAGTCAGCAGAAGCCTCCCGCAGCCCTGCGGCAGCTGGCCCAGCAGAAAACAGAGGTGGTGGCACCTCACTGCTTTGCAAACCGTGACCCTGTGGCCTGGCACCCGCCCCAGCGACCACACGGCACTGGAGACCTTTCTCTACCTTCCGTGGAACTTCAGCCCCGGGCAGGGCCCAGGGCCGCCTGACCTATGGGGAGCAGGTGCCTGGGGGCTCTGCCTTTGGGACAGTGGGGGTCACATTGCTGGCCGGTCTGTCCATCCTCTCGGCAAGGATGTGGCACCGCCCCGGCGCGGTGGGTGACTGCGGTGTCACTCTCCTTGGGTGATGGGCACCACGGAGGCTGACCCCCCCGTCTGTCCCCAGGTGGCCTGGGAGCCCCCACATCTGCAGCAGGCACCACGCCGGTGGCCCCTGTTGTTCTGCTGATGGACCCTACCCTGTCCCCCGAGATGGGCTCTGCGGCCCAGTTTACCCCCTTTCCGGGTCCTGCTGGTATCAGGGGACAGCTTTCTGGTGACAGCTGTGACGCTAGTCACGGGACAAATCTGAGTCACAAAAATGACCAAATGTATAGTACATTGTGAACTTCAGAGTTGGTATAAACACGTGTGTCCACACTGCCCCTCACTCATGGGCCCGGGATCAGCTTCTGCTGGGATGCGGGCCAGTGTCCCGGCTCAGGCCTGGCGGTGCTGCAGCCTTGGGTCAGCAGAGGGGCGTGGTGGCCATTTCCACTCCATAGACCCCACGCTGGGCCAACAGGGCCTGGTGAAGGGACACCCGCAAGCCTGCGTGTGGCCAGACACCTCTCTTACTGGGCTGGGGTGGAGCTGAGGAGCCCTCCAGGGGGCTCCTCCCCTCGGGCTCCCCCTGCCCCCAGACCCTCACATACTGAGTCAAGTTGCTGTGCCAGGAAGGGGACGGGCCATGGAGGCGCTGAGCCCTCACCTGGCACATGACCAGGTTCCCCATCCAGGAAGGCAGGGAATATGATGTGCACCCCCCTCTCCCGGCCAGGGCCTGCTGGGCAGAGGGGGGTGTGCCTGTTAGGGTTCACTGACCCACCCGGGTCCCCGTCATGCTGGACATGGCTATACTGGTGGCATGGACTTGGGTCCCCTCTGAGGGACAGGCAAAGACAGAGCAGCCAACACTTCTGGTGCCTCCTCTGACAGGGAATTGTGCCCGGTGCACGCAGGACCTCGGCAAGGGCCCAGAAGGCACAAGAACATTCCGGTTGAGCAGGACCAGCCCACCCCCTTTGCATCTGAGACCCCAGAGAAGGGTAGTAGGGACAGGACTCCAGCCAGACTCAGGCTTCTGCACTGCCTTAGGCCACATCCAGCTGGGGCCCCAAGGAAAGTGTTTCCTGTTCCATTTCACGGACCTTGTCTGTGGTGTTCCCACTGCCTGGCATGCTGTTCCCCACCTTGTCGATCCAGTCAGAAGGGCAGGGATTCCTGACACACAGTCCTCCATCTCCGTGCCTGCTCCCTCCAGCCCTCAGTGGCTCAGCGAAGAACGGGGCTGGGCAGGATGGCGGGGGAGGCAGGGACTCACCCCCACCCCGGCTGGACAGGTGAGGGGGAGGCAGCCCCTGATGAGCCCCACGAAGGGGCTCGGGCTGAGTGTGTTTGTGTTTCAGGTTCACGCAGTGGGCCCTTGAACCTGCTCTCCACTTCTCTGAGCAGCAGCTGGGTCGACGCCCCAGCGCAGCCAAGAGGAGGGCCTTCTCTCTGCCAGACACCTGCCTGGCAGCCCCCCAGGTGAGAATCAAGGTGTCCCTTTGCCAGGTGCAGCCACAGAGTCCTGGCAGGGATGGTGCCCTGCTGACGGCCACGCAGTTCCTTAGTCACATCCCTGCACGCATGGCCCTTCCCTGCAGAGGCCCCTTTGTCCCTCCTGCTGACCTGGCCTCAGTCCTTACAGCTGGGTTCCATGACCTGTGGGGGATCTGGGGGGGTTACACCTGCAGAGAGAGGGTCAGCAGGCTAGGTGAGACCCAAGACTGATGCCCGGGAGGCTCGGCCCCGGGGCAGGCATTGGGGCCTTGGGGCCCCAGGGCAGCCAGCGGCTGCACTGTGCCCAGGAGGCCAAGGAGAGGGCCTGGCTGAGGGTCTCTTCTCGTGCCTTTCCTCTGAGCCCTCCAGAGAGGGAAAAGTTGGGGTGGAGGGGGGACAAGAAGACATCCCTGACTGGGCTTTGCGGGCCTGGCTGGGACTCAGAATTAACTCATTCTCTCATGGGTGATGCAGGGGTCTGCCGAGACCCCAGACCCCATGTGGCTTATCGCTGGAGACACACCCCACCATCCCCATCCTGAAGCGAGGGCATCTCCATGACGACCTGAGATTTATCCCAGCAACCTAGCCGCACCCGGGCCTCTGCAGAAGCCTGGTTATCCCACCTGGCAGCCCTCCAGGGTAGGACCCCCAGCACTGCAAGCCTCACAGGAGGCTTCTTGAGGAAGGGGCACCCCCCAAGCAATGCCCCGGGCTCTAATTTTCAACTGCTGACCCAGCCATTGAGGGGCCAAGGGAGCAAGAAGGCAAATAGTTCAGCCCAGAGCTGGAGTCAGGGAGCGTTTCGGCTGGAAGCCCCGTTGGCCCCTGAAATTCGGTCACCTGTGCCAAGCCCCACACCTGGAGTTTTACACGCAGCCTCACAAACCCCGTGGGGCAGGTGCAGTCACCGTCCCATTTGGCGAGTGACAAAACAGAGACTCAAAAAGACGAAGCCACTGCCCCTGGACACTCAGCTCACAGGGATGCCGCCTGCGCCTTCCAGAATCCACCAGCCCCCAGAGCTCGCTCCTGAGGGTGTAGAGAAGCCAGGAGAACCAAGGGGACTCCAGCTGGCCTCCTGGTCTTCCAGCAAACACAGTCGCGGTGACACACAGCTTTCCTCCACTCCTGCCCCTGCTTTTTGCAGAAGGTCTATGCCCCCTGGTGGCCCCGCCGTTCAGGAGTGCCCTCCAGTGTCTCATATTCTCCAGACGAAACCTCCTGCTGCCTCCAGCTATCCTCCATGGGTCCTGCTGGTTGAAGCCAGGCCTCATGCCCCATCATGCCACCCTCTATCACCAGCACACATGCTATGAAGTTCCTGTCCAGCTGCCCAGCATCTTCACGGATTTCCACTCCCCGGCACTCAGGGAGGAGCTCTGGGGCCCTGGGCCAGAAGACAGATCTGATAGGGAGACCTAGAAAACCACGCATACCTCTCAGCCAAAACCATGCCCTTGCTCATGGCCGAGTGGGGTGCCTGCCAGCGTCTTCCTCTGGCATCCGGCCCTGGGCCTCCAGGCAAGACCAGAGAGGTGGGAAGATTCAGTGGAGGTGAACTGACCCGAGGCATGAGCTAGAACCCTCACTACTCACCAATGGACCTTCACCAAGGGGACAAGCTAAGGGAACAGCAGTTCGGCCAAGAGGAGAGAGCTGAAATCCGGAATATCTGGGGTGAAGAGCAATGGCAGGAAAGACCAGCCAAGGTCAGATGGTGGATGACCCCACAGGGCTGACCAAGGAGATCGAAGCTTCTACTGCAGGCTCTGGGAGCAAGCGGGGGAGGGGGGCAGGCACTGAGCAATTTTAGGGAGGGATGCTGTGGTTAATCCGATCTGTCAACTTGATGAGCCCATAGGGTGTCCAGATATTTGAGCAAACATTATTCCATGTGTGTCTATGAGGGTATTTCTGGATGAGGTTCCCATTTGAATCAGTAGACCGAGTAATGTACCTCCAACCTCCAGCCCCATCAGTTGGAGGCCTGAAGAGAACAAAAGGAGGAAGGGAGAATTTTCTCTCTACCTTTCTTCTGCATTTGGATTGGAATTTACCCTACTGGTCCTCCAATGATCTTGTACTCAGCACATCTTGGGACTTCTCAGTCTTTGTAATTATGTGAGCTAATTCCTTATAATGAATCTACCTTTGGTTCCTCTAGAGAACCCAATACAAGGCGGAGCATGGCCAGTTTTAGAAAGAGCTCTTTGACACCTTTTAACTCAATAATTCTGCTCTTAGGATTTATCCCAAGGGGAAAAAATTCAAGATTAGCACAGTATGTGCATAACAGAAAAGTAACGAATGATTACATTATTCCTGTGCCAAAGGCAGAGAGCACGTGGATTTAGCTCCCCGGCCAGCCTGGAGCCTGGAGAGCCCCCCACCCCCCCACACACACCCCTGCTGAGGAGCGACACCTGAACCACTTCTTGGAACCCCCAGGGGCCACTGGTGCCTTCTCCTGGCCTCCACGTGCACACGGGATGAGCCAAGCCATGAGGGGCTAAGTGCTACGCTAACCTCAGTGCAGCCTAGCAACGCAGAAAACTTTTCCATCGATTTATTTACTCCCATGGCTTTATGGACAGTTCCACCCTCTTTATTTCAATAATGATTTACCTCTTTGGAAGACGGCCACGTGGAGCCTGGTTTGGGTTCCAATTAAGATCTCTTCACGCTAACGTGCACAACCTCTCGGGGTGGGTCTGCCTCGAGAGCCCATCGCTGGGGCTCACACGCCGTGGGGCTTAGCAGGGAGACAAGCCAGAGGGGGATGGGGTTGAGAGGAGAAGGTGGGCTGGCCCGAGGGGTGGCCGCAGCGGGTGGCCGGAGGGGGCTAGACGCGGGGCCTGGTTTGAAGGCAAAGCCAACAGGATTTGCTGAGGACGCGTAGGTCAAACGCGAAAGCCAAGGAGAGGTCAAAGCAGACTCTGGGATTTTTTGGCCTCAGCAAACAGAAGAGTGACATTGCCGTATATCCTGAGATGCGGGAAGACCGGGAGAAGAGCAGGACTGCAGGGGGATATTGGGAATTTGATACGGAGCGTGTTGTGTTTGAGATGTACATTCGACAGCCCAGGGAAGACAGCACGGACTGGAGCCCGTGATTCTGAGTTTCAGGGGGCGATCAGGCCTGGAAGGCTTCCGTGTGTGGGTTGCCTGGAAAGCCAGGGGTCTGGGTGATGCCATCCATGGAATGGTGAACAGAGAGAAGGTACCCAAGCTGTGGGCCTCTCGAATGTTCAGAGGCTGAGAGACAAGGCAGAGCCATCAAAGAACGCTGAGAAGTTCCTACAGGTTAAGAGGGAAACCAGAGAGGAATCTGTAGCTGATACAGACTCAAGAAGGAGAGGGTGGTCAGCTGCGTCTAGTGCTGCTGAGAAGCCACATAAGACAAGGACCAAAGCCGGCCTCTGGGTTGTCAACACGGGTGTGAACGGCAGCGCCCCAGGGAGGAGTTCCTGGGAAATGTCAGAGGCGAAAATCTAATCGAAGACCGTGCCAAAGAAAACGGAAGGCTCAAGTATCCTGTAGAAGAATGAGCAGGAGATGGAAACAGTTCACAGAAGAGACGTGAGTGACCCCGACGTGTGAGAAGATGCTCACCTTCGTGATGACCACGCTGTCTCCCTCCGACCATGGAGATCCTTCTCCCAGCCCTCAGATCGACGTCCTGGGCATTCCACGTGGTCTGACCTCAGTACAACTGTGTTCCAGGGACAAGGAAAGCCCTGTAGGGTCCCCCTCTGAACTCCTCCCCCCAGCAATGCTCTCCCCTTCCCTCTGAGGAAGACCACATGGGTATACCATTTTTAAGTCTTAGATCGACCAAAATAATAATGATAATGATAATGATGATGGCCATAACATTGTGTGGACAAAGCTGAAGAAATGGGCACTCCTACCTTGCTGTTTGGGGTATAAATTGATAACCCCCCCCTACAAAAGTGAGTCTGGCAGTTTCACCCAAAATGACAAGTCTGTGCGCTCTGGGATGCAGCAACCCCAGCGCTAGTAAGTTTTCTTCCCGTGACGCTAGCACACCGCCAAATGAACGAGCCCGCATAAAGCTATTCGTGGGGGCACTGTGTCACAGCAGAAGCTTGGAGAACACCCGAATGTCAGTAAATAGGAAATTGGTGAAATCAAGCACCGCATGGCCCGAGCGTAGAACGTTGTGCAGCCATGATGAGGATGGTCTTCGTACACTAGTATGAAAAGATACCCATGAGATGACACAGGTAGAATGCAACCTGTAGGGGAGGTTAGCATTTGCATAAAGAGGGACGGGAAGGAATATATATTTACATTGGTTATGTTACATTAAAAATCTCTTTAAAACTAAAAACATTTAAAAATACGCAAAAACTTAATAATAACTGGTAACTGGGTAAACAGAGAAAGACTTTCGGTCTCAACACCAGTAGGTTACCTATTCAAGAATGAAATTAAATTTTAAAATTTAATACACACAGGGAGAGAGCACATATCTGAGAATCTGAGGGGAAGGGGCTTCCAATTTCTAGCTGTGGGAGATTTCCCTGCATGTGGGATCACCGGAGAGGATCCGTATATTCCCACTTTCATAGAATAGTGCAAGGTTTCTTTCTAGAATGATCTAGAATGAGCACCGTGTGCTCCCACAACAGGATTCATGGTTCCCCAAATCCTTGACTGGACTTGGCATCCCAGGATATGTTCTGCTGCGAGATATGTGTCCCAAAATGAAGAAATAAGAAAGAGGACAAGAGTCAGTCATTGTAGGATCCAACTCAGGGAGAGAACAAGAGAAGTCCTAGAGAGGCAAAGGGGCAGTGTCAAGGGAGCACCCAGGACAGACTGGAGTTAGCAGGGTGCTCCAGGCTCCGGGAAAAGCCTTGAACTCAGAGAAGGCTGGCAGGGGTGACCATCCTAACCGTCAGTCCAGAGTCTGCTCCCAGGGCAATGAGCAGGGCCATGGGGAAGTACAGGGACAGAAAAAGATGGATAAATCTCTCAAAGGTTATCTCCTTCCAGAATAATAGGATCCCAAACACGCAGGGCTACCAGGAGGAACACCTGCAGACAGAGAAAATGGCCAGATAGGTGCTCTGTTCCAGGTGCGTATGACCGAAAACACAGGGCTCCCTCTCCCCACCACCCACCCAGATCAAAGTCAAGGGTTACCATTTCTCAAGAGGAGCCAACCATCTTCCAGCTACATGTTGCAAAAGGTAAGGCTTGAGTGAGGGCAGCTGAGTGGTTGGGGGCCCCTTCCCTCCACCTAGTCCCCATTCAGAGTAGAAACTCTAGCCCAGGTGCTTCAGGGAGGGAATATTGGGGCCCTGGTCGCCCTCACCCCCGCTGACTTGTAGGATGGTTCTACAAGCCAAGGAGACCAGAGGCCATAGCCAGTGGTCTGCTATGGAACGGGGGCTTGGAGGTTTTGTTCAGTAGGGAGAGGCAAGCTGTAAGAACAGAACTCCCAAGCTCTACCTAAAGAAAATGACTTTACTTGAAACAGAGTGTAGAGGAGCTCCAGCTGAAGAGTATTCTCGAAAACAAATTTTGGAGGTAACCAATTAATGGGAGACTAGTAGCTTCTTGAGAACGATCTAAGCCATAAATGAGCTAGCTTACCAGAGAGAATCAAGGAAAAGGGCAGCCATGAGGAACCCAGTCTTCTCTTCCCCAGCCTCCAATAGTAGGAAGGACCTCGCTGTCCTTTGGGTGCTCATGACCATTTATCGTCAAGGACACCAATCACTCCCAAAGCCAAAGTTACATGTTTCAGGCTTCCACTGAGACTGTTCCCCCTTCCCACAAACTGACATTTGTTGTAGTTAGCTATCACTGCATAAGAAATCACCCCAAAATTAGTGGCTCCCTAGACACAACCACTTTCTCTCATAGTTCTGTTGGTGGTAAATTCAAGGGCTCTGTTGAAGACTCTCCCACTCCATGCAACACCAACAGAGGTCCCTGTTGGCAATATTCAACTAATCGATGGGTTGGTCTAAGAGAATCTCATTGTAAAAGAAAATCCCAGTTCTTCCCTACCATGAGTTTCTTCCCTACATGTGAGTCTCCTTCACTAACTCACACAGAACACTTGACTTCTGACATCTCTGGTCACCAAATGTATGGAGGTTTTTCCCCACCACAAGCAGTTCTCCGTGACACCAGCTGGGCGTCCTACAAATTAACTCAATTCTGAGTTGTTAATCTCTACCAGATGATGGTGTCAGATAACACAGGATAAGGGCTTGGTCCCATGAGACTGTCCCCACCACCACCACCACTTCAGGTGCCAAACTGCAAAACCAGGCTGTTACCTGTGCGTCTGGCCAATCAACGAAAGATTGAAGATTCCAGTGCCCCCTTCCTTGGGTTCTATTCATTTGCTAGAGCAGCTCACAGAGTTCAGAGAAATATTTGCATTTACCAGTCTATTAAAGGATATAATAAAGCGTACAGAAGAACAGCCAGAGGAAGGGTGATTCATAGGGTGAGTCTGCGAGGGCCCCAAGCACGGGACCTTCTGTCCCCATGGAGTGGGCATGTGTCCTTCTCCCAAAGTGGATGTACTCGCCAATGTGAAAGCCCACTAAGCCCCCTCCTTTTAGAATTCTATGGAGTCTTCTTCATGTAGGCATGCTCAATTATTAAATCCATTTCTAGCTCCCCTTCTCTCTTTGGAGAATGGCGGAAGTCGAGGGTGCTGAAAATTCCAAGCTTCTGATCAGGGCTCTGTCTTTCTGGTGACCAGCCCCCAGCCTGGAGCCATCCAGGAGCCCATGCAGAGTCACCTAAATAGACCAATAGATGCTCCTATAGCCCTTATTGCTTAGGAATTTGCAAGAGTCTTAAAAGCTCTGTGTCAAGGTTGGGGTCAAAGGCCAAATATTAAAACAAGAGATATTCCTAGTATTCTTATCACTGAGGAAATTACAAAGGTTTCAGGAACTCTGTGCCAGGAACCAGAGGTAGAGACCAATATCTATTTTCTGTCATCTCAAACCCATTCATATGGCTAGCACACTGGTGGGGGAAATGACAATAAAGTTTAGTCCAGGGGAGACTGTTAACAGGAGCACCTATGGTTGTCCTCTATGAATGATTAGCTCAAAACTCCTCAGAGCACGGCAATCCCAGGGTAAGGAGGCTTTTTGCATGGTGGCTGGATTGCTCCACAGTGAGAGAGTGCCTGATTTCTTATGACCTAGTCTCAAAAGTCCCAGAATATTACTTGCACTGCATCCTGTTGCTCGGTGTGATCTAAACCCAGATCACAATTGTCAGACTTGATTTTTAAAAATCAACCTTATACTGTTTTAAAGAAGTAAACCTTAAATATAAGGACACTAAAAGGTTTGAATTTAAATGGTAGACAAGGATATACTAGACAAATATTCACCAAAAGCAATTTGGCCTCCCTGTACTAATATTAGACTTAGGAGAATTTAAGGCAAAAAGCATTAATAAAGGTAAAAAGAGACTTTATACAATGTTTAAATCCATTCAGGCTGCTATAAATCATATCACTAACTGGGTATATTACAATCAGAAATTTATGCCTGGGAAGTCCAAGATCAAGGCACCAGCATGGTTATCTTCTGGTGAAAGCCCCTTCTGGGTTCATAGATCGTGACACCTCACTATGTCCCCACACGGTAGGAGGGGCAAGGAATCCCTTTGGAGCCTCTTTTGTAAGACGTTAATCCTATTCATGAAGGCTCCACCCTCATGAACTAAGCACCACTCAAATGCCCCACCACTTGATACCACTTGATCTTTGGGGGTTAGGATTTCAACATGTGAATTTTGAGGGGGACACAAATATTAAAACTATAGAGATATAATGATAATGATAAAGAACTCAGTTCAACATCAATATCATTATGCAAAATCTGTTATGAATCCAATAACATAGCTTCAAAATATAAAAAGCCAAACTTGAAAGAACCAAAAAGAGAAATCCCAAAAGTCATAGAGGAAGACTTTAACATATCTCTCTCAATAGTCAATAAATACATAAGGTTGCAAGAAAATAAGAGAAATCCCCCTTGGCCAACCCTTAGATAAGTGCCTTTTTAGATTTGGCTCCTAAGGTGAATCATCCCAATGAAGCATTCCTAGAAATAGAAAAGAAAAAGACTAAACATTCCAACAGAAAAAATGGACAAAGAACGAACAAACAATTCATACACAAAAGGGAGGAATGAGAAATATACGAAACAGCACGCAATCTCATTCACAGTAAGAGAAGTGCAAATTAAAGTCACAACAACATATTTTTCACCCATAATACTGGCAACACACTCTTAACAACTTGTCAAGTTTGTGAGGAAATAGGCACTCGTATTAGCCTCCCTGGGCTGCCATACAGAGCAACAAAGACCGAGGGGTTTAAACAGTCAATTTTGTTTTCTCACAGTTCTGGAGGCTAGAAATCTAAAACCAGGGTGCCAGTTGATGTTGTTTCTGGCAAGATTCTATTCTTAGCTTGCAGGCAGATACCCGCCATCTTGCTGTGTGTTCACAGACCTCTTTTTTGTGCACATGTCTTTTTCCTCATTCCTAAAGTCCCATGTCTCCCTCCGGTATCCTTTCTCTTCTACCTGAAGAACTCCTTTTAGCATTTCTTTGATTGCGTTTCTCCTGGTGACAAATCTGTTTCCTGAGACACATCTTGATTTCAGCATCATGCCTAAAGGATATTTTCACTGGATATAGAATTCCAGATTGGCAGTTATCTCCCTTTAGCGCCCCCCCCCGCCCCTTTTTTAAATAGGCTCCATACTGGGAGCACAAAGCAGGGCTTGAACTCCTGACTCTGAGATCAAGACCTAAGTTGAGATCAAGAGTCACTTAACCTACTGAGCCACCCAGGTGCCCCTTCCCTTCAGCACGTTATAAAGATGTTGTCCCACTGTCTTCTGACCTCCATGATTTCATCTTTCTTTTTTTCTTTCCTTCCTTCCTTCCTTCCTTCCTTCCTTCCTTCCTTCCTTCCTTCCTTCCTTCCTTCCTTCCTTCCTTCCTTCCTTTTTCTTTCTTTCTTTCTTTCTTAGATTTTATTTATTTGACAGCGAGAAACACAGCGAGAGAGGGAACACAAGCAGAGGGAATGGTAGCGGGAGAAGCAGGCTTCTTACCGAGCAGGGAGCCCGATGCGGGGCTTGATCCAAGGACCTTGGGATCATGACCCGAGCCGAAGGCAAACGCTTAACGACTGAGCCACCCAGGCTCCTCTTTCTTTCTTTTTTTCTTTCTCTTTCTTTCTTTCTTTCTTTCTTTCTTTCTTTCTTTCTTTCTTTCTTTCTCTCTCTCTCTCTCTTTCTTTCCTTCCTTCCTTCCTTCCTTCTTTTTTCTTTCTTTCTTTTTTTTTTTTTTTTTTAACACATAATGTATTATTTGCTTCAAGGGTACAGGTCTGTGAATCATCAGTCTTACACAATTCACCATAGCACATACCC
>CM053607.1:123931355-123979882 GCA_028646535.1 Procyon lotor | reverse complement strand
ATATATGTGTGTGTGTGTATATATACACACACACACCACATCTTCTTTATCTAGTCATCTGTTGATGGACATCTAGGTTCTTTCCAGTAACCATTGTGGACATTGCTGCTATAAACATTTGGGTGCACATGCCCCTTCAGATCACTACATTTGTATCTTTCAGGTAAATACCCAGTGGTGCGATTGCTGGGTTGTAGGGTAGCTCTATTTCCAACTTTTTGAGGAACCTCCATACTGTTTTCCAGAGTGGCTATACCAGCTTGCATTCCCACCAACAGTGTAGGAGGGTTCCCCTTTCTCCGCATCCTCGCCAACATCTGTCGTTTCCTGACTTGTTCATTTTAGCCATTCTGACTGGTGTGAGGTGGTATCTCAGTGTGGTTTTGATTTGTATGTCTTCCATGCTTTTTTTGAGCCCAGCTAGCACCTTGATAATCGTCATTCTGAACTCTAGTTCTGACATATCACTAATGTCCATATTGATTAGGTCCCTAGACATTGGTACTGCCTCTTGTTCTCTTTTTTGCGGTGAGTTTATCCACCTTGTCATTTTATCCAGATAAGAATAGTTGAATGAGAGAACAAAATACTAAAAGGGTAGCAACTACCCCAGAAAAATATACACTAACCAAATCAGAAGAGACCCGAATTGGGGGAGAAGAAAGGAGGGGGAGGTGTGTGTGTGTGTGTGTGTGTGTGTGTGTGTGTGTGTGTGTATAATTTTATTTTATATTTTTTAGACTGGTGAATAGAACAGAGCCATACACTTGCTTTTGGGTGTATTTTGGTCTGTTAGAGGAAACTACCTTCTAAAACTTTAAAGGAAGAAAAACTTACATGTATACAAAAACAAAGGTAAACACAAATGAAGGGATGGAATATGATTGTAAAGATGAAAATTAAAAAAGATTTTAAGAAAAGAATTGATAAGATAAGAAGTTGGTTGAAAAAAGAAAAAAAGAGGAAAGAATGTGACCAGGCTGGAGACTAGAACAAAGCCATGTACTAGATTTAGGGTATATTTTGATCTATTAGGAGAAATTGTATCCCAGAATTTTAAGGAAAGAAAAACCTATATGTATACAAAAAATAAAGTTAAATACAATGAAAGGATAGAATATGACTATAACAATGAGAATTTAAAAAATATTTTTTTTAAATATTGAGAAGATAAAATAGTTAAAAAACATTAAAATAGGAAAGAGGAAAAATTTAAAAAAAAGAAAAAGAAAAAAATAACATTTAAAAAATTTAACTTTGAAAGACTAAAGAATCATGGGGGAAAAGCCATGAATTCTATATGCTGTATTCCTGTAGCTCTTTAGTTTTCAGTTTTCATTGATCTGTGAACTTGGTCTTGGCTGGATGTTCCTGCTGACCTTCTGGGGGAGGGACCTGTTGCTGAGATTCTCAGATGTCTTTGCCGGAGGTGGGATTGCACCACCCTTGCCGGGGGCGGGGCTACGTCATCTTCCAGGTTTTGCTCTCAGAGCTTTTGTTCCCTGAATGCTTTCCGTCCAGCTTTGCAGGATGGGAATGAAAATGGCGGCCTCCCAGTCTCCGGCCATTAGGAGCTGAGCACTGGGGGCCTGGCTCCTCTGTGTGCTCTCAGAGAAAACAGTCAGTCCCTCCTGTCTCCCTGGTCTCTGGCCGCGCTCCGAGCTCACCCGGCCTGTGACCGAGCATTTCTGTGTCTGGCGCTTGGCCCCATCCAGAGTCTCCAAACCGAGCAGATTCCTGCCGGGGGCTCCCGCACCGCTCCTCCCAGAGGAGGAAGGTGAGTCTCCCAGATCTGCCCCTTGTGGGGTCCCTGCTCGAAGAGCAGTGGCCCGATTGTGCCTTGGTTCATGGTTTAAGGTAACCATGAGCTGAGAGCTCAGGAGCTCTGCCACACTCAGACACCCCTGGTCTTTCTGTGACCCTGTAGGTCCTGAGACCACCCTGTCCCTTTGAGGGCTCCACCCCCTGCTTAGCCTCTGGAGCAATGTCCCTCCATGGAGCCGACTCCAGAAGTTCTGATTTTGTGCTCCACTGCTCTATCACTTCCCGGGAGCTGGCCCCTTCCCCCGCGGTCCCCTGCCCCCCGTATGTCGCTTTGGGTTCACATCTCCAAACATCCTACCTTCCGGAAAGTGGTCGCTTTTCTGTTCCTAGAATTGCTGCTCGTCTTCTCTTTGATCTCCTGTTGAGTTTGTAGGTGTTCAGAATGGTTAGATAACTATCTAGCTGAACTCCTGGGACCCGATGATATTCAGGTCTCCTACTCCTCCACCATCTTGCTCCTCCCACCTAGCCTCCATGGTTTCTGACAATCAATCCACAATCACTTGAATTGTTGTCCCTCTGTATGCAATACGCTGCTTTTCTCTGGCTATCTTCCAGAATGCATTTCTTTTTTCCCCCAATTTTATTGAGATACAATTGACATATAGCATTATGTACAACATGATGATTTGATATGCTTGTATTTAATGAAGTGACTACCACATTAAGATTACTTAACATATCTGTTATTCATGTAATTACTGTTTGCACATGTGTATGGGGCGAGGACACTTAATATTTTCTCTCTTAGGAATAAGAGACTGTAATACAGCATTGTTAACTATCATCATCATATTGTACATTGGGTTCCTAAACCTTATTCATCTTCTAACTGAAAGTTTGTACCCTGTGACCAATATCTTCTCATTTCCTTCCACCCCCAGTAACCACCATTCTACTGTTTCTATGAGTTCAGCTTTTTTCGATTCCACACATGGTTTTTTTTTGTATCATATGGTTTTTTACTCTCTCTGTATGACTTATTTCACTTAGCACAATGTCTTCAGGGTCTATCCATGTTTTCAAAAAAAAAAAAAAAAAAAAAAAAGTATGATTGAGGCTCCTGGGTGGCTCAGTCAGTTAAGCATCCAATTCTTGATCTCAACTCAAGTCTTGATTGTGAGTTCAAGCCCCACATATTAGGCCCCACACTGGGTGTAGAGCCTACTTAACAACAATAACAATAAAGGCAAGATTTCCTTTTTTATGGCTGAATAATATTCTATTCTCTCTATATACCACATTTTCTTTATCCATTCATCCTTTGATGGAGGTTTTGGTTGTTTCCATGTCTTGGTTATTGTGACTAATGTTGCAGTGAACATGCTTGGAAGTAATGCAGATATTTCTTCAAGATACTGATTTCACTTCCTTTAGATATATATACAGAAATGGGATTTCTGGACTATATGGTAGCTCTATTTTGGAATTTAATTGAATTTTTTGAAGAAACTTCATACTGTTTTCCGTAGTGGCTACACCAATCCACAACCCCACCAAAAGGACTTCATATCCTCCCCCACACTTATCTCTTGCCTTCTTTTACAATAGCCATTCTAATAGGTGTGAGGTGAGATCCTTTTGTGGTTTAGATTTGCATTTCCCCAATGATTGTAAGGTTGAGCACCTTTTCATGTACCTGCTGGCCATTCATATGTCTTTGGGGAAATGTCTGTTTGGGCCCTCTGCCCATTTTTAAAATTTGAGTATTTGGGGTTCTTTTGTTTTTGTTTTGCTATTGAGTTGTATGAGTTCCTTTTATATTTTAATATAGAACCATACATTCTTATCAAATGTATGGTTTGCAAATATCTTCTCCCATTCCATAGGATGCATTTTCATTTGTTGAGTGTTTCTTTTGCTCTGCAGAATTTAGTTTGATGTAGTCACACTTACTTATTTTTGCTTTTGTTGCTTATACTTTTGGTGTCATATCCAAGAAACTTTGCAAAGACCCATGTCAAGAAGCTTTTTCCTTTGTTTTCTTCTAGAAGTTGTGTGGTTTCACGTCTTATATTTGGATCTTTAATCCATTTCAAGTTAATTTTTGTAAGTTGTATAGTACAAGAGTCCAGTTTCATTCTCTTGCAAATGAATATCCAATTTGCCAAACACCATTTCTTGAAAAGACTATCTTTCCCCATTGAATAATCTTGGCTTCCTTATCAAATATTAGTTGACCGTGTATGAGGGAGTTTGTTTCTGGATTCTTGATTCTGTTCCATTGGTCTATGTGTCTTTTTTTATGCCACTCCCATATTGTTTTGATTACTATACCTTTGTGATATAGTTTGAAATCAGGAAGTATGATACCTCTGGCTTTGTTCTTTCTCAGAATTTCTTTGGTTATTCAGGGTCTTTTGTGGGTCCACGCAAATTTTCAGATTGCTTTTCTGCTTCTGTGAAAAATGCCATTGGAATTTTGATGGGAAATGCATTGAATCTATAGATGGCCTTGGATAGGAGGAACATTTTAACAACATTGGTTCTTTTAATCCATTAACAGAGCATACAAGATTTACTCCTTATTTTTAGTTTTCACCAGCTTGATTATGATGTGTTTGAGTGTAGTTTCCTTTGAGCTTATCCTGTTGATATGTACTGAGCTTCTTGAATCTGTAAATGTTGTCTTTCATCAAATTTGGGGAACTTTCAGCCATTATTCTTTAATTTTTTTTTCTGAATCAATCACTTTCTTCTCTCTCTCTGAGACTCCAATAATATGAATAATTAACCTTTTAATATCATCCCATGATCCCTCAGGATTCTTTAGTTTTGCACTTTCTGTTTCTCTGTATTCAAACTGGATCATTTCTAGTGGTCTACTGTGAAGCCCACTATTTTCTCTGTCACCTCCCTTTTGCCACATATCCCATTCAGTGAATTTTTAATTCAGAAACTAATTTTTGGGTACTAAAATCTCTATTTGCCTGTTTCCATTTTTCTGCTGAGAATATCTATCTTTCCATTTTTTTTCCAAGAGTGTTTACTTTTACCTCCTAGAGCATAGTTCTAATAGCTGCTTGGACATCTGGGTTATCTGGGGGTTGGTGTCTTTTCTTGGTTGTCTTTCTACTTGAGAATTGGTCACATTTTACTTGTTATTGTTACTTGAACAAATTTTGGATGTTGTCCTGGACATTTTGAATATCATGTTGTGAGATGCCGGGTACTATTAAAATCTCTTGGAGAACGAATTTTGTTATGGTGGTTTTAGCAATCAACCAATCCTGGTTGGGTTCAGGCCACAAGTTTTGTCTCATCTTCTGTCACTAGTAGATTTAATGGCACCTTAGTTCTCAAAGGTTTTCCTTGGTAGGAATGTGAAATGGTACAGCTGCTCCAGAAAATAGCTTACCAGTTTATTATAAAACTAAGTAGGCACTTAACCATATGACCAGCAATTACATTCTTGGGCATTTGTCTCAGGGAGATGAAAACTTACATTCACACAAAAATCTGTACATGAATGTTCACAGCAGCTTTATTTAGAATAGCCCCAAACTAGAAAAAACCCAAATGCCTTTCCTGGGGTAAATTGTCGAATAAATTCTGGTACAACCAGTCGATAGACTATTACTTGATGATAAAAAGGAACAGGCTATGGATACATGACTCGACCTGTGTGCATGTCATCGGAATTACACTTAGTGGAAAAGCCAATCTTAGAAGGTTATGTACTGTATGATTCCATTATATGGCATTCTCAAAAGGACAAAACTACAGACACAGGGACAAGTATAGTGATTGCCAGAGGACAGGGAAGGGGGTCGGGGTGGGTACAACAGTAAAGGGGCAGCAGGAGGGGGTCTATTTGAAGCAATGGAGCCATTCTGTGTCTTGATTGTAGTGTTGGTTACACTAATCTATATGGGATAAAATTGCATAGAATTACATACACACACATACACACACACACACAGTGCATGTGAAAGCTGGTGAAATCTGCAGACAATCTACAGTGTGGTTAATAATATTGTACCGCTGTCAATTTCCTAGTTCTGATATTGCACTACAGTTATTTAAGATGCATCATTAGGGGAGTTGGGCGAAGGGTACACTCCTGTGAATCGATAAATATTTCAAAATAAAACCTAAAAAAGAAAAAAAGAAAACTGCACCATACTGTTTTGGGTCTGTTCTGTGCAGCTTGGAGGTGAGCCTGGGACCTCTTGTCAGCTCACCCACAGAATTAGGACTCCCATTTCCGATTCTCTTCTCTCTAGGATTCACCCCCCCACCATTCTCCGGCTCACATGGGTTTCCTCTCCGAGGTGTAGTGTTGGTGCTCCTGGCCCCATGGTGTAGTTCTGTAGCTGGGGCTGTGCTCAGGGCAGGGGTCAGAGAGGAAAAGAACGTAAAATGGAATGAGCTCAAGGGTTTTCCCCCACATACTTCATCTCGCAGAGGCCCCTATCCCAGTCCTCTGGCTAGAGATACGGTTTCTCTGTACAATCTACCCTAGAGCTGACCTCCAGTCAAAACTGGGAAACCAGAGAGAAAAGGAGAAACTGGTAATCTCACCCTCACGACAGGCCATTCTTCGAGTTTTGGTTCTTCTCTCCAACCTGGCTGCCATTGCTAATGGGTTCAGAGTCCTTAGCTGGTTACCTGTTTACTTTGTTGAGAGTTCTTGGTTGCAATCTGTGTGATGGATGGATTCTAGTGGTCTTACTTCACCTTGACCAGCATCAGAGCCCAAAAATATAACTTCCAACATCCTCAAGTACCACGTGAGATCAGTATTCGTTCCTTTACTTTAAAGATAAAGAACTTGAGGCTTAAAAGAGGTAGAGCCACCTGCCCAAACCAATGTAGCCAGTGTTAAGGTGAAAGAGAGACACGATTAAAATTACGTCATGGAACAGGCACGTGGAGTCGAGCTGGGAAACAGGAGAAGGCAAAAAAGGGAGCGGGAAGTGGAAGAATAGGGCAGTGGAGAGTAAGAGACTGAGATGGAAGAGAAACGGAAGAAGAGGCAGAGTAGAAGGAGAGAGCAGGGAAGGCATGGAGGTCTCTTCCACAGGCCAGAGCAGTATTAGGCAACAGCAGTTCTGCCCTGAGAGTCCTTACCCAGAACTCATCACCCCCCCCCACTTCCAGGCACCCCCTTCCTCCATGAAGCGAGTGCAAGCAAACCACCAGTCGAAGCAATGATATAATCCTATCCTCCTTTCCCATCAGGACCCAGGCTTAGCCCAATGAGCTTCAGCATTTCCTTGTTAACCTTATTTGTCCAGGTGCAACTGTGCAGGTCACCACAATTGGCCGAAGATGAGGATTTTTATTCTATAGTCGAGGGAATGTTTTCTGTTCGCCCACCCAACAGGAACAAGGAAATATGTTGTTCCCTTTACCGCTGGCATCCATCTCCAGCTAGGAGAGAAGACAGCCTGGGGACAAAGCCCATGCAGGACAGCCTGCCGGGGGCCTCCTCTTCCTCTAGATTTCCTGCTCGAGTGAGTCAGTTTAAGCCAAGTCTTTCGTTACTTGCAGCCCAAAGCATCTTAATTGGCCGCACCCAGCCTGAGCTCCTCTTGGATGTGTGGCAGGAGCCACCAGTCCCTAGGTTGTTGCTGGAGAACAGCCTGACTATGTGCCTAGGATAAGAGCAAGCCTACCTCTGGTCACAGGTGAGGAGTCCAAGTGCATTGATTATTGTCCCTGCCCAGACCCATGTCCTATAGGCTTGTAAGCGCGCCCTTGGGAAACCCCTCTGTGTTTGTTTGTTGGTTTGTTTCCACACCAATGGCCAATGCTTCAACTCTGGACACCAACCAACTCTGCCACCAACTGGGTGTCCTATAGTCCAATTCAATTCTGACACTAACTACTAATTCCACAAGTCCAAGGCTCGGTCACACAAGACTGTCCCCACTTCAGATGCCAGTCAGAACTGTCAGACCCCCAGCTCACCTGCACTTCGGTCTCACTTGGCTACAAAGTCAGGGCTTCCCACAACACCCCTCTTCAGGTTGAATATTTTGCTAGAATGACTCATAGGACTGGGAATATACTGTTACCAGTTTATTAGAAGGGTTATAACTCAGGAACAGCCAGATGGAAAAAGTGCATAGGACGAGATATGGGGACATGTGCAGAGCATCCCTGCCCTCTCTAGGGTCACTACCCTTCCAACACCTTGATGTGCTCCCCCACCTGAGAGCTCTCCAAACTCTGTTATTTAGGAGTTTAATTGAGGTTCCAATACGTAAGTATGACTGATAGAATCATTGGCCATTGGTGATTAACTCAGTATCCTCCATGGAGGTCAGGGCGTGGGGCTGAAAATTTCAACCCTCTAAACAGGCCTGGGTCTTTCTGGCAACCGGCCCCCATCTTCCTGCCATCTCATCTCCTTAGCACACAAAAGACACTCTACTAGGGGCGTCTCGGTGGCTCAGTCAGTTAAAAGGCTGACTCTTGTTTTCTGCTCAGGTCGTGATCTCAGGTTCCTGGGATCGAGCCCCGTGCAGGGCTCCATGCTCAGTGGGGAGTCTGCTTGAGATTCTCTCTCTCTCCTTCTCCCTCTGCCTCCCCCTCTGCCCTTCCTGCTCGTTCTCTCTCTCTCAAATAAATAAATAGGGGCGCCTGGGTGGCTCAGTTGGTTAAGCGTCTGCCTGCGGCTCTGGTCTTGATCCCAGGGTCCTGGGATGGAGCCCCGCACCTGGCTCCCTGCTCAGCAAGGAGTCTGCTTCTCCCTCTCCCTCTGCCCTTCCCTCCACCCCCCTGTTCCTCCCTCCAGCTCCTACTCTGACTCTCACTTTGTTTCTCTCTCAAATAAATAAAATCTTTAGAAACTAAATGCATAAATAAATATTTTTTAAAAAAGATATTCTACCACTCTACAGATGCCAACGGTTTTAGGAACCAGGGGCAAAGACCAAATATTTATTTATTTTTATTATGCAACATCTTCATTCTCAGTCCACAGGGTTGGGTCAAGGAGACTCCATCTGCCTCCAGGGATAAACATATAGTAAGGTCTGGCCAGTCAGAGCATTTTATCTCCTTGGTCACAGTGGTTGGCTTAGTGTTGAAGTCATGACATGAGGCGGACCAATGAGACTTAGAATATGGAATAGAAAGGCCACTGAAAAAGAAAAAGAATTTCCCTCCTGCTAAGCCCTTTTGGGATTCTGAAAGAATAGAATAGAATGTACCCCCTGAATCTTGCATCCATATGGGGATAGCCCACCTGAGAATGAATGAAGGAGAGCAAGGTTGAGAGGGGGTCAGAGGAATCCCAACCTGACCTCCTGGACTAGCTTGTGCCTGAGCAACCCCCAGACTTTTCATAAGTGACCATATATTAAATTCTCCTCCACGTTGAGTTGGATTTCTGATACTTGCCACTAAAATGGACCCAGTCAGCATATACCATCCACCACCTGCTACAGGGACCCCTCAAACTTCCCTCTTCACTCATACCCCAAATCCCAAACTCCTTCCTCAGTCTTAGAGTCATGTCCCCTCCATCGGGGGGAGCTCCTTTCTCTAGGCAGGGCTTAATTTGGGAATCTTTTAAAATGAACTGTATGGGGGATATTTCAGGATACCAAGACACTCAGAGCCCAGGAATAAAGTTTTACCCTACCCTCTCTTCTCTCTCTTTCTGTATATATATCAGTTAGGGCTTCATTCAGATGCAAATAATGGAAAAATCTTTCACAAAGCAGTTTAAACAAAGAAATGCAGAAGGCAGAGGGCTCACAACCATGCTACTTCACCCTTGTTTCTCCACCACCCTGGTGTTCGGTTTCCTTGCTTATGATCCCATGTGGGCAGGAGGAAGGGGAAGATGTAGGAACAGTGACCTTCCATCCCAGCATACTGGCCAGAAAAGCATCTTGGCTGGAATATTTCCTGAGGGTGGGGATCTTTGCTTAGGTATTCCAAGTGCCTAGAACTAATGCCCAACAAACATGCAGAGGGAATGAGTGGATAGATGGATAGGTAGGTGGGTGATTGGATGGATGGATGGGTGGATGGTTGGGTGGGGGAGGGACAGGTGGATGGGTGGATGCATGAGTGGATGGGTGGATGGATGGATAGGTAGATGGTTGGGTGGATGGATGAATGGATGGATGGTTGGGGGGATGGACAGGTGGGTGGGTGGATGGATGAGTGGATGGGTGGATGGATGGATAGTTGGATGGTTGGGTGGATGGATGAGTAGATAGATAGGTGGATGGGTGGGTGGATGGATGGATGGGTGGGTGGGTGGATAATTGGGTGGATGGATGAGTGGATGAATAGGTGGATGGGTGGGTGGATGGTTGGGTGGATAGATGGATGGATGGATGGGTGGATGGGTGGATGGATGGGTGGATGGATAGGTGGATAATTGGGTAGATGGATGAGTGGATGGATGGGTGGGTGGATGGGTGAGTGGATGGATAGGTGGATGGTTGGGTGGATGGATGGGGGGATAGATAGATGGATGGATAGATAGATGGATGAGTGGATGGATGGGTGGGTAGATGGGTGGATGGGTGAGTGAATGGATAGGTGGATGATTGGGTAGGTGGATGGATAAATGGATGGATGGATGGGTGGGTAGAGGGGTGGATGGTTGGGTGGATGAATGAGTGGATAAGTGGATGGTCAGATGGGTGGATAGATGGGTGGATGGAAGCCCTTAAGGGAAAATTGAGTTTTTATCTCCTTATAGCCCATCCTATAGAATCAAGCAAGAGAGAAGGGGCTGGAATACCACTGAGTGATCCCTCACACCATCTGCTCCCCATCCCCCACACTGGCATACAGTATCTTGGCATTATTCATGAGCCTTCAGCCTCCACAGGTAAGATCTCTGATAAGAATTATTTTTTCATATATCTGAGCATATCTGGCTATCCCCACCCCAATCTTTCTTAGGAGATCCTTAACCACCACGAGACATATGCTTCACTAGGGAGATGTATTCTCCACTTTTTGTAACTTCTCCTGGGACAAAATTGATGACAGGAATGAGATCCAGCTGTGACTCCAGCGAGGGTAATGGGCTGGGCCCCTCTGCTTTCAGTAACAACAAGCTGGCATAACTTTTGAACAAAGACTTCTTGTAGGAACATCGCCATAATTCATATCCCATCTGCTGCAATAATATGAGATTTCTTTTTAGCAATGGTGCATACAGTCAATAGGCCAAATCTATGTTGATTTTCCCCCTAAGGGATGGGGATAGAATCATTAAATGTATACAGAGCATTAGGGCTGTAAAGGAGAATTGGAGTGAGGATCACCAGGAGCCACCCCCCAAATCTGCCACCCTGACCCCCCCATCATACTCAATCTCCCTACCCTTGGTTCCACCTGCCACAGTCCTACTACCTCAAATAGATTCCTCAGTGATTTCCTGATGGATTAGAGAGAGCTTTGTTATATTTGCAAAACAAAACAAACAAACAAACAAACAAACAAACAAAAACAACCCACTGCATTGTTGGGTGAAAAAAGAAAAAGAAAAAAAGGAAAGTCAAAACTCAAGCTCATACTCCTCCCAAATAAACCAAACTCCTTTCAGCTTGCTAGTTCCGTTCTTGGCCTTGTTCACATATGTGGACTCACTTTACAGAGTGACAGACAGAGATTTATTTTCTGTTCTGCGTCCGCACTCAACAGTACAGCATAAGTGTTCTCCCCGTTGCCACAGCTTGTTTGATATATTAATAGCTGCCTAATCATCCTCAAATTTGTTGTGCCGTAATTTGCTTAACAAATAAATGAGTTTACTTCCAACATTTTGCCTCTATAGCTCAGGCTGCAATAAACATCCTTGGGCACATCGTTTGTCTTCTTGTTCTTGGGTAGAGTATTGGTTTAAAAGCAGCATGGAGGCAGCTGTCGGCTCTGGGCTGGGGGCTTGCGTGGCTTGGCTCCACCCGGATCCCGAGGCTGCTGGCCAGAGGGAAGCCACTGAGCCTCCGCCGTCAGACTCTTCACTGGCCACAAGTGAACGGGAAGCAGCATGGTGCCCCCCACTCGGTGACGTGTCTGCAGAGAGAAGTTTGGAATCCCACGTCTGCTTGTGGAAGAAACCAGTGGGGTTCACCTGGCAGGACGGGGCTCAGAGAGCCTGTGTGGGCTCCCTGGAGCAGACAGAGCTGCCCCTGCCTCCTGTGCTCCCTGGGCTATTGTCAGATCTCAGGTGCTTTCCTCCTCCCTCAGATGCTCCCTGGTCAGGCTGACAGTCAAGGGGCCTTGTGTTTCTAGGACCAAGCTGTGGACACCTAACTCAAACTAGACAGCTCAGCAGCTTTCTTTCCGGAGGAAAGCGACACTGATTCAGCCCAACAGCCGGGCCCTGATGAAGTCACTCCTTTGTTCCAGCTGCCCGGATCCCCAGAACCTGCTGGGTGCTCGTCCTTTCTGAGCCCAGCCCTGTCACCTTGCCCTCACTCGCAACCTTCCAAAAGAGACTCTCTCTGTACATGTCTCTTCGCCTGTGAACAGAGAGCCTTCCCAGATACAGCCAGGCCCCCCAGGAGAGGGGCCCTGGGGCCCTGAGGGACCACCGCTGCAGGTCAGCCTGAAGGTCGGCAGTCGGACCCGTGGGCCGGCCTGCCCCACC
This sequence comes from Procyon lotor, assembly GCA_028646535.1. NCBI lineage: Eukaryota > Metazoa > Chordata > Mammalia > Carnivora > Procyonidae > Procyon > Procyon lotor. The sequence continues at coordinate 123,967,482 of CM053607.1, read as the reverse complement.
GGCGTCTCCTCTCTGGGCTCTCTGGCTCAGCAATTCATCACTCTGACCAAACAAAAACTGACAAAGGACAAAGTGATGCCTTCGATCCTGCTAAGAGGCAGCCACCCCAGCAGCCTGTGCCCACTCAGCGTCGGGCCCAAGCCCCACCCGAATTCCTGGACAGAGCCTTTGGCTTCCCAGGCTGGCTAAGTACCAGGAAACTGAGACGTCGTCAGAACCCTGAGCCTGGCGCCAAGCGCGGCAAAAGGGAGATGCGCGAGGGGCCCGGAGCGCGTGGGGATGGGGTTTCCGCCTCCGCTTCACCACCCACTCCTCATTAGCTGCAGCAAGTTCCCTGGGCAAAGCGTTCACTCCTGAACTTCAGTTTCCTCATCTGCAAAATGGGTGCAATAATCCCAATGCGGGGGGGGGGGGCGCAGGGGGCGGGGGTCGGTCCTCTGGGAGAGTCGCATCCCAGCGCCTGGACCACGAGAGATTCCAAATCGGAGCCAGTGTTTCTCTCCTTGCGCCTCTGTCGACAGAGGTTTTTACAGTGACACCTAGTGGGACCCCAAGCCTGCTGTCACCTCGGTGGGCCCCAGGCTGGGAGGACTGCCAAGATCACGGGCCTGCGCTCCTCGTGCCCCTGCCACAACTTCCCTAATACCACCAGGAAAGGGCGGGGGAGGGCATCTGCTTCCTTCCTCTAGCAGACCCAGAGTGGAGAGGAACCCGGGCTGCTTTCAATTCTGAGCTCCCCTGTAGATTAAAAAGGAAGAAAGTTGCAGCAATTTACGTGTCTACATCAAAAAAGTATGAGACAATCTATTTGCGGGATGGACAAGATAAGGGCAGAACGGACTATATTTTCAGGTGGACTCCTAGGGGTGCTGTCTTCAAGGGACACAAACTCAAAGGCGCCCGAAAGCCATCTGCTTCTTATAATCTGCAGGATTGGGGGCTGCATCCTCAAAGTCTGAGTTTCTAGGAAAGAAACATCACCAAATCCAAGGTAGAATGTTCATTGGATCCCATTAAAAAAGAAAAGTGCAGGGACATTTTTCAATGTTTGGGAACGTATGAATAGGGGAGAATATGGGATCATTTTACAGAATTACAGTGGGAGTCTTGTTCATGGTCATATAGGAGAGCAGCCCAGGGGGTCATAAAATGGTTCAGAAAAATATTTCTAAAAATAAAAGCAATAGACAGGTAGAGGATTTATGACCAAATGTGGACCACGACTGAGCCCAGATGGTGGGGTACAAGTGCTTCACTATGCCATTCTTTCCACTTTTTCTTATATTCGAAGCTTTAAGCAAGATGAAAAAGGGGGCGCCTGGGTGGCTCTGTTAGTTAAGCGTTTGCCTTTGCTCAGGTTGTGATGCCAGGGTCCTGGGATGGAGACCTGCGTTGGGCTCCCTGCTCAGTGGGGAGCCTGCTTCTTCCCCCCTCCGCCCCGCCTGCAGCCCCTCTGCTTGTGCTCTCTCTGTGTCAAATAAATAAATAAAATCTTTTAAAAGAAAGAAAGGAGAAAAGGGAGGGAGGGGGAAGGAAAGAAAGAGAAAGAGAAGGAAAGGAAAGAAAAAGAAAGGAAAGGAAAGTTAAGTTGGAACTGCCGATTCAAAGGCTTTGCACAGGGCATCTGGGTGGCTTAGTTGTTAAGTGTCTGCCTTTGGCTCAGGTCATGATCCCAGGGTCCTAGGATCAAGCCCCACATTGGCCTCCCTGCTCAGCCAGGAAGCCTGCTTGTCCCTCTCCCACTCTCCATGCTTGTGTTCCCTCTCTCGCTGTGTCTCTGTCAAATAAATAAATAAAATATTTTTTATTTTAATATTTAATGAATTTATTTTAAAAATTCAAATGTTCTGTACATTTTTCTAAAGCAGATGCTATCATCCCCTGTCCCTGCTGTCCGTGGGGCACCTCTGGTGCCTGAGAGTGCAGGACGCTGGCCAGCCTGGGCATCCACCCGCCCAGGACAGCCTACCCTGGGGTCATGTCTGGCTGGGGTGAGGGGAGCACTGCTGTCCTCAATCAGGCCACCACTCAAATCCTTCACGGGTCCCTGTGCCCTCCAGTGACAAGTCTTAGAGAAAGCGGGAGTGACGGTGGTAGCTACAGCTTCTGGGCACCCCCATCCAATTTGTATGGCAGAGCTAGAGGGGGAGAGGTCATGAGGTCCACTTTGCAGAGGAAAACTGACCCCAGTGGGGACAGGAGCTTGAAGAGGTCATCCGCTTGACCTGTGTCAAGGCAGGGACATTCTGGTAAATCACCCTCTGAAAAATAAGAAGAGGAGACAGAGACAGATGGAGAGGAAGGGAGGTGTAAATATTACCACCATGGTCAATTTCAAGGGATCAGTGGTTTGACAAATGACTTGCAAAATCCCTCAATACTTAACAATCGGCACTATGGATTTGAACCTGGTCCTGGGCATCTGGCTCAGAAGCCCCCACTATCTTCTCTACCAGCATTTGCCACACCTTGTTCATCAGCTCACCGCTTGGACAGTTTTGCCACACCTGTGTTCCATCTGACTATTATTACATATTTTTCCCTGAGACACCTCACTTTTTTAAAAAAAAAAAATGTATTTATTTATTTGAGAGAAAGAGAGAGAGCACAAGCAAGGGGAGGGAGCAGAGGGAAAGGGAGAAGCAGGCTCCCTGCTGATTCAGGGCTCGATCCCAGGACCCTAAGATCATGACTTGACTTGAAGGCAGATGCTTAACGGACCAAGCCATCCAGGCACCCCGGCACCTCACTTTTTAAAGACAGTTGACATTACTATTGCTGGAAAGCCAAATCACTTGCTATAAAGAATAAGGTAATAATAAAATGAACATTTAATTATTAAAATAAAAACATTCTTGGGGGTGCCTGGGTGGCTCAGTCGATTAAGTCTTTGACTCTTGGGGCGCCTGGGTGGCTCAGTCGTTGAGTGTCTGCCTTCGGCTCGGGTCATGATCCCAGAGTCCTGGGATCGAGCCCCGCATCGGGCTCCTTGCTCGGCAGGAAGCCTGCTTCTCCCGCTACCATTCCCTCTGCTTGTGTTCCCTCTCTCGCTGTGTTTCTCTCTGTCTAATAAATAAAATCTTAAAAAAAAAAAAAAAAAGTCTTTGACTCTTGATCTCAGCTCAGATCTTGATTTCAGGATCAGGAGTTCAAGTCCCACGTGGGGGTCCAGGCTAGGCATGGAGCCTACTTAAATAAATAGATAGATAGATAGATAGATAGATAGATAGATAGATAGATAGATAAAAACATTCTTTGCACTTCGTAAAATACCCTTTCCATGTGCTGGCCCCGGGGGATCCAGAGGCTGCACTCCGGGGACCTGGGGCCCGTCCTTCCGCCGCCTTCTGTAACAGCCGTCATGTGAAAGGGCTATGGCATGTCCTTCAAAAGGAGGAGATAGCAAATCTGTTATGAACGGGAAAATGCTCAGCCGGTGTTCAGACATGTGTCTTGTACAATCTTGATGTCCCCACAAGGCTCTTTCTTCACCTGCAGCCTCTCTTAGGACCTCAGGATCCGTGAGGGACACACTGTGAGCAGCTCTTCTAGGAGACCCCGCCCCATGGGGATTGGACTGGGTTTCCATGATCATTTCACCTGTGGCCACAGTTTGGCAGGAGGGAGGGACAGAGTATTGATCAAGAGCAGCAGTGGCGGGTGCAGCCAATACGGACCAAAACCTCCCCAGGGAGGAAACGAAAACCGAGGCTCCTACAGAGAGCAGCCAGTACAGGGCTGGTATCCACAGACCTTATCCCACTCTGTATCCTGTGCTTTGAAAGACCACTGTAAGGACAAGGCAGAAGGGGACACGAGAATGTCAGGCAGAGGCAGGCCAGGGAATGCCCAGCAAGAAAAGCAGAACAGACAGACCCCCGCCAGGCCCAGGGCTGTCTGGGCAGGGAATTTCAAGTCTCAGGTGCCTGAACATGGGTACTTTAGTTCCAAGAACTTCTTGCTCTGTGAGGAGGGGGTCTGCTGCAGGAGGGCCAGAGAAGATCCCTCTTTAAGTGCTAGACCCAGGGAAAGGGCCTGGTTTCTTTGCTCTAAGGGCTATACTTCCAGGAGACAAGTACATAAATACAATCCAAACCCGAAATGGCCAGGGCATAGACAGATGATGGCCAGTGAGGGAGGAAGGCAAGGATCGAGAGAGAGAAATCTTGAAGGTTCTTGCTAAGAGTCACCCTCAGACATCTGATATTTTAGCCAGCATGGCATCCAGACCCTTTGCCTGGAAACAGTGTCTCGGTTTTCCTTTCGGAAGCTGCCTCTTTCTGGGATACTCAGTGCATTTGGTTGGGCGCGGTTGACTCTACCCCTTCCCACTACAGGATTCAGAGACTCCAGGCCTGAAGATGCTATCAGGAGATGCTATCAGGAGATGCTATCCTTCCTCCTCACCTTGGAGCAGTAACGACCACACTGGCTGGTACTCTATAAGCTCTTGGATTCAGCCACACCTGACGCAGGACGCATCCCTCCTTTTCATTTATGCTTTAGAAGGGTACACAGCTGAACTGACAAGGTGTGTGTGCTGGGGGCTGGGCAGGTCTCCGCACAATCTGCTCCTTGTCCAGGGACTCCAGAGGTTTTGTCTCATCTGTAGAGCTTTCTCAACCACACAGGTGCCCCTACAGTTCTGGGTGTTGTGGGCCCCCCACACCCTCCTACAGAGACGACCCATCCCCTCCCCCGCGCTCCACGATGTCCATTATATGACTTGCAGCTGACCAGCTGAAATGTGGAATCTCATAGACATCTTCTTTTTTTAATTAATTGTAAAGTTTTAACGGTGTTTCTTTTGCATTCTCGTTGCAAACTTTTCCGCAGCCTTTGGAAAGCTCCCGGGCTCCAGGCCCCGTGCCCATGCCCATCACGCCGGACGCACGGACAGGGCCCCGCGTAGCTCCGACCCTCGTGCAGGCGGGCGGGAGCCGGCACGACCTCGCACGCATGCGCGCGGGGGCGGAGCTGCGCCCCAGGCCTGCGCGTTGCCGCTCGGCCGCCGGGGAGAGTGGCTGGGCGGAGCGGCCGCGAGCGCGCGCCGGAGGCGGCCGCGGGGCTAGCGGGACTTTGTGCTCCACGGACCCTCCTTCGAGCGCATCCTCCCGGAGCCGTCCCCCAAACCCTCCGCCGCTTTCAAGCAAGGCGCCCCCGGCTCGGCGGGACCAGCCTCGGGGGAATGGGGTGGGCGCTGCCCCGCGGCCCCAAAGGGGCCCCAAGGAGACGACCGCGCGCGGCCTGACCCGCCGTCCTCACCCAGGGGCCCATGGGCGCGTCCCCGCGGGCGCGCCGCGGACGTGAGGGCGGCGAGCGGCGGGGCCGCGGCGACGAGGAGGGCCGTGCTCGTGCCCGGCCGCGCGCAGGCCGCGCGCGCGCGCCCCCGCCGCAGCGCCGGCCGCGCCCGCCCCGCCTCTCGGCGCCGGCCCTGGAGCCCGGTCCGCGATCGGCGGCGGCGGCGGCGGCGGCGGCCCGAGGGACGATGAGCGGCGCGGCGCGGGCGGGCCCGGCCCGGCTCGCCGCGCTCGCTCTGCTGACCTGCAGCCTGTGGCCGGCGCGGGCGGACAACGCGAGCCAGGAGTACTACACGGCGCTCATCAACGTGACGGTGCAGGAGCCCGGCCGCGGCGCCCCGCTCACGTTCCGCATCGACCGCGGGCGCTACGGGCTCGACTCGCCCAAGGCCGAGGTCCGCGGCCAGGTGCTGGCGCCGCTGCCCATCCACGGAGGTGATTGCCGGGCGGCGGAGAGGGGGGCCGGGGCCGGGCGGCGGGCTGCAACCCCCGGGGGGGCGGCGGGGCGCGGGGGGGCCGGGGCGCGGGGGCGGCGGGCGCGGCGCCCCCCACCCCGGCCGGGCTCGCCGCTCCGCTCGGCCGGCGGCCCCGGGGCCGAGGCTTCGGTGGTGGTGCAGCCCGGCCTGCTCGGCGGCTGGCAGTGGGGCTCCCGACGCGTCCGGGGGCTCTCCTCCTCTTTTAGGAGGACTTGGAAAACGGTCCTTTTCGTGCAGGGGGCTTGTTTACGGGAGGGCATCGGACTGCGAGTTTTGGGGACAGTTGAGACAAAGGAGGCGGGGGAGGAGCGCAAAACTAATTCCTGGTGGAGGAGGTGTTCCCCTGCCGGTTCGGAATCGGCAGGTTTGTGCCCGAAATCCCAGACTTAGCGCTGCGCTGGCTCTCGGAGGAGGAGGCCCCTTTCTAACGTGGAAACGTGCCGTTTTTTCTTAAGTGGCAAGTGGGAGGGGGTGGAAGAGGAAAATGGGCATCTTCCCTGTTGCTTTTGGCTCTTGCTCTGCCCCAGGAGTTTGACTGTAATCCGACGCTTGAAAATCTCACATTAGGGAGAATCTGATACCGATTAGGACTGGTAGCCAAGTCTTCAGGGTACGGGTGCTGACCAAAGGGGAAATAGATAAAATTTTCAAGAATTGTCTTTGAAGCCATTTGGCTTATCCTCGTGTCTTCCTAAAAACACGGGCTTTGTCTGATTATTAGGTGGAAAATGTATATTTGTATACATCACTGGCTATGTTTTAAAGGAACCTTTCTTCCTTTTGATATTTTCTGTGGGTTTTTTTTTTTCTCCCACTGCCAACTTTTTGGAAAATGTCTGCTCTCTTCTCCACCCCCACACTCATCCTAAGAATGCTGAGGGGGGATTTTTTTTTTTCTTTTTTTAAGCTGCTATTCATGTTAAGATGACCTAAACAAGGCAGCCTAACCAGGATAATAGTGTTTATTCTTATACTTTAAATATTAAAACATCATGCCTCTTATGAGATCTGTACTTGTGTGCTGATCTGTTTGTATACTGTCTGAGGAAAGAGAATCTTGCAAGGCTTTCGCAGTAGCTTGCCCTCCGGTTTGGACCTGCAGTTTAAAACTTCCTTTGTACAGCGACAGTCAGGTGCTTTTCAAGTGCATTCTCATCTCCCCTTTGTTAAAAATGGCAGTTAGGGTCCCCCATGCCCACAGAAACAACTTTGGTCTTTGGTTCATTTAGTAAATATTTGTGTCCCTGATCTGTGCCAGTCACTGTAGTTGGATCGCACAGCGTTGCCAAACCATGGCACTAACAATGGTAGCCTATTTTCTGGTGCTGAGAACCAGTGAGGGTCACGTGGGAGGGGAGGAAGAGGAAGAGAGAGAGAGGCAAGCAATTCTGGAGCAAGAGCAGGGCCCTGGGCCTTGTTTTGAAATCTGTGGTTTTCCTTTGGGGCTTGGTTCCCTCTGGCACCCTAAATCCACCTTCCTCACATTTAGATTCTTTCCTCCAGAGGGGTTCCACGTTTTAAAACTACTTGTTGCTTGCTTGTCACCCCAAACGAAAGCCCCCTCTTTGAGAAAACTTAGGTGTTGGAGTAGAAGGGTATTGGGAGCTCTCACGCAGCTGATGTGTGGACGAAGGTTTAGTCCTACTCCCTTGTCCCTGGGGAGGTAGCATCACTGTGGAATTCAAGGTTCTGAGCCCTGCTGTACATATACATACCTTGTGACACTAGGAAAGTAAATAGGCTGCATGACCTCAGTTTCATCAGCAAAATGCAATGATGACATATTTACTGCAGTAAGGTTGTTGAGAAGTATGAATGGTTCCTGCTTTTTTTTTTTTTTTTTTAAAGTAGGCTCCATGCCCAGCATGGGACACCGGGCTTGAACTCATGACCCTGATATCAAGAGTTGAGTTGAGATCCAGTGGGTTGCTTTTAACTGGCTGAGCCACCCAGGCATCCCAGGGTTCCTCCATTCTTTTTTTTTTTTTTTTTTTTTAAAGATTTTATTTATTTGACAGAGAGAAACACAGCGAGAGAGGGAACAGAAGCAGAGGGAATGGTAGCGGGAGAAGCAGGCCTCCTGCAGAGCAGAGAGCCCGATGCGGGGCTCGATCCCAGGACCCTGGGATCTGACCTGGGCCGAACGAAGGCAGACGCTTAACGACTGAGCCACCCAGGCGCCCCGGGTTCCTCCATTCTTAAAAAGACAAGACTTGTTAACCGGAATGGATGTCTAAATTGGTGAGGTTTTTAGACACCCCATCGAAGTGAACACATTGGGGCGGTGTGTAAAGATAAGTCTGGGGTCAGTTTCCTTAAGCGTCTGTCTTCCCTTCCCCTTCTCCATTCTCTAGGAGCTCTTTTTTTTTTTTTTTTGGTACGTGAGATTGCTCTAGGTTTTCTCATGGTGTGAGTGGTGAGATCCTACAGGTGGTTTGAATCTGACTTCCTACTAAGGGATCTGCACACATGGGTGCTTTTAGTGCTGCTAATTGAAATCCTTTGTATTGCTGGGGAGATGGAGGAGCAACAGCAGTGAACAAAACAGATGAAAATCTCTCTTCTTCCTGAAGGAAAATCAGTTTATAAACAGTTTACCTGTAAATCGTGAAATACAAGACATTTGTCTGCTTTTGCAGCAGGAACTTAGGAATGTATCTTAGAAACAACAATGGTGGGGCGCCTGGGTGGCTCAGTGGGTTAAGCCTCTGCCTTCGGCTCAGGTCATGATCTCAGGGTCCTGGGATCGAGCCCCGCAGAGCCTTCTTCCTCCTCTCCCTCTGCCTGCCTCTCTGCCTACTTGTGATCTCTTTCTCTCTGTCAAATAAATAAATAAAATCTTAAAAAAAAAAAAAAGAAACAACAATGGTGGTATAAACCTGTTAAAATTACTCATGTTTAAGAACTAGCTTATGCCAATTATACCTCAGCGAAAAGAGAGGCAGTGGCTATGCTTGATTTAGTGAGTTTCAAAATTTTATATTTTAAGAAAAAATATTGCAGTTCTAATGATCTTTTGCTCTTATGATTTTGAATTGAAGAGAATTCTTAGCATGTTCGTTGAGGACTTACTGTGTATTGACAGTAAAGTGATATTCAAATCACACACGCAAAAAAGTTATGAGACAGAATTCCTGGCAAAAGCAGCTGTGGGCAATAGATATGAATCAGTCTTCCTTCCTTCTTTCTTTCCTTCCTTCTTTCCTTCCTTCCTTCCCTCCCTCCCTCCTCCTTTCCCTTTCCCTTCCTTTCCTTCTTTCAGGCTCTAAACCGAACACGAACATGGGGCTTGAATTCACCACCCTGAGATCAGGAGTCACATGCTCTGCCCCCTGAGCCAGCCAGGAGCCCTTAGATGTGAAATTACTGTAAATGCATTTGGAGGATAAGTGTTCAGTAGTAAGGAACATAAAGACAAAATAACTTCACATTTTCCTAGAGCTTAACATGGTGACTCATTTTAAATCTACGACCTGGTTGGTGAAATGCTAGAAACCTGTCTTTATTTTGTAGTGCTACTATCAATTAGGCATGTATGAGTTCCTGAGCAAAATGTATTTACCCTATGTCCTTAAAGGGTAAGAAAAAGGGCAGCTTTTTCTTTTGATGCTTTGATATTTTCAAAGTACATTTTGGAAAGTGTTACACTTTATAAAACGGTAAGTGTTGCACTTTGAAAATCTATTGTTTGTTATTACGTAGAATGCATTTTTGTAGATGGAGATTTACTATTCGTGCTGACAGATTTCACATTTTAACTGAGAAAGAGTTCATTTTTAGAAATGGGCTTTTGAAGCGACCTGCCTTGTATTTATTTGCAGATTCCAGTTGCTTTCTTATTACTAATTTACTCAAAGGGTGTGCTTAGAGCTGGAAGCAAGTTTAAAGCCTAAAACCGCTAGTGCCTGCGGCGGGGCAGGCGTTGCAACTATGCTCTGTGTGCACGCACACTAACTTTTTGTCTGAGCCTGGAGTTGGGGGTTGGGAAGGAGAAGGCCCTGTGTTGATGATGTCATTGTGTCTGCAGATGTGCTTGTGGGAAGAATCTGGTGTCAGCCACTTTTTGCTTTGCGTAGAAAATTGGAGGATTGGACATTACCGCCTGAGAGAGCAGTCTTACCAAATGTTCAACTTGTGGGGAGGAGAGGATCTTGCTGACTGTACAGATACAATAAAAAATTTTTTTTTAATTACTTAGGTTTAAGAAAGTGATTCTGTGAGAGGAATCCATTAAGCCTGAACATGGTTTTTAAAATTCTGATGAAGAGTGAAGGAGATTGATGTGGAAATCAGGCTTGGGATGAAAGCGGTCGTGTAGTGTTGGAATAATGAATATTCCAACACTATGGAATTCCAACACTATTCCAACACAATGAATTATTCATTCATAATGGCCAGGGCAGGGGCTGCTGGAGCTAGAGATTTCAAAATATTGAGAGGAAAAAGAGGTATGATCCTGGGAACAGCGACTCTGAAAGGAAAGAGAATTCAAAGGAGCTGGAGGTTCTAAAAACCAGATTTTAACCAAACAAGCAGATAAAGGAGATATATACAATAAATTATATTTATATTGAACTTTTCGATTTTTAAAAGATTCGTTTGAGAGAGAGCAGGGAGGCGGGAAGCAAACTCCTTACCGAGCAGGGACCCCAGGGTGGGGCTCGATCCCAGGACCCCAGGAGCTGAAAGGCAGACACTTAACTGAGTGTCTGTGACTGAGCCACCCAGGCGCCCCTATATTGAATTTTACGATTTAGAAAACGATTTCACATACTGTATTTTTCCTTCACTTTTGGATGATCTGTTGTCATATAAATATTTGAATATTTTTAAAAACACATTTGACCCTCCCACCAAATATCCTTCCTGCTACCATTCCATTTCTCTGTTTCTCTTAATGGCAAAGCTTCTCATAAGCGTTGTTCATATTTGCTGCCTTCAGTTTTTCCTCCTGCTGTTGACATTGTGAAGCTCTTTGGTGCTGTGTCAGTGATTCTGATAAAGACATGTCATACTTAAATGATATATTATTGGCCTACAGAATCCTGAGGGTCTCACTGTGTGGAATGGTAGATTGAAACTAAGAAGAAAATTAATGGGCATGAATAAATAGTCCCAAATTCTGGTTAAAAAAAAAAAATCACCAGCATTAAAGGGTGTTGAAGGAAGATAAGGCTTAGCTGCCTTTCTAGTCTTCATGCATCTGGGCATCTGGATCCTGGCCAGCACTGGTCCCACTTCATAGAGGCTGGGCCCACCTCTCGTTTATGTTTAGTTCTGCATATGAGCTTTAAAAGGTGGACAGACCCCCAGAGCATTGTTTCCAACGTTATAAAAGAGAAATCCTTGGGGCGCCTGGTTGGCTCAGTGGGTTAAAGGTCATGATCCCAGGCTCCTTGCTCAGCGGGGAGCCTGCTTCTCCCTCTCCTCCCGGCTTGTGTGCTCTCTGTTGCCATCTCTGTCTCTCTCTCAAATAAATAAATAAAAATCTTAAAAAAAAAAAAAAAAAGTAGCTCCTACTCTGCTCGTGTTGTACGCGTCCTACAGTGTGTGTAGAAGGCGCAGTATGCAGTTCTTGCCAGGAGGATCTCAGCCTGCTTGTTGAGACCAGCTTTGTCTGGGCGACACCAGCAGCACCTGCCACTGTGGAAGATGGCGGAGGCTGCCTTCCCCCTTACTGGCGGGCGTTTTTCTGAAGCAGGGGTCGGCAGACTACAGCCACCTGTTCCTGTGAACAGATTGTGGAAGCTGGCTGTGGCCGTTTGCTCACGTGTCTGGGCCGGCTTTTGCCTTGGGTGGTTGTGACAGGAGTGTCTGTGGCCTGCAAGCCTAGAGAGCTTAGTCCCTGGCCCTTTAAGAACACGTTCGACAATCTGTGTTGTTCTAAAGTTCATTTATACCTTAGTTTTTCCCGTGAAAAATTATGTGATGGATTTATGGACGAGGGCTTGATTCCGAAATTGCCCCCAGACTGTGACTCCTGGCAGTTAGGGACAATGGCGTCTCTGTTTCGGTCCAGCACCTAGGACTGTGCCTGGCACTAGCAAGCCACTGGAGTATAGGATTGTATTTAGTCCTGTGCTGTTTGGTCTGTTAGTGAAACTGATGGCAGGCTTGGTAGGAAGGTAGGACGGTGATGAAGAGAGTATACCGTGGGGCCTCTCTTAGTGTGTAAATGGCACAGAGACCAGAAGAACCAAAAATGGTTCGGACGGGCAGTCTGGAAAGGTTTTGTTGAAAATGTGGAATTTGAAGTCAACCTTGATCAGTTCTCTTTGCGGCCATAATGGAGTAAAAGGGACCGGGTTTACTTCCCCACCTAAAATGACTAGAAAAGCTGACAAAGTTATGAAACAGCAGTTTTAGAAATAGGTCAACAAAGAGTACAAGACAGTGATCCCTGAGAGAAAGGAAATAAACAGTGGAGCCGTCCGACTGCCCCGGCTTCCAGCCCGGAGAGTTTCCATGTTGCAGTGCAAGGAAGGGGAGTCCAGAAGGAACGCGGCGGGCTCCTTGAGTTGCTGAGACAGAGTTAGAGCTCAGGCAAGCCAAGGCAGCTGGGGTGGGCTTGGGTACGCCAGGAGGTGAGGAAGGGGAGAGGAAGGAGCTGTGCAGAGAGAGCCCTGGGGAGCTGCAGTGGGTCCTCTCAAGGCTTTGGTTGGGTACTGATCTGTACCTTTTATGAAGCACTGTCAGAAATTAGCAGACGGAAGAACTCGGAGTTCCCACGAGGCTGGGGATAGTTCATGTTCTCATCCGTCAGTGTAGGGAGACCCTCTAATGCACAGGGCATGGAGCGAGGCCACATCAGCCCTAAAGAAAAGCCTAACAAAGCTTAGAAGCACACTTTAAAAGGATCAGACTGATTCCAAGTAACTGGTCCAGAACAAAGCCTAACAATAGTTAAAGGGACGCAATGACCTCAGGGTCCCCGAAACATAAAAAATCCGAGACTACTACCCAGTCAAAAATTACCAGACATGCTAAGAAGCAGGCAAAAACAATCCATAGCAACAGGCCCAGAAACGGAACAAACGATAGAGTTGCAGATCAGGAGGTTAGAACAGCTATTACGGATCTACCCAGTTTGTTCAAGGAGGGGAAAGAAAATAAGAACACGACGAGGAGAGAAATGGATGCAGAAAAGACCGACGTCAGACCTCTAGCCATGAACTCAAACATGAACAAGTGGGTTTATATTGGTAGAAGAGTCATGAGTGCTCTGCTGCTGCCCGTGTGTGCCGGGCAGACAGGCAGTTAACACGCGCTGTGTCCCACACACCGGGCTGAGGCTGGTGCCGGAACTGTGCGCGGACTGGCCTCTCAGACCAGCCCTAGGGGGTTGCAGGTTTTGGGAACTCAGCGTTCTCCAGTCTCTCGCTTGATGTCTTTACGTTATCTGGTTGGAAGCACCCTGCTCGCAGAGGGGTGCAGTTTGTGTGTCCACTCTTGTCTACCCGGTGTCTGGTGCGGTTCCTGGGACGGGGTAGGCTGTGGGCGTTGGGTCGCTAGCACGGGCTGGGTTGAAGCCAGTGAGGGAACCCGCCAGCCGTGTGGCTGTGGGGGCTCAGCAGAGCTGGGGTGTGACGTGGGTCTGTCCGGCTGCCGCGTCCACCCTCTAACCACTGTTTCGTACTGCTTCCCAAGGGGGTTTACTGAATTATGATGCATCCACTCAGCGTAATGTTACACAGCGATTCAAGGGGATCGTGCAAGTTGCGTGTAGCCTACACAAATAAATGTACGGTGACGGAGCTAGGACCGCATTGAATCTGTTGACAGTGGACAAGGACTCAAAGTAATGGACAAAAAGAACACCGGTGGTGTTCCATTGATTGGATTGTGGGTGACATTTCTCATTTTCTTTTCTCTGTCTCTCTTCTGTACTGTTAATTTTCAGTACAGAATCTTCATAAGGGGCAAAGTCATACTTCCCGAAGGGACAAGTCAGTGTCAACAGGGTGGTTTTCCATTTGTTTATTCCCTAGCTTCAAGAAGAATGGGATGAGTTCCAAGCTGCGGTCAGAAAGAGTAGGAAACTAGAAGATACCAGACGTCTATTGAAAAGGGCATGTTTTTCCCTAGTGAGAAAAAAGGAACTCCAAGACCAAGAGTGCTTGGTCCAAATGTGAGACAAGTAAAATATGGCATGATTTTGAGCAGTTGGCGGACCCTGGAAAGAGAAGTGGAATCCTAGCACCGGGCCCAGCTGTTCTGTAGCATTTCTGTAAGGATGATACTAATACTTCAGTGGTTTTGTTGGTTTTCCCTGTTTAAAGTCAGTCTGCAGTTAAAGCCTAGAAGGTTCTATGAGTTGTGGAATAGAAAGTAAACATTACCAGCCTTAAGAATATACTACTATAAATGGATGAAGGTGGAGAAACGGGAGAGAGAAAAGACGGGTGAGGAGCAGGTGAGAGCCAGTGTCTTCGTCTGTCCACACGAGATGAGCCTTCCAGAGGGCGTCGTAGTTGCAGCCGCCGGGACGGTCTAACCACAGAGGAAAATCAGGAAATGACGGAATCAGGAGAGAGGGAAGGTGGTGACGCCTCGGTGAGCAGAATCTTGATTTGTGACCTCGTAAATCCACAGTGTCTAACGGCAAAATGATGGCCATAAGCCTATTCGGAACTCCGGCAGGTAACCACCGGCAGAACTACAGACAGAAGTTAAAAGCGGATGCCTTTTGGGACTTGGGACGCTGGGGCGAAGGGGGCAGGGCCACTGGGTGAATCTGCCTTGCCCTGGACTCCGAGATCCCCACCCTTTCCCCTTTCCACCCCGCGAGGAGATTCTGCAGGACCCAGTCCCCGCTGGAGCTCTTGGAGCCCCCTCCAGGCTTCTCACTTCTCCCCTTATGTGATGTAGATTCCATGATTCTTCATGATAATTGCCCCTTTGCCCTCTGTTCTGGGCCACACTCACTTGGCAAAATCTCCATCCTGGATCAGTCCTTCTCTGCGCTTCCTGTCGCCACGCAGCTGGACATTGCTGGAGAAAGTCCGAACAGCCCAGCTGACCAGCATTCGAGAACATCAGATTTAAGCAAAATCAAATGGGCACGTCATGTTCAGTAATCGAAAAACGTTTTCTTTTTGAGGTTTTTTTATTTATTCAATCTCTGCACCCAGTGTGGGCTCAAACTCACGACCCCGAGATCAAGAGGAAGCTAAGCCCTTCCGAGCCAGCCAGGCGCCCCCCCCCCAAATATTTTCAACTATAGAAGTGAGACAGCTCTCCAAGCAATACTTTTCTCTCTGTCCAATGCCTGCTGTTGTCTCTTCCTCTTTACCTCGAGCCCAGTCCTCTCTTCTGAGCCCTCGAGTCCCATGTCCAACTCTGCCTGCTTGGTATCTTCGACCTAAATGTCTCAAGGACCTCTCCAGATTTGAAGAGCCTCAGATGGAGCTTTCGTTACATTTTTTTTGCCTTCCGGTCTGTGCTCCCCCTGCTCCCTAGTCTTCCCCGTCTCGGTAAATGACATCACTGTCCGCTCTTACTGTTTAAACAAATCTAGGCGTCATCCTGGCTGCTTTTCCTCACGGTCCACGTCTGATCTTCCCTCCACAGTCCACTTGCAGGATTACAGAATACGCATCTCTGTTGCTTGTCATTCTCCCTCCTGCCGCCTCCATGTAGGCAACTTTCCCCTCTTGCCCTTTCCCGGTCTCTCTGCCTCTTCTCTTGACTCCCATCAGTGTTTTCTCCCTACAGCAGCCACAGTCGTCCTGAAGCTGCTGCACAAAATCGTAAGTCTCCCTGCTCAGCGCCCTTCAGCGTCTTCTCATCATCCTCAGAATGGCAGTGCGGACCCCTTGCTGCAGGGGGGCTCCCTGCGCGCCCGCCGCCCGGCTCCCCGCTGCTCCCCAGGCCAGAGCCGCTCCCCTAGTCTCTGCTTCCTGGAGCTCCGGGGTTTTCTTCCCAGTGTGGCACCTCCTGGCTGCTGTCCCACCCACCTCCACTTCCTAGTCCCCCACGCGTGGTTGCCTCCTCCATACGGTGGAGCTTTACAGCCCTCTGGTTCTGTGTAATGGCCGATGATGGGGGCAGACAGAGACCCGGGAGAAGAATGACTGAGTGTCAGAACTCAGTGGCCACCGGTGATTCTCCAGTCCAGCGGCCCCTCCGAGGCCTCAGCACTCCTGTCTGGGGATCATATAGCTCCTGCGTGCAGTTCCACTCTGGAAAGCAGTGTGAGGAAGTTTTTCATCTGGGGGGAAAAATTGGTTCAAATATTAGTAGGCAGTAGTTGATTTCCTCGACTCAAGCCCTCTAACCCTTCGGCTTTATCCCTGTTTCTTTCGGCCATTTTTTTTTTTAAGATTTTATTTATTTGACAGAGACACAAGAGGGAACACAAGCAGGGGAAGCGGGAGAGGGAGAAGCAGGCTTCCCACGGACAGGGAGCCCAATGTGGGACTCGATCCCAGGACCCTGGGATCATGACCTGAGCCAAAGACAGACGCTTAATGACTGAGCCACCCAGGTGCCCTCTTTGGGCCATTTTTAAGCGCATGATGTCGTAAACATCAGGATGTGTCTGTCTGTCCGCACTCCTTAAAGGACGCAGTGAGCTGAATAGTGTCCCATGAAAGTTCACGTCCACCTGGAATCTCAGGGAGTGACCTTATTTGGAAATAGGATCTTGACAAATGTAAGTAGTTAAGGATCGAGATAAGATCATAGTAGTTTAGGGTGGGCCCTAAATCCAACGTGGGTGTCCTTATAAGGAGAGGAGCGGAGAGGGCTCAGAGAGGCAAAGAGCAAAAAAGGCCACAGGAAAAGAGAGGGAGGCAGAGGTCCCAGCCCCCCTGCCACAGCCAGCGCACACTGGGGATTGCTGGCGAGCCCCGGAAGCTGGGGGAGAGATGTGGGACCCTTTCTCCCTTGGAGGCTCCAGAAGGAGCCCACCCTGCCAACCCTTTGATTTCAACTTCTGGCCTCCAGAACCGCCAGGCAACCCATTTCTTGTTCGAAGCCACCAAGTATGTGGCCATTTGTTATGACAGCCCTAGGAAATGAATACAGAAGAAACCCCAGACTGGACATAGTCATGCGTTTGGTTTCATCGAAGCAGGAGAGAGCGGAGCTGCTTTTTTCCATAGTGCTGGACACCAGCCTAGAATCCTATAAGTTATTTTGGTATCGCTAATCACTGACTCATACTGAGCTTACCGTTGGTTAAGCCTTCTAAGTCTTTGTCAGTGGCTGCCCTGAGCTGTGTGATTTTATCTTCACCGGATGCAGCCTGTTCACTCATTTCCAAATACTCGGAATCCTGAATCGTCACCCAGAGTCTTTACTCTTTCCAGCGGCTTTGTGTCAACAGTGAATGTGAGGAGTATACTTTCTAGATCTTCCTCTAAGTCAGGTCTTAACCTTCCGGGCTTATGGAGCCCCTTTAAGACTGTAATGAAAGCCATGGAGCTTTCAGCCAAAAAATACGTATTTTTGTAGATAATACAGAAAATTTTCAGTAAGGTTTAGAAGGTTCAGATACCTGTTGAAACCCCAAGGGGTCCAGGAACCCAAAATTAAAGGTCCCTGCTCTACATAATACAGTATTGAAGCATGGGAATGAGCAGACCCTCATAGTGTGTTGCTCAGAACCTTCCAAGGTGGTTGACCTTGTTCCATTCATCAGCACTTCTGAGGCACGGGCACGCCACAGAGTTCTCTGTTTACTTCGTTGACTTTGCATTGGGTGCCTATTTCTCAGTCTTAGGATATCATAAAAGACACGATCAGGTGTTTTGAGGGAAAGAACAAAGATATTTCTTGACCCTCTTCTGGATTTGCTAGGTCAGGAGCTGGGACAAGGAAGTAGATCTTTCATGGCTCCGCCACAGTGGCTTAGTTTCCTGTTGTCGCTGCAAACCAGCTGGCTTAAAACAACACAGATTTATTGTTACAGTTCGGGAAGTGAGTAGCCCAGAATCAGGTCTCAGTAGGCTAAATCAAGGCACTGGCAATCCTGCACTCTTCCCAAAGTCTGTAAAGAAGAATCCGTTCTCTTCCCTTTTCCATCTTCTAGAGGCTGTCTGCATTCCTTGGCTCATGGCCCTTCCTCTGTCTTCAGAAGCTGTAGGGAGGCATCTGTAGCCTATCTCCTCCATCTGACCTCCTGCCTCTCTCCCACACATTTCAGAGACCCCGAGATTACCTCAGGCCCACCCATGCAGTCCAGGGTAATCTCTTTATTTATTTATTTTTAGACATTTTATTTCTTTATTTGACTGGGCCAGGTGGTGGGGAGGGACACAAGCAGGGGGAGTGGGAGAAAGAGCAGAGAGCCCGATGTGGGGCTCGATCTCAGGACCCTGGGATCATGACCTGAGCCGTAGGCAGATGCTTAACGACCGAGCCACTCAGGCACCCCTAATCTCTTTATTTTAAAGTCAGCTGAAGAGCAACCTTAATTCCCTCGTGCAATGTAACCTAACATATTCACAGGTCCCAGGGATTAGGATGGGGACATGCGGGGGAGGGGGGACAGCATTATTCTACCTTCCAGGCATCATGGACTTGTGCTAGCACCCTGTGATTACAGCCTTCTCTCCTCAGGGTCTGCAGTTACTCTTTTATTTATTTTTTTTGCAGTTACTCTTTTAATACTCTAATAATACCTTCTGAAATTTTGCCAAAGGATCGGCAGTTCCTGAGCACGTCAGTAATTTGCACCATCCACCTTTGTAAACACTGGAGTGCTATTTACACAGGTTACTTTTTTTTTTAACATCTTTATTTTTTTTTTTCAGTGTTCCAAGACTCATTGTTTATATACCACACCCAGTGTTCCATGCAATACATGTCCTCCTTAATACCCACCACCAAGCTCACCTAACCCCCCAACCTCCTCCCCTCCAAAACCCTCAGTATTTTGTTTTTTTAAAGATTTTATTTATTTTATTTGACAGAGAGAGAGAGAGATCACAAGTAGGCAGAGAGGCAGGCAGAGAGAGAGGGAGAAGCAGGCTCCCTGCTGAGCAGAGAGCCCAATTTGGGGCTTGATTCCAGGTCCCTGAGATCATGACCTGAGCCGAAGGCAGAGGCTTTAACCCACTGAGCCACCCAGGAGCCCCAAAAACCCTCAGTTTGTTTCTCAGAGTCTACAGTCTCTCATGCTTTGGTCTCCCCCTCCGATTTCCCCCTATTCACTTTTAACTTTCCTTCTCCTAATGTCCACCATGCTAATCCTTATGCTCCACACGTAAGTGAAACCATGTGATAATTGATTTTCTCTGTGTACAGTGGAATATTACGCAGCCATCAGAAAGGATGAATACCCAACTTTTGTATCAACATGGACAGGACTGGAGGAGATTATGCTGAGTGAAATAAATCGAGCACAGGTTACTTTTCTAATGTCACTCTTTCGGGATTCACCAGACTGTGATTCATCTGGATCAGAAATCCTGAAGTCACATGGGGCAGCTGCTTCAGCAAATACTCATTTAGTGCCTACTGTTGTTTGGCAGGCAGGACAAGAAGGTCCTGCAGGCTCTCTGCCCCCGGGGGAGGCAAGGTGAGTCAGCACGTGGGTATTGTCCTGTGATGAAAACAGACACTGAACAGACGATAACACAGGTAACCGTTCATTCCTGATCCTTGGCGAGAGTACCAGGATGCCGAGAGCACGTAAATGAGAGCTGACCCAGTCCAGGATGGTCAGGGAAGGCTCCTCTAAGGACACGTGAATGCTGAGACTAATGCATGAGCAGATACTAAACGAAGAGGGGTGCAGAAGGGAAGACCGTTCCAGGGCCGGGGATCCTGTGTGAAGACCAAAAGGCAGGCGCGCGCGCGCACGCGCACACACACACACACACACACACACACACACACACACACACACACCCACCCACCTCCCTCTATGAAGACCAAAAGGCACACACACGCACACAAAAACCTTAGGTGTGCTGGAGGAAATAAAAGTATCGTAGAGACTGAGGGGAAGGTGGAATACAGCAGAGGTGAAGGGGTGGGTCGGTACTTTCTAGCCTGTGTTGGGAGTTTTGACTTTATCTCAAGAAGAATAGAAAATTTTTGAAGGGTTCACTGACTTGTTAAATGTTTGGTTATGGTAAAATACGGAGAATACGAAACTTACCATCTTAACCCCTCTTTAAAATGTACCGTTCGGTAGTGTCCCGCGTACCTACTAGGTTGTACAGGCCCCCTCTAGAACTCTCTTGCCAAACTGAAACTCCCCATTCTCCCCCCACCCCGACCAACCCCGGCAACCGCCCTTCTACTTTGTCTCGAAATCCGGCTGCTCTAGAACGTCCGGTTAGTAGAATCACGCAGACTGCGGTGTCGTTTTGCGACTGACGGACTTCGCTTCGCCTGGTGTCCCCAGCGTCCGTCCGCGGCGTGGCGTGTGTCAGAGCGCCGCCCAAGGGCCCTGAGCTGAGGGCCGAGCTAGCCGTAACCGGCACAGAGGACCTCGCAGCCCCGAGCCTGCAGCGGGGGGAGTTGCCTAGCGCACGCACCGACCGAACCCCAAACCTGGTCAGGAACGTGAGCGCCCCCAGAAGCCCCCTCTCCGCCGCGACACCCCCCCCCCAGACTGTTTTCACCCGACGCGTGTGGCTCTCGGGATGCGTGCTTTTGTGTCGCTGCGCCCATCGCTAGCGTGTGAGGTCACCTCCTGGGGTTCCGTCGGTGGCCCCGAGCCGGAGGCGGCCACGGCCCAGCCGTGCCTCTGTGGACGGCGTGGGCTACCGGCTTCGCGGCCATGCCGGCTGACGCCGTCGTGCGCTGTGTACGCAGGCGGAGCGTTTTCGGGGCCGTGTGCCCGGGAGGGGACGGTGGTCTCCCTCTCCGTTTTCTTTGAGGCCCGAGTGCCGCAGACGCTAAGTGCTCGTTCCCCCAGAGCTCTGTTCCTCCCCCGACGGGGCTGTTTCAGGCACCGCCGCACCTCCTACCCAGGCTGGTGGGCCGGAAACTGACGCCTCTTCTTTAGGCCTCCAGCCCCCAATCTAGTTACTCTCCCGATTGTCGATCCCGATCGATGCCTAAGTGTCCCTGCAGTGTGCCCGCCTCTCCCCCCTGCCCTGATGGCCTCGCTGGGCGCTCCAGCCTCCTGGTGTCCGCCGTTGCCGGTCTGACCCCTCCCTGCGGTGGGGGGCGCAGACTCGCGCTTGTGCGCACGCGCACCCCCGGTGCTGCAGGTACGCCGGCCCGGGAGGCTGGCCTCTCGCTGCTCGCTGGTGCGGCATCCCCAGGCTCCGCATGCGGGCGGCAGCTGTAGCAGATCTGTATTTCCCATCGTCTGCATGTTAATTTCGAACTTTTTTGCTTTATTTTCCCAATATGATTGTTGGTTTTTTGTTTTTGGTTTTTTGTTGTTGTTCAGGGGTTTTTTTTGTTTTTGTTTTTTGTTTTTGTTTTTTTTTACCCCTTTTACGGTGACTAAAAAGAACTTGTACAGCAGTAGAAATGAGTTCTGCCGATTTTGGGGGGGTGGGGTTATTTTGCAGGGCTTCTTTTTTTTAAAGGCATTTGTCTAATAAATGGAAGCAATTTAATTAAAAGTAGATGGTCTTGTTTGTAAATCCATGTAACTCAGCTATTTTACAGTAAGGTGAAAACAAATGTGTGTGAGGGGTCACTGCTGTCCTCTTTACGTTTGTGGGATCCCACTCAGGACACCTCAGATAGAGGAGACACTCAGCAGCGAGTCACAGGTTGAGAAAAGCAGCCAGTGTTACTCCATAATGAAATACCAGTACAGCTTCATTTCTAATTACCTATAACAGAATGATTTTCCTTTTTTAACTCAAGTAAACTTAGGTCAGTGGATACAAGATCAATACAAATACAAAAACGTTAATTGTGCTCCGATATGCCAGGAACAAGCCATTAGACAATAAATTTTTAAAAATACTATTTAAAATGGCACTGACATCAAAAACTACAAAACACTGTCATAAGAAGTTGAAGATCTGAATAAGTGGAGAGACATCCCATATTCATGGATCCAAAGACTTACCATATTGTTAATATGGCCAGTCGACCTACAGGTTCAACATGATCCTAAGAAAATACCAGCTGGATTTTTGCAGAGATTGACAGGCTGATTTTAAAGTTCACGTGGACCCTGAATAGTCAAAACAGTCTTGGACAAGAAGAACACGATCAAAGGGCTCACATTTCCTGAGTTCAGAACTTACTACAAGACAGCGTGGTACTGGCACAGACCTACAGATCAATGGATTAGAAGTGGGATCCAAAAAAGCTTACATTTATGATCAATTGATTGTTGACCAAGATGCCAAGACAATTCAGTGGGGAAAAGAACAGTCTTTTCAACAGAGGGTGCTGGAAAGACCAGAGAGCCAGGAGGATGAAGGGAGAGAGAGGAGGCCAAAGCAGTGTCCGCTGTCCCAGAGCTAAGCGGTTCGCCCCCCACGGACATGCTGAGTAGGGAGTCTGCGGAGGGCCGGGAGATTTCCTCTGCACTTGATGAGGTGGAAGCACAGTGACCAGAAATATGGAAGGAAGCAACTGTATTAATTTCTAGGTTCGCCAGCCCCAGGGCAAAGAAAGCTGGGTTATTACAGATCATCTTAAGGGAAGGAGAGATTTACTGAAGACACCAGCATGAGTGCACCAGGTGCAAACAGCAGTTCTACTGAGCTGAGCGTATGTCACAGAGACTGGCCCTGAGGATCTGTGGGTTGGCTTTCCAACAATCTCTGCACCTAGTTGCCATGTCCCTTAGTCTTGCTCTGATGTTTGCCCTTCTCAGGTTCTTCTCCTTGATAGAGGAAACAAAAGCAAAAAAACGGTTTTGGAAAATGTCATCCACTGTTTTGTTGACCCCACAGTAGACCTATTTCTTTCCTACTTTTCTTGCTCTGAAATAAACTTTGAAAGAAATCTTTTGGGAAGCGGGTGAGAGAAGCCACTTTGCTTGCTCCTGTCATTATTTGCAATCTTTAACTCTTCCTGGGCTTTTCAATTAAAAAAAAAAAAAAAAAATTCTAAGTCTGCACTGTCGTCCTGCATTTGCCTTTATGGCTTTTGGGTGCGTCTTTCTTAAAGTTTATCTTGTGCATTCATTCTTGCTGGTTTCTTCATTATGTTTTCTCATCAGGATGATTTGTAATTGCCCAGCTATCTTTATCCTGGGTTTTGCAAACTCTATAATGGTGGGTTGCTTTCTTGCAAGTTACTAGTCACTGCGCATTCCGGGCCCATGTTGGGTTCTGGGTCGCAGTTTCCCCTGGTCATCCGTAGCCATTATCTTGTTGGAGATGAAGTGAATGGTAATGCAGATCACGAACTTGTGAGACACCCTGCTTTTAGCTGAACAAGGTCTCCCCAGTGCTGTAGATCCTTGACACCCATCAGTCCTCTCTCTTGTCTGCCAGCCCGGTGACCTGTTAAGAACTTTCATATTTGCTCTGTTTGGCTGGTTGACATAGGTATATTGCCCAATCACGGTTTCATTTCTGTCTCTCAGACAGGTTCTGGAGTTTTGTTCTCTTGGATTTCCCTAAAAGAGGTCTGTTATCTTGATACAAAATAGCTGCTGCTTTTTTCCCTCTAGTTTCTTAGATAGACTTTTCCCATCATTACAGGCTAATCTCGAGACCCACTTCAACAAGTTCCGTTGATTAATTGCTATTTAAAATAAACTAAAAGATTTTCTTATTATATTTCTTTATGGACATCTCAGATTATGAAAACTTTAAATCTTCTGTTCTCAATTTGTTCATTTGAGTAGTCCCTCACAGTGGGTTTTTTGGTTTTTTTTCCCTAACTGTCCTCCACAGGGACCGACTTCATGATTTTTTTTTTCATGTTCTCCTACCTCCTACCTCAGCAGTTAGCTATTCCTAGCCCATCGTTTTCTCTCTCTCTTTTTTTTTTCTGTAAGGATGAGTCATTTCTTTTAACTCCCGTATTATTTATTCAAAGGTTAACAACAGCATCACACACTTAGCTAGCACCTGTCAAATGTAAGGAATGGTGGAGAACTGTGTGATATGTTCTTGCTGTATGAGTTCTCTATATATTTGGCATCTTAGCTCCTTATCAGATACATGAATTACAGATTTTTCTCTCATCCAATAGGTTGCCTCTTCATTTTGTGGATGAGTTTCCTTAGCCGTGCAGCAGCTTTTTAGTTTGATGAAGTCCCGCATTTTTGCTTTTGGGGACTTTACTTTTTACTCGAATCCAAAAAATCACCACCAAGTCAAGGAAATTACTGCCCCTCTTTTGTTTTAGGAGTTTTGTGGTTCCAGGTCTTATGGTCAAGTCTTTAATCCATTTTGAGTTGATTTTTGTGTATAATGTAAGGTAGTGGTCCAGTTTCATTCTTTTGCATGTTGCTGTCTGTTTTTCCCAGAACACCATGTATTGAAGAGACCATCCCTTCTCTGTTGTATATTATTGACTCCTTTGTTGTAAATTAATTGGCCACACACGTGTGGATTTCTGGGCTCTCTATTCTGTTCCATTGATCTGTGTCCTTTTTTTTTTTTTTGAAGGGGGATGCAAGGGAGGGACAGAGGGAGAGAGAATCTTAGCAAACTCCACACTCAACACAGAACCCGACACAGGATTTAGTCCCACAACCCTGAGATCATGACCCAAGCTGAAATCAGGAGTTGGATGCTTAACCGACTGAGCCTCACAGGCACTCCTGTGTGACTTGTTTTTAATGCCAGTACTATACACTTTTGATTAGTATAGTTTTATAATATAGTTTGAAATACGGAAGCATGATATCTCTAGCTTTATTTGTCTTTCTCAAAATTGCTTTGGCTCTTCAGGCCCTTTCGTGGTTCCACACAAATTTTAGGATTATTTGTCCTATTTCTGTGAAAAATGCCATTGGAATTTTGATAGGGTTTGCATTGAATCTGTAGATTGTTTTGGGTAGTATGGGCATTTTAACAGTGTTGATTCTTCCAATCAAAATATCTATTTGTTTGTTTCTTCTTTAGTTTCTTTCATTGATGGCGATAGATTTTCAGGTGTTTCATTCTTTCTGATGCAATTGTGAATGGGATTGTTTTCTTACCTTTTCTTCCTAGTAATTCATTATCAGTGTCTAGAAATGTGACAGATTTATGTGCGTTGATTTTGTATCATGTAACTTTACTGAATTTGTTTATTAGTTGTAACACCAAAAAGGTGGAATTTTTAGGGTTTTCTATATACAATGTCATGTCATTTACAAATAGAGATCGTTTTACTTCTTCCTTTCAGATTTGGATGCCGCTTGCATTTTTTTTATTGCCTGATTGCTCTGGCTAGGACTTCCAGTGCTGTGTTAAATAATTAGGTAGTAAGAGTAGACATCCTTGTCTTGTTCCTGATCTTAGAGGGAAAGGTTTTAGTTTCTCATCGTGGAGTATGATGTTAGCTGTGGGCTTGTCTTAGATGGCCTTCATTATGTTGAAGTACATTCCTTTTATATCCATTTTGTTGAGAGGTTTTTTTTTTTATCATAAATCGAGTTGAGTTTTGTCAAATGCCTTTCTTGCATCTGTTGAGATGATCTGACGGTCCTCTATTTTGTTAATGTAGGGCACCACATTGTTGTGGAGGTTGAGCCATGGCATCCCTGGAATAGATCCCACTTGATGTGCTGTGTGATCCTTTAAATGTCCTGTTGAATCCATCATTCTTGTGTTTGAAGTTATGCCCTAGATGGCCCAGTCTTTGTTAATATTGTCACTGTGTCCTGACTCATTAGTACTAGAAGTACTAAAAGAAAGAAATGATAGATAAAACGGAATGCTTCCATATTCTTTCATTTCGGCCCAAGAGTTAATAATGCCTTCCCGTGTTGCCAGCTTTCAGTTATAAGTTCTGGTGGTAAAAAAAAAAAAAAGTTCTAATGGTACACGTGACTATACCTAGTAATACCGTAGGGCGCACTCGATATTTGCTAAGAGACTAGATCACAAGTGTTTTCAGCAAATACCAAAAAATAAAAGTAACTAAATGAGGCGATGGATATATGAATTCACTTGATTGTAATGATCATTTCACAATGCATATCAAATCACATTGTGCACTTTAAATATATGTAGTATTTATTTGTTAATTATACCTCAGTAAAGCTGGGGGAGGGGAGGGGAATAATGGCTTCAAAGCCTCTGCTGCCCGATGGTGTCCTCACATCCTTCTGTGCATCAGCAGTGTTGAGGTGTGTAGTGGCTTTGCTCAGCCATGGTGGGTTTTTGGAGGCAGCCAAGAAAACTGAACACTCTATTTAGTCTTCTTGTCTCTTAGTCGTCACTTCCTTGTTTCTCAACAGGAATTTCAGTCTTGTATGTTTAGGTAAATGATGATGCTGTCAGGAATTTCGTAGCAGGAAGATCACATTTGATGGGGGAGAATAATGAGTTTGAGATACTCAGTATTCATGGAGAAATATCTAGCAGACAGTTGAAAATTACAGCATAAAGCACAAGGAGATAGTTAGACATTACGTACCGTACATACAGGTGATGGTTGAAGCCATGGGAGCGGGTAAGATTGCCCACTGAGAAGAGAGGACGCAGGGCAGATGCTTGGTGAAACCCCTCCCGCTGAGAGGCTAGAAATGGGAAAATGAGAAAGAGTAGGCAGAGAGGTGAGAGGAAAGTGTGGTAGACAGAAGTCAACGGAAGAGAGCTGCAGAAAAACTCATACTCGATGTGTAAGGCTTTTGTGGAATGAGGAGTGATGTAGATTGAATAATTAACACACTTCCGTTGCACTGTGGTACCACATTTGTCCAAGGACCGAGCACGATTTTTAGCATCTAAACATTTGTAGCATCTAGATTTGCAGCATCTCTCTTGCGCGAAGTATGTGTTGTATCAGTTGTAATAGAAATTATTTTTGAACATAACTTTTCAGGTGAAGCGATGTGTATTAGTCATCATTTAAAATTACCCTTAGGATGCTTTTTATTATGTCATGGAGAACATCCAGCAGATATATTTAAGTTGTAAGGATGTAAAAAATAATCAAAATCCATTTGAGATCTACAGTAACTAAGTATAGAAGACAAACGATAATGGATAGCTATTGACAATTAAACTTGCTGACATTTCAGCTCTGTATGACCCTTCTTGCGATGTTGACTGATATATCCAGCACTCTAGGTGTACAGAAGATCTCTTATTGTTGCCTTCTTGTTAAAAACGCTATACAAAGGGGCGCCTGGGTGGCTCAGTGGGTTAAGCCTCTGCCTTTGGCTCAGGTCATGATCTCAG
Organism: Procyon lotor; assembly: GCA_028646535.1. NCBI lineage: Eukaryota > Metazoa > Chordata > Mammalia > Carnivora > Procyonidae > Procyon > Procyon lotor. Next base: position 123,940,476 of record CM053607.1, on the reverse strand, counting down.
GGTCCTGGGATCGAGCCCCGCGTCGGGCTCTCTGCTTACCTCCCCCCCGCCGCCTGCTTCTCTGCCTACTTGTGATCTCTCTGTCAAATAAATAAATAAAATATTTAAAACAAAACAAAAAAACACTATACGAAGAGGCAATGACTTGTCAAAATTTGTTTCTTTACAATAAGTATAACCAAAGAAGCAAAATTTCCCAATCAGGAGAAAAATAAGGGACACATTTATTTTACTTTTTAAATATACTAGACTCAAAGCTGCAAAGTAAATAACACTTGAGAACCTATACAATTAAAATGTTTTCTTCAGCTTTTTCTCATTATAAGAAGATGACAATGGAATAGTATCTTCAAAGTGCTGACAGAAAAGTAACTATCCAGAATTTTTTTTTACCTAATTAAGCTGTCGTTCAAGAATGGAATCATATGAAAGATGTTTTCAGTTATAAAAAGACAAGTCTACTCGAAACCCTGACTTTACCCTGAACAGATCTTCATTTGAAGGAACATCAAAGGGATGTTCTTATGATTCCTAAAAGGCAGGAGGAAATGAAACACAGAAGGAAAAAGTGAGATGTGAAGAGGACAGTGATGATTAATTTTTTTAAATATTTATTTATTAGAGGGGCACCTGAGTGGCTCAGGTGGTTAGGCATCTGCCTTCGGCTTGGGTCGTGATCCCAGGGTCCTGGGACCCAGCCCCACATTGGGCTCCCTGCTCGGCAAGGGAGCCCACTTCTCCCTCTCCCTGCCGCTCCCCCTGCTTGTGTGCTTGCTCTCCCTCTCTCTCTTTCTGTCAAAAGAATAAATAAAATCTGTAAAAAAAAAATGTTTATTTATTAGAGAGAGCACAGGTACACGTGAGTCAGGAGGAGTGGTAGAGGGAGAGAATCTTCAAGCAAACTCCCCACTGAATGCAGAACCTAACTTGGGGCTTGATCTCACAACTCTGAGATCATGACCTGAGCCGAAACCAAGAGTCAGAGGCTTCACCCACTATGCCACCCTGAGGCCCCTGTCATGGTTAATTTTAAGTGTCACTTTTACTGGGCCAGAGGGTGTCTAGATAATTTGGTCAGATATTCTGGGTATTTCTGTCAGGGTGTTTTAGATGAGATTAACATTTAAGTTGATAGACTGAATAAAGCAATTGCCATCCCGGTGTGGGTGGGCCTCATCTAATCAGTTGAAGGCCTGAATGAAATAAAAGCCCTGATTTTCCTTCCAGTAAGAGAGGATTGCTCTTGCCTGACTGCTTTTGCATTGGGACATTGGCCTTTCCCTGCCTACAGACTCAAACTGAAACATTAGCTTTTCCTGGGTCTCAAGCTGCTAAGCTTTGGACTAGAACGACACCATTACCTCTCCAGCTTGCTGACTTACCCTGCAGATCTTGGGCCTTGTCAGCCTCCACAGTCCTATGAGCTAATTCCTTATACACAGCCTCTTCATGCACACACATATCTTACTGTTCTGTTTCTCTGGAGATCCTAGACTAAGGTAAGGACTGACCAGTATTTGTAGGTAACTTTTAACAAGCATTGACCGTATGAAACATTAAATATTAGGGATGAGATAATTAGAGCAAGACAGAACTGAGTACAGATAATTATACATAAGATGAAAGGGGGTGGTTGGAGTTGCATTCGGCAGTAGGTTGAATGGTGGCCTCCCAGAAAATGTGTCTGTGTCCCAATCCCCAGAACCCATGGATGTGGAAACAGTTACATTGCAGGTGTAATTAGATGAAGATCTTGAGATGAGAGGACCTTGCATTACCCAAGTGGGCCTTTAATCCAACAGTAAGTGTCCTTAGAGACAGAAGTGAAGGCATGGACACAGTCGAGAAGGCCACGTGCAGCCAGAGGGAGAGGTTGGAACAATGTAGCCAGAAGCCAGGGTCACCGGGGGCCACCAGAAGCTGGGAGAGGCAAGAAAGGTTCTCGCCTGGAGCCTTTGGAGGGGACGTGAACCTGCCAGCACCCTGACTGCAGACATCTGTCCCTCACGACTGGGAGACAATACATTTCTGTTGCTTAAGCCACCAGGTATGCAGCATTTTGTTGGGGTGGCCCTATGAAACCGATACATATTTTAAGAGCCTGTATTCTTCAGGAAGGAACTAGAGACACTGATTAAATATAAACTCTTTATCAGGTTTGCATGTTAACATTTTAAGAGTAACCTCTAAAAAATAGAACTTGAATATAAAATGGAAGAAAAGAAGGGAACAGAGAAAATGTGATCAGTGCTTTCAGAATTAGAGGAGGATGGGGGAAAGTACAAAGAACTTAGGAATAACAGGGTACACGAGGACAAAGTAAAGTAATGGGAACAGATCCAAGGATGTCCTTCCTGTAAGCAGTACGCATTCACTAAACCTGGCGGCTGAGGCTCAGTTTGCAGTCTAATGAAAAAGAACCCCGTAGGCTGCTTCTCAGAGTAGTAGGATTAAAGGAGGCCGAGTCTCCTGAAACGCAGCATCGGTATTTAAAATACGCTTCCTTTTTTTTTTTTTTCAGTGTTTCAAGATTCATTGTTTTTGCACCACTCCCAGTGCTCCATGCAATTCGTGCCCTCGTGAATACCCACCACCAGGCTCGCCCAACCCTCCCCTCCTCCCCTCCAAAACCTTGTTTGTTTCTCAGTCAGTCTCTCATGTTTCCTTCTGACCATATTAAGTAACAAGATCTAGCAGTGGGTCTGATCATCTTGATTACCAATGTTGGGTCTGTTTTCATGTTTTTGCCGAAGCTGCAGTCGCTAACGTAATTGCTGTTAGTTACAGAGTTACAGATGTTTTGTCGTCTACCTTCAGATGTGAAGGAAGCGCTAGATTTCATTTAGTGTGATGAAAATAAAGACGGTTTCCCCTCATTCAGATTCCACCAAACTTTTGGGTTCTGCCTACGCAGATCCTTCTCGAGAGTCCTTGCTGAAGATGTTAGTCTTCCAACAACTCGCTCTTCTCCCAGATAGCAACCACGTCCCTTGAGTGAAGGAAGGAAGCAAAGGATTGACATTCTGGCTACCTCCCTGTGTCAAAGGACTTTCCCAAGGACGCTTTCTCCTCAGGTTTGGTCGTCTTCTTGGTGGGTTTGCATGGCCAAGCATAGATCCTGGTGGACTAAGAAAGCCCCTCAGGAGGGATAAAGCCCCCATCTCAACCATTGCTGCTTGACTCACACAAGAAGCGTGAATGCTCCAAGTGACAAATCCCAACCTAGATTGCTTACCATGTTCTGTGCCAGAGCTGGAAGCTCAAAGCTAGGGCCACTTTCAGGGTCCAGGGATTCAACACTCAGCAAGGTTCCTAGGGATCTTGTTCCTTTTGATCTCTCCCCTTTGCCATCCTAGTTTTAACTTCATCCCAGGATTCTTCCCTCTTTATCACAAAATGGCTGCCAGCAACATCTGTTCCCACGTGTTTCATTATTCATTTCCCTGTGGCTCTTCTTAGACTGTATGTCTACTTCCCTGCCCCTGGAGCTGGAGCTCAAATAGGTGTCACTGAAAGTATACATATGGCTGGGTACAGGTGATCTGTAGATGCCCAGATTAAATAATCTGGTTTCTGTTTTTGTTTGGGGGGGCAACTAACAGAATGTGCTTCAGACGCGGGGGTGATCCCACGGCCTTGCCTGGAAGCAGGTGGGGCAGAGTAACCTGGAAACAAACCAGACAGAGTGACAGTGTGTCCCCCTGCCTGCCTCCACGTGAACCCCTGGAGACGTTCAGGAACGCCTGCTAGCTCATCAAGGTCAAGTCCAGTTTCTGTTTGGATTGGGAGAGATTGGGTCCCTTCCCTATGTATAATTTTCCATATTCCTCTCCTGCTCCTTAGCATGCTGTTGACCTGCTTTAGTTGTATATGCTGGAGACTGCGGATTCGTAGAAGCAAAAAGTGAAAAGTAATTTCTCAGGAAAGGGCCAATTGGCACAAGATGTTAGTAAACATTCTTGTTCCAGTAAGGAAAAAAAAAAAGTGTACCATCTGTGTGCAGGAATTCTAGCCCTGGAGAGTCCCCGACCTACATTGGAGTGGTCCCAGTGCTCAGCAACGTCCACACCGAAGGTTCTGGTGCAGGGAGAGGTGTCAGGGAAGAAGACAAGGACAGGGGGCTGTGAAGGACGAGGAGGAAGAATGGCGGGAGGGTGAAGGCCGTGAGAGCAAAGAGGAGAGAGAGCTCCGCTGAGGTGGATCTTACTGAGAGTCCGCATGGAGGAGGACACAGTGTCCCGGGACTTAGCAGGTCATTTTTCCTGGCCATTGCGAAAACAAATCCTACCAGAAAAGAAAAACACGAACAGAAGTAGAAGTAGAAGGGGGTCGGGGGAAAGGGATAAGAAAATTAGAGGAACAGGGGCGCCTGGGTGGCTCAGTCGTTAAGCGTCTGCCTTCGGCTCAGGTCATGATCCCAGGGTCCTGGGATCGAGCCCCACATCGGGCTCCCTGCTCGGCAGGAAGCCTGCTTCTCCCGCTACCATTCCCTCTGCTCTTATTCCCTCTCTCGCTGTGTTTCTCGCTGTCAAATAAATAAAATCTTTAAAAAAAAAAAAAGAAAGAAAGAAAATTAGAGGAACAAAGTAGATAGGAGGTTCGGAGAAAAATTGAACTTACGAGTGAGTTAACGAGAAATTAAGACGAGAGGAAAGCAGAGCATTTCAATGAGATTAAACAAACGCCGAAGGTAGGTGATGGAAAGATGCTAGATTTAAGTGAAAAATGCAGACATCGTCAGAGAGTAAATTGTCTGTAGATGTGGACAAAAGGATGAAAGCTAGACATTTAAGTCCAGTCGCTGAACATTAAAAATTAAGAAACTGGAAACACAAATAAGGAATTCTCTTTTGTCCTTTGAATCATTAAATTAGAATTTAACAGAGGGAAAATGAGGAAAGTCGGGATGAGAAGCCGGAAACCTAAAGATGAAAGAGATTATAATCTCATGTGGAACTAGGAAGCAAAGAAGCAGCACATACCTGGCCAGGGAAGCTTCTAGACCCAGGGTCAGCAGTTAGGCCTATCGTTATGCTCCCGTCTTTCGTAGGAAACAGCTGGCAGAACATCACGCTGATCGGAATGCTACCACGGGAAAGGGCGGTCTTGGGCACAGACTGCCCAAGTCTGTGCCCAAGTCCGTTCTTGTTCGGTCTCCGTCTGTCATTCTCCCATTTCTCCCTGCGCCTCGAGGTCCAGTGCCGCCTCTGTGCCACACATCCTGGAGGGGATGCGGGGTCTCGCACTGGAGGAGAGACACTCAGAACAAACGGCCGGTTGCTGGCACAGCAGGATGAATACTCCCCCCCACGGCGGATTGGTGGTCCTCCCGCAGCGCCGTGACTGCTGCACGCTAGACGGGGCGTTCACATTTTCACACGACGAGGTCTGAGTCAGGTGAACCAGAGTGGGAGTTTGAGGCTGCTTGGGCAAGAGAGAGTTTATTTAGTGACTGACTTCTTCACTCAAAGAACCCTTTAAATATTTACATGCTCCTTGTGCCAGAACGTTCTTCCTCCGTTCCTATTGCAGTTGGGGTCTTCTTTGCAGAACTTGATTATCTTCCGTTGGTATCGCGTCGTAACGTGGGTCATGTGTCACCTTACTTGATTTTCGCGAGAGTCAAGAGAAGGGCTTCGTCTTTGTTCTCTGTTCTGGTGCTGGTCACTCCTGCACCCCCTGCTCTCAGCCTAGCAGTTTTCCAGCGTTGCATCTGGATTCCAGCCCCCACGAGACCTTTACCGTTGTGTGGCTCTTTTCCTAGATCTCTAAGCACCCTTCACGTTATGCTATCGACCAGTGTTGCTGAAATTTCTTTTCTGTGTCTGGTGTTGCCTTCTCAGTACATCTAAACATTCCATAAGACTCAAGACCAAGGTGTTGGGTTGTTGCTGAGCATCTGTGTTCGTTGAGGTGAGGATTGCATAATTGTTCCTGTCGACAGTTGTTTGGTTCTTGTCAAGGAATAAATGGAATTCTCATTACTGTTTCTGGATTCAACAGGAAAGGCCTTACAGAAAAAAATTGAAGTTCGATCTCTCTGTAATACGACATTTTTTCAGGCTTTATTGAAGTATAATTCACAAAATTGTACGAAATTGTAGTAGAGTATTTTATATCACCTGTAATTTCATATTTTCATGATGACTCCCTAAGAGTTTTTCCTGACACCGTAACTAATAAATGCAAAGAAGTCAGAGGCAAAAGTCCTCCTCTAGATTTGACAGGTTAAAAAAAAAGAAGGAAGTTAAATGATTTTGAATTTGAGCAAAATTGCCATTGATAAATTTTAATGGTTCCTAATTGCGTAGATATTTTATGCCATACTGCGTCTTCATTTAATAAATTGCTTCAAGTGTAAACAACTGGTATAAAATTGCGAAGTAGGACCACTGAACCACTTCGTCTTCAGTCCTCTTGGGAAGTTGTTTTAGAACTGTTTAAGTTATTTTTTAATTACAAGAAGGAATGAATAGATAAACACACGACAGTATTAAGTGGTTATGAAAACCTCTTACTTTCTTTTTCTGAATAATGAAAACTCCTTCTTTGAACAGGAACTTGAATATCTTATTCTCACCTATTATTGCATATTCTTGCTGATACAAATGTTTGCAGAGACCTTTTATGGATGATGACTTGGGTTAACTTTGGGAACAAGGACATTCTTCCGCTTATGTAGTCTGTTATTGGAATTTGTTTGGATCCTGCAGTTGTGGGTAGTATCTCTTCTTAGTGCGTGGGGACTCCTTAAGAGAATTTTCAAGTTCTCTTTCATTATGTTTGATAGATTTTGCTCTGTGGTCACATCCTTTCCCGTGTCTTTTCGGGCTTGGAATGACTGTTCTCTTCTGAGAGGACGATGATACAGTCAGCGCCACGGGGAGAGGGAACGAGATGGGAGCAGTAGGTGTTAGGAGCTGGGGATGAGGGGCGGACATGTGCTCTGAGCTGTGGGTGGATTTCACACACATCGGTGCAGAAAATCCCCATGGCACCAAACTGGAACACTGGCACCAGACGAGATGAAACCCATAAAACTAAAGGACAGGGAGTTGATTTTTTTTTAAGGTTGTTTGTATGTATGTATGTATTGAAAGCCTGCAAGTAAGCAGAGGAAGGGGCAGGTAGAGAAGGAGACAGAATCTCAGGCTGACTCCCCGCTGAGCACAGGGCTCAGCCCCACGACCCCGAGACCATGACCTGAGCCAAAATTAAGAGTCAGATGCTCCAACTGAGCTACCCAGGTGCCCCAAGAGAATTAATTTTTTAAAGCACTTAAGAGTAGAGGAATTAATTAAATAAAATTTAAAAAAAAAAGAGTAAAGGAATTATTATAGCCTTTTTCACATATATAACTCTCAAGAGGTAAGAATTTGAACTCAGTCTTTGTAAGTAAAAGTTGAAGATGAGATCATTGAGCCCAGGCGGTTGTTCAGCTAGTGAATAATTGATCTAGAATGTGAGCCCTGCGTCTCGCTGATTTCATGACGGTCTTGTTTCCTCCTTACGGGCCTGTGAGTGTGCGTGAAATCCCAGGGAATACGGGATAAGTCACAGAAAAATGACTCTTTTGCTGAAGACAAGTATACACATCCTTTTAGGTATTCCTGATCCTGCATTTTCTTCCAGGGTTTGTGCAGCAGTGTGTTACGAAAAATAACAAATGAAACACTTAAAACCAGCTCTTTGCTTGCTCTCTGTTTACGGTATTGGAGGTTTTTCCAAGACAGGTCACCTAACACATAGCCTAAATGCTCCTCTTCTAAAGCAGGATAATTATCTGGGAAACAGATACCGCGGCAAGTAAATAGTCTGTTGCAGGACTTCAGAGTTTCACAATGCCCCGAAGGTGTCTTTCAGTAAATAGTTGACTGCCGAGGCGCCTGGGTGGCTCAGTTGTTAAGCATCTGCCTTGGGCCCAGGTCACGATCCCGTGATCCCTCTCCCTCTGCCCCTCCCCTCACTCGCGTGTGCAATGCACAAGCAGTCTCGCTCTCCCAAATAAATAAAACCTGTAAAAATAAATAATTGACTACTAACATTGTGATATAGGATTTTTTTTCCCCATCCGTTTAATTTGAGAAAGGACTCAGGTTTCAGAGTGCAGAAATTGTATAAGGAAAAGGGTGATGGTTGTCGACGATATAAATCATGACATTGTGAAATTACGTGTGTCTCAGTTGTGTCAGGAGACCTCCGGGAGCAAATAATGCTCTCATTGTGGTCCTTCACTGCGATAATAAGACAGTTGGGGGGGAAATACGGTGTAAGTGGGGATGATGTACCATTTCTCTGAAGTTAGTTGGCGTCTCTACACTGTGCGGTTAGAGCAGCGTGAACATTTCATTTCTCCCACTAAGCAGTGTACTTCTGGGGCGTGGAAAGCATGTATTTCCCACTGGTGTCGTCTTCTTGTACAGTCTGTTGTTAATACTGAGTTCGTATTTTTATTATTTATTTCCTTTTAGTGTTACCCTTTTGTCCCCCCCCCCACCATCCACCCCCCTCCCCGTCCGCCGCCCCAGCCAGTGCAGAGCCCAGGGCCTGCAGTCCTCTAGCCCTGCAGACGGCGGTCTGCGGACTTCCCCCTCATGACTCTAACCCCCCTTCTGGACCACCCTGCCCATTCACGGTCACGGGAATGGGGTGAGGAGTGGGGAGGGGGAGGAGCAGCCAGGGCAGGGGGGCAGGGCTGCGGGGACCATCTGTCCTGCCTGGGAGAGAGGAGCCTGGCCTTACAAGCTTGTCTGGAACAGACTCTCCCCACAGGTCCACAGTAAGGGCCGTGTGATAATTAGGGTCCCCAAGGGAGTGTTCTGGGGTCTGCATGCATCTAGTCGGTCAGGTGGATATAGTGAAGTTAATATACGTATCTTAATGTGGGATTGTAATTTTTACCAGTAAATGTAAATTAGGGGAATAATCTAGTTTCTAGGTTCATGTTATCTTAACTATTTGAACTTCCAGTACAAGCCAAAACTTACTTTTCTAATTTCCTTAGACACTTACGAAGAAATTTGTTCAAACATGCTTGAATTTCAGCAAGCCACTTGGTAACTGAAGCAAAGGTTATTTTGGCTGCCTCATTTACCTCAAGCAAAATCAGTGGCTCTCTGCA
>CM053607.1:123868360-123931255 GCA_028646535.1 Procyon lotor | reverse complement strand
GGGCTGAGAAGGGGGGGAGAGGAGGGGTGTGGAGAGAAGAGTAAGTGCCACTGAAGGAGCAGAAGAAGTCAGGGGTCGACCAGTCACCTGAGTGTTGGGGATGGGGGCATCTCTCTGCCTTTTCATCCTGCTCTCTTCACCAGCCTACACTGGACATTGTCCGTCTGTTTTACCTTTGTTAGTCTATGAAGTTAAACAGGATCTTTCACGGTTTTCATTTGTATCACAGGTAACATGTTAACGGAGCCTCTCTCTCCCTGCACGGATGTGAATTCAGGTTCATGGGTATATATGCTGGCCATGAGCCGCTTGAAGTGCTTTGGATACACCGAGTATTTGAGTATTCGGGGAGCAGTTGAGCACTTTGATAAAGACTTGATGGATTTTATTTATCTTGAGAAAAAAATTCATGTTTTTTTTTCTTTTCTGTTTAGTTGCTGATCATCTGGGCTGTGATCCTCAAACACGGTTCTTTGTCCCTCCTAATATCAAACAGTGGATTGCCTTGCTGCAGAGGGGGAATTGCACGTTTAAAGAGAAAATATCACGGGCTGCTTTCCACAATGCAGTTGCCGTAGTCATCTACAATAATAAATCCAAAGAGGAGCCCGTCACCATGACTCATCCAGGTAAACAGAACAGAGGGGGGTTGTAAATTTTGATGTTCCTTCTAGAAATTAGTGCTTTGTAGGTAAGCACCACCGAACCACATCATTTACAACATAATTCTATGATTATATTCATTTTTGGATATTCCTTTTTGGTATTACCATTTGTTTCTTAATATGCATGTCTTTTTCCTTAGGTTGAATTTGTGTCTTAAATAATGACTGTGAGAGTCTGTAAAACTTGCACTTACTAAATAACTGGCTGCAGCCGAATCCTTAGTCGTTTTGCATCTCTACATTTCACCTCATAACTTTGAAAAATGACGTGTTCCATTGAGAATCGTTCGTCTAGATTATGAACTCTCAAGGATTACCTCTTCGAGGAGGATGCTTTTTACCTTATCAGGATAAATGTCAAAATGGACTCAGTAGTAACTGTATTTCTTCATTTCTTGTGGGAGCATTTGAGGATATCTCTGATTTAACTGCTTTAATAATAAGAGTTGCAATTTATTGAGCACTTACTATATATATGCCTGGCAATGGACTAGGAGATTTGGGGGGGGGGTGTTTTTTAGTAGACCTCATTCTTTAGAGCAGTTTTATGTTCCCAGCAAAGCTGAGTGGAAAGTACAGAGATTTCCCCGTACAGCCCCACGCAGGTGGGGCCTCCTTCCCTATCAGCATCCCCCCTGCAGAGCGGTGCATTCGTCACTGGTGTGAACCTCCAGTGACTTCTTCTAATCACCCACAGTCCGTAGTTTACTTTGAGGGTCACTCCTGCTGTTGAACATTCTGTGGTTGTGGACAGATATGTACCCACTGTGACAATATCATACTGTGTTCACTGCCCTAAACATCCTCGGTGCTCGGCCTATTCATCCCTTCCCCCCCCATCCCTCCCATTTCTCTACCCCTTGGCAACCACTGATTTTTTTTTTTTTTTTTACTGTTTCCATAGTTTTGCTTTTTCCAGAATGTCCTGTAGTTGGAATCAAACAGCATCTAGCCTTTGCAGACTGGCTTCTTTCACTTCGTAATACACATTTAGGTTTCCTCCCTGCCTTTTCGTGGCTTGATAGTGCATTTCTTGTGAGTGCTGAATAATATTCCATTTTTCTAGATGTACCGCAGTTTATCTCTTCACCTGCTGAAGGACATCTTGGTTCCTTCCAAGTTTTGCCAATTATGAATTAAGCTGCAGGTTTTTGTCTGGATGTTAGTTTTCAGATCCTGTGGGTGCGTGATTGCGGAGTTGCATGGTAAGAGCGTGTTTCATTTTATAAACTGCCAAACCGTCCTCCCCTGCGGCTGTCCCGTTTTGCCGGCCCACCAGCAATAAATGAGAGTTCCTCTTGTCCCCCATTGTCGCAAGCATTCGCTGCTGTCTGTGTTCTGGGTTGTGGCCATCCTCATGAGTTGTTTTGACTTATGTTTCCCTGCTGACGTGATGTGGCACTTTTTAATACGTGTTTTCGTCATCCTCGCCGTAGACGTACATTGTGTAGGTGCTCTCCCATCTTCTAGAACCAGGAGGGCGCAGCAAGAGTCAGACCAGCGGGTTTGCCAGTGGTCTCTCACCTCTCAGAGTTGAAACCTAGATAAAGTTAAGTCTGCGTCCATAAAGGTTATAAAGTTTAATGACATATTTGAAGAATGTTAATGATACAATTTTATACCGGGATCTTGCAAAGTCCTCTGCAACCCAAGTGAGAATCACCTTTTTTTTTTTATGTCTATTTTGATGGAGTAATGAGGTGGATTTCAATTTCATTGTTCTGTGACTTGTTTTCTTCCTTTCAAATTAAGCCTTTTAGAACGAAACTGTATTTTTTCTAGTTGCAAAAGTAGTAACACGTGCTCTCTGTAGAAGAGCTGAAACAATAGTAAAAGACAAAGAATAAAATAGAATGAGTGATCTTCACTATCCAGAGATCACTGGAGTCCTGTAGCTTTTAATTCTTTGGGGAAACCACAAGGAGATTAAGGGACAGTCTGTTTCAGCTGGCCATCTGTGTGGGGACACTGGATTAGAGACATGGAGCTTTTCTGCTCTAGGTCTCAGAGCAGCTGCTAATTTGTTCTCCTTGGCTGTTATAGAGCAAAGAGAAACTATTTGAAAGTTTGGACCTGATCATCCCATCCTGATTTCCTTTTACTGGAAACATGAAGAAACTTGGGAGAGGGAGAAATTCATCTGAGCAAAATGTATTTTTCTTTCCTGGTGGTGGTATTTTACATACATAAAGCTGCAAAGAAGTAGCTAGAATGAGTCTTTTAGATATGAGACGATCTGGGAATTATAAGAGAGGAAATTGATGTCTTTTTTTTTTTAATGATTTTTGTTTTAAAAAGGTTGGAAGTCTTTAAAAATTATCACAGATCTCCCCCATCTGTATTCCTTAAAATGGTAGTTTATTCACATATTTTCATGATGACCCATGGCCGAAAACAGGTAAGCGGTAAAGTAAACTTAGGAAACTGCTTGAAATGTAGTCCACTTTCAGAGGCTCCTGAGAGACAGACTGAGATCTGAGAGTCTTAGGGTTAAGAAGTCCTATGTAGATTAACCTGTGGTTTCCCAAATTTATTAGACCATGTACACTCTTCATCACAGTTTAGTGTGGAACAGCACAAGGAAGGAACTTTAGGGCCAGAGTTCGAGGATCTAGTGTTAGGAAGTGGGACCCTGGTGGGGCAAATGGAATCAAAGCAGACGTGAGAGCAATGAGAAATGGCTTTATGTTGTAATTATTAGACACACAAAAAGTCCGAGTAATCTAGGAAGCTAAATTGGTGTAGTACTTTGGAGAGAGATTTGGCGTCCTGTGATATCGTCAAAGAGCTCCCGACGTCGTGGTCCAGGAAGTCCATGCCTAAGTACACCCTCCAGAGTACTTTCCGGCATTTTGTTAAACTGCAGATTGTGATTCAGCATATCTGGGGTGTAGCCTGAGACGCTGTATTTTTTAACAAATTCCCAGCTGGTGCTAAGGCCTCTAGCCCACAGCTCTTGCTTTGAGAAACAAGACAGGAAACCTAGGTTTCAGTCCCAGATTTTCCCCTGACTTGCTCAGTGACGTAGGGCAAGTTGCCCCCTGTCTGGGAAGGCCTCTTGTGACTCTAAACCTAGGTTCTGTGGAAGACCTTGAGTCGCCGTCATGGAGGGCAACCGTTGGCCATTCTTACGAGATCTCCCCTTTTCTGCCTCCGGCCTGTGGGAGCCAGTGGGGAGATTTCGTGTATTTACAGAAGCATCAGCGGCCCCTCCCTGGCGTCCTCCAGAGACCCTCATTACTCTTGCCTGTGTGAATGAGAAACACACAGGAGTGTTAGTGGCATTACGTGACAGCAAATTATTGGAAACACCCAGATGTCCATCACAGGAGAATGGAGGGATTGTGGCTATTTATACAGCAGTTAACTGTCAGTGAGCTAAAGCCACATGTATTTACATGACTAAATCCCAAAAACATAATAAGGAGCATAAAAGAGTGAGTTGTAGAAGAATATGTACAAAGAGCATTTGGAAGAAGTTAAAAAATGTAAAACTGTAGTTGCCACAAGTGTATGTGTATGAATAAAATAACAAAAGCATAAATTAGGTGAACAGATACCAAATTTGGGGATAACGGGTCTTCCTGGAAAGGGGATTTCTGAGGAGGGGAGGGGGAATTTAGGATCGGGGGAAGTATATGAGGGGGTTCAGACGAGTCCGCCATGCGTCGCTCCTTAAGCTGAGGGTTGAGCACATAGATGTTCATTATATTCTCTCTCATTCTCGGGCTTTGAAATATTTCAAAGTAAAAATAATCAGAAAAACTCTGTAAAGGATTAAAGAGTAAGCAGAAGAGTGGCATGTCTGGCCGTGACCAAGTGAGGAGACCACCGGATTCTCTTCCCAAAAGAAAGCGACTCTAAAACTGCACCAAACTGACAAAGCCGCCACTTCAGTGTTCTGGAAATACGCCAGGGGCATACAACCATCTGAGATTTGTTTATGTTTTGAGCAGCTGCCAGACTTTGGGTGGGAACAATGGGAAGCTGTGGTGTTTGGCCCGGGGCTGCTTCCCACACTCCCTGAGCTGTGTCGTCGGGAGTTTCTGCCGGGGCAGGGCAGGTGGTGGGGACGCGGGGCTCGCCCTGGTGACAGAAGGGTCAGTAACACCCATGCCTGACACTGTTGTCTCTGGAAGTGACGTCTCGGGACAGGCAGGTAGAGAAAGGCCGGTGTCTGACCCTCCCAGCCCAAGGTTGCAGCCAAGTGTGTACGTCTTGTCTGAGACCACATGCTTTGGGGTGATCTCGGAGCTGAAGCTGTTCACGCTCCCGGATGACCTTGAGACTACGCGCCTGCAGGTAGGAGACAGACGGGGCTTGGAGGACTAACCCAGGCAGGACTGGAAGTGGCCACAGCTTTGAACACTCTTCTCTCCCTACACCCAGATCCATTAGCAGATGATATCAGCCTTACTGATTTGAGATGTTTGAGCACCTGTGTCCAGAACTGACGCCAGCTTGTCTTGAAAGAATATTAAAGAAATAAGAAACTGAGCAGAGACATCAGTGACTGCGCACCACAGGCGAAGCAGACTTCACGGGTCTAACCCGGCCACGCTAGTAAACAAAGCAGGCAGGCAAACAAGGCACCAGCAGCAACCTTAAGGGCAAAAAAAAAAAAAGATCGGAATGCAGAGTTGAGACATTTTATTGTCTGAAGGGTCTGGTTTTCAGCAAAAGATGACAAGCTGTGCAAAGAAATATGAAAGTGTGACTCCCATCCAGAAGAAAGAATCTGCAGGGGCACCTGGGTGGCTCAGTCAGTTAAGCATCCGATTCTTGATCTCAGCTCAGGTCTTGATTGCAGGGTCGTGAGTTCGAGCCCCTCGTTGGGCTTGAAGATAGAGCAGTAGAAATTATCACTAGAACAAGTTTTAAAAAAACAAAACAAAAGAACAAAAAACCGAAGAAAATGAACAGGGCCTCTGAGGAGGAGAGAAAGTGGCAGAAAAAATATTTCAAGAAATAATAGCGGAAAACTTTCCAAATAAGATGCTTTGTAGAAATTGATAAGGTAACCCTAAAATCAAAGTACCTAGGATAGCCCAAAGAATTTTGAAAAAGAACAACCATGTCAGAAGACTTCATGCTACTTGATTTCAAAATCTCAGTAATCGGGGCATGTGGCATTGGTGTAAGGATGGGCACGTAGACCGAGGGGTCAGAACTGAGAGTCTACAGACGAATCCTTTCATGCTCAGTTGATTTTCGGCAAAGGTGCCGTGACATTTCCGTGAGGAAAAGATAGTCTTTTCAACAAGTGGTCCCAGAACGGCTGTTCCCTAGATGCAAAAAATAAAAAAGAATGAAGACCCTTACCTTACAATGTATAAAAGAATGACTTCACAATGGATAGTAGACAAAACGTAAGAAGTAAAACTACATCAACTTCTAGAAGAAACCATAGGAGAAAGTCTTTGTCATTCAGGACAGAAAGTTCTTACTCCAAAGGCACTATCCATAAAAGACAAGAACAGTGTTAATCTTCAGAAGTAAAATACCGTGTTATTCAGAAGACACCATGAAGAAAATGAAAAAAAAAAAAACAAACCCATGAACTGAGAGAAAATACATCCAGCTTGTAGATCTGATGATACATGACTGGTATATGAAGAATTCTTAGGAATCGGTAGGAATAAGACAACTTAATTTTACAATGGGCGGAGAATGTAATGATTTAACATTTCATCAATTATTAGAAAGTGATCCAAACAATGAGATATTATTTCACACTCACTAGAATGACTACAGTAAAAAAAAGTCAGATATGACCATGTTTTGTTGAGGATGTGGGTAAACTGAAACCCTTGGGCATTGTTGGTAGGAACAGGCAATAGTACAACATAGTTTGGAAAACAGGGTTTTTTTAAGTGACACACAAATTTACCATATTTCTTGCTCCTGGGAATCTACCTAAGAGAAATGAAAGCAGTGAGATGTCCACACGAAAACTCGTGCATGACCTTATTTATAGTAGTCCAGGTGGTGGAAGCGACACGAATATCCATCAGCCAGCGAGTGGAAAAACAACACGGCCCGGCCACAGAACAGAATACAGTTCAGCAGTTACGTGGAGTCAGCCTCTGGCCAACCTGCAGCAGCGTGGATAAACCTCGGAGAGCCTTGGGCTCGGTGGAAGCCGGCATTTAGAAGCGTCTGCGTCCGGCACGATTTCGTTTATGTGGGACGTCTAGGGGAGACCCACTCGTAGAGGCCCAAGGCAGGTTAGCGGGTGTGCGCGCTGGGGACTGGGGGCGCAGACCACCGGCGGCAGCAGGCACGACAGAACTTTTACGGGCAATGAAAACATTCTAAAACTGGCTGGTGGTGGTTGCATACCCCCTATAAATTTACCCAAACCATTGAATTCACACTTCAGTGAGTGTTAGGGAGTGTAAATTGACACTTCGTTGAACTGTTGTTCCCACGTGTGATGGGGACGTCCAGCCGGCTCAGTCGGTGGAGCACGTGACTCTCGATCTTGGGGTCGTGAGTTTGAGCCCCACGTTGGGTGTAGAGATTACTTAAAAAAAAAATGTAATGCAGGCTAAAGTTCAGAAGCAACATAAAAATTCTTAAACTGGAAGCTTCGTTGGAGTTATATGCCTGTAAGTATTCTTACTTTGAGAGACTATTCATGAGGTGATCTCTTGTGACTTTGGTTCTCATTTTCAGTGTTCAGGGTAGAATGTTAAAGGCCAGATAAGAAAAGAATGATGTTAAAATGTGAGCAAGAAAAACGTAAAGCTAAAGACAATCATTTTGCTTTACAAGGAGTAGAGACATGCTAAGTGCCCGGGTGTGTGAGACAGAAAGATTACCTCTCAAATCAAGTCGTGCCCTAAACACAGAGGTTAAATATTTCAGAGTTACAAAGTCTCTGTCTAAACCAAAGTGCTCTAGTTTGATACAGTTTATTTTATTTAACCTGAGAAGTTACACAGATTATTTAAATGAAAGCATGGATGTATTATTAACAAAAGCAATGGAAATAGATCTATTCGTTGAAAAGATTTCTGAAATACACTCTTTTTTATTAACATCTAATGTATTATTTGCCCCAGGGGTACAGGTCTGTGAATCATGAGTCTTACACAATTCACAGCGCTCACCATAGCACATACCTTCCCAGCAGTGAAATACACTTTTACTTTTTACTTTCAATTAGAGAAAAAATAAAATGCCATTTTGTTTGGGAATTTGTGGGTTATGTGCAAACAGGTTCGTTTTAGGGTATGAAAGGCTCTCGGTTGTTCCTTGGTAGGAAAACGTTTGTCCTTTCTTCTTTGAACCCCTAAGCTATTGTTCATCATGTGCTGTTTTCCAAGCAGAATTCTGTCTCGGTTTCAGTCCATTCTCCGTGGTGGTGCACTGTTAACATAGTCCTCACCCCAGAAAAGTGTTGTGGAGCTTTTTGTCTTGCTCACAGATCTCTGCTTCTGAAGGAGCCCCACTGTCTTCTACTTTCTTCATCTTTCGGGATCAGATTTAAGGGTCACTGACCCGTCATTCGCCACGGGATTCTGCATCATCGTTTTAGTTATAAAAACAAAATTAAACCTCCGTCAGATCATAGAGCACCTCTAAAATAGCGAAGAGGTTGGCACTGACCGTCACAAGGCTGGAGCTGGAATCCCAGACCCAGTAATGACGACAAGCCTCAGGACTTTAGGGGAAGGAGTCTTTCAAGCATCGTCCTCATTTGTACGACAGCCAGAGCATCTGCCTAATCGCCTGACGAATCGCCTGTGACTTTATTGAGATTCAGAATTTGTTACACTGGGCAGTTGTTATTTATTCTTCTTGTGCCTTGAATGAGCACTACCTCATTTACAATTATGGAATCCGTGTACTTCTTGCTCTAACTTTAAGACCAGTGCTTATCTTTTTAAATTTCCGAGTCTGCTTTTTCTTTATTCTCCTGGTCTGTCTTCCCTGTGACATAGTTGTTTCAGGCGCGTTTAGGGTAAAATAGTTCACCGACAGGTATTAACTTACGTTTATGCCGTGCCGGGCATTCTGTGAGCGACCCCGAAGGGACCTACAGAAGAAGCAAGTGTATGCGAGCGCATCTCCTTGAGGAACATTTACTCCACCAGGGAGACAGAGACGCGTGCAATAACCGGGGCCCCTGAGTGGCCCCCTAGCAGGACAGGCCTAGGTATTACCAAGGACGAGTTCCTGCCCCTGGAGGCTGGCAGGAACTAATCAGAGGACTTCACAGAGGAGGCTTTCACTGTGCCGGGCCCTGCGTGGCTGTCGGGATTGGGCCAGAGAAGCCCCGACCGTGGGCGAGCCGCGCGAGTTCGAGACCTGCGTGGGGGGCGGGCGTCTGAGGGTGAGCGTAGAAAATGAGGGGGGGGGGTAGACAGCAAGCAGAGGGCTCTGTGTTCTGTATGCTAATCCACACACAGGTATTCTTGGAGCTCCTGTGAGGTCTCCAGGTGTACAGGACCCACGTTATGGCTGCTTTCATGGAGTTATGATCGGGCAGAGAAGAGAAACACTGAATCAGAAAGGACAATGACCAGAAGTCCTTATGAAGCTGACCTGGTTCCGGGGAGTCAGGGAGGGCTGTCCTGAGGAGGTGGTGTTTGAACGGGAATTCACAAGTTGAGAAGCCTCTTCTCGGCAGGAGAACCCTCAGGGGAGAAGGCTCAGAGGCGGGAAAAAGCAATGGGAAAGCCATTTTAGAGGGGGCGACTTGGGGGGGAGGTTGGGTGGACGAGGAGGATAGTTGTGTTTACAACTTCGAGGCCTCCTCCTCACAGCAGCCGTGTGCCCAAGGCGGGGACTAGTGAGGATTTAGGATTTGCAAGCCCTGGGAGGCGTCTTCCTAGGCCCGAGAGGCTGCGGGTCGCGGCGCTTGCTGGGGCTCCGCGGCGTGGCGTCTCCCACCTGCCGCAGCTACCACGCTGGGCGGCCGAGCTGCTCTGCTCCGTAGCCGGCTGCTGCTCTTACGTGGCTGGCAGGCGTTCCTGGTTCTCTGCCCTCCGAGTGTGGGCTTGGCAGACCCAGCAGGAAGCGTTGGGTGGGGGTGTGGAGGGAACAGGTGGTGGCCAAGCAGGCCCCACACAGGGTGCGCTCCCCTGGCCCCTCCCCAGGTGACGAGCCTGGGAGCACGGAAGCCCTTTTGGACGCTGGCCCCGGGCAGAACTCCAGTGCTGTCCGTGGCAGGGGTCAGGGGGACGCTGGTTCAGCCCAGCCACGTGACCCTAGACGGAGGCCTGGTAGCCTCTGGGGATGGGGTGAGCTCAGGCAGCACCAGCCCCGCACATGCATGGTCTCAAGCCTCCTCTGGCCCCCGTCTTTCCCGCAGCCGGAAGGGCATTCCGGCTCTGCTTGTGCTCCAAAGGGAATCCTTCTGCACTGAGACACGCTTGCTGGCCTGCCACGTCCATGTGCTGTGCTGCCCCTGTCCCTCCGCAGAGCCCCTTCTGTCCCTGTTGTCCACGTGAGGCGCAAGGACAGTACGATAGTCATAATCTCAAGGAGTGGACCCGAAGATCCATGTCTTAGCCTCCCCCTGCTGGCCTGTCAGCCCAGCCCACCCTCCATTTCAGTCAGGAAACCTTAGATTAGCTCCTCTCTGTGCTGAGCAGTTCGATGGGAACTAATAGGAGTTGGTAAGAGTCCCAAAAAAACCCACCCCAAAAGACCTGGACACCCCCTCAGTGCCTTTACCGTCCTGGGCCTCTGCGGCCTCCCGAGCACCTTGTTGTCCCTGCCAGTGTCGCCCTCCCCTGTTTGCCTGGCAGAAGGGAAGGAGGACCGCAGGCTTCCTCGCGTGAAGCCTGTGTCTTGCTGCTCTCTGCAGCGGTCAGCACAATGCCTTGAGCAGAGTAAGTGTGCACTGCACTGAGACGACTTCATGAAGATGTGTAGTTTTATTGAGCTTCCCTTCTACGTTAGGACAGAGTTTATAACTGGCCTAAAAATCACACATTGTTAAATATGAATATTTTGTGTTCTTGCTTTGTCAACGGTGCTCCAAGAGCTTGCCCGTGTTGGCTCTACTGAATGCCCTTCATCGGGCGCCTGAAGGACATCCTTCCCGGTGCAGTGTCGGTGACATCACTAACAGGAAGGACAGCTCAATTTGTGGTTTTATTCGTTACCTCTAGAGAATGAGTTCTTTGTAATGTAGTTAGCGGATGTGTGGTAGTATAAAAGGGAAGTCATGGGCTCTTGGATAGTTTAAAATAATGTACATTTGTCTGAAAGTTAAGGATTTATTTTCTCGGACTTGAAAAATTTATATAGGCTTTACTGTTATTGTTTACCAGTCTTCCATTGTATCAAACCGTTGTCAAGTTGGAAATCTCTTGAGGTTTTATCTGTGGACCTTCTTTTCACTGTTAGTAGAAAAATGTAATTTTAGATAAAGACGCAACCAAATAATGTTGCTTTTCAGTCTTAGTATCATCCAGCATTATCAGGTGCTTCTTACTGTTCCTTCGGCTGCTTGCACAGAATTACTCAAATGGCCCTTTACCTTCCCTTTTCCATCATATTCTCGTAAAGAAAAAAAAACACCTCTATAGCCCTATATTTATTATCCAGCAATAGAGAAATACCACTTTGTACAATATAGAAAATTCACTTTGCGAATATAAAAAATCAGTTTATGAAAGCAAGTAAAGATAAATCACAAACATATTACAAAATATCTTTTAATATCAGGACTTTGGGCTCCTTAGTGTCAGTCTAGCATCTTTATCCTTAAAAAATCCTTTTATCCTAAAAAAACTAATCAAGAAAATAAATGAGTCACACTGGTGTTTTAGTATTTAAGGGTTTTTTTGTTCTAATTGAATATGGATTTAATTACCTCAGAAAAGATGGAGCCTATAGTTTAAATGTACTGCTGTGATAGGAAATAAGAGTTTAAATTGTATGTATCTCTTTGCCTGAGTTGCAAATATTTCTCCTATATCTTCTATGTGATCCACACACTTTTTAGAAAATGCAGAATTATTTTTTTAAAAATCTAAAACTGAAACACTTAATGGGACAGAATAGAAAACTCTGAAATAAACCCACAACTATATGGTCAATTAATCTTTGACAAAGAAAAGAACATCCAGTGGGAAAAAAGACAGTCTCTTCAACAAATAGCGTTTCAAAAACTGGACAGACACATGCAGAAGAGAAAGTGGACCACTTTCCTATACTATAGACAAATATAAATTCAAAATAGATACAAAAGACCTCAATGTGAGGCCTAAAACCGTAAAAATCCTAGAAGATGATATAGGCAGTAACCTCTTTGACATTGGCTGTAGCAACTTTTTTCTAAATATTTTTCCTGAGGCAAGGGAAGCAAAAACAAAATTAAAGGATTCGGACCTCATCAAAGTAAAAATCTTCTGCACAGAGAAGCAAATAATCAACAAAACTAAAAGCCTACGGAACGGGAGAAGATATTTGTAAATCACATATCTGATAAAGAACTAGTATCCAAAATACATAAAGAACTTATCAAACTCAACACCTGAAAAACAATCCAATTAAAAAATGGGCAGAAGACATAAACAGCCATTTCCCCAAAGAAGACATCCAGATGGCCAACAGACACATGGAAAGATGTTCATCATCAACCATCATCAGGGAAATGTAATTTAAAACCACAATGATATCACCTCACACCTGTCAGAGTGGCTAAAATCAGAGACACAAGAAACAACAGATGTTGGTGAGGATGTGGAGGAAGAGGAACCCTCTTAAACTGTTGGTGGGAATGTAAACTGGTGCAGCCACTGTGGAAAACAGTATGAAGTTTCCTCAAAAACTTAAGAATAGACCTACCTTATGATCCGACAATTGCACTCCTGGGTATTTACCCAAAGAATACAAGAACACTAATTCAGAGGGATACATGCACCCCTGTGTTTATAGCAGCATTATTTCTAATAGCCAAGATAAGGAAGCAACCCAAGTATCCACTGACTGATGAATGGGTAAAGAAGGTGTGGGGCGGGGGTGTGTGGGTGTATTTACAATGGAATATTACTCAGCCATCAGAAAGGATGAAGTCTTGCCATCATTGACAACCTGGAGGAAAGTAGAGCATATACTCCCAAGTGATATGAGTCAGAGAAAGACAAATACCATCTGATTTCACCTGTGTGGAATTTAAGACCCAAACAAGCAAAGGGGGGAGGAAAGAGACAAACCAAGACACAGACTATTAACTGTGGGAACAAGCTGATGGTCAACAGCGTGGGGAGGACGGGGGAAATAGGTGATGGGGATTGCTGAGGGCACTTATGGGAGCACTGGGTGTTGTATGGAATCCTCGAACCACTGTTTTGTACCCCCGAAACTGATAATAACACTGTACGTTTACTGGAATTAAAAACTTCAGAAAAATAAAACGGAAACACTTAACCCATAGCTTTGTAAAAATAAAAATTGCTTTTAAAAAATAACTGCCGATGGTTCCGTTCAAAAACCTTCCCAGAAGCTCTGACGTCTTCCTTTGTGTCTCTGAATCTTAATTCAAGTGGGAGCGAAGCGCCCTCCTCTCCCGCACGTCTGCCAGAGACGGAGGCAGTCGGCCCACTCGCCCGCGACCTTGCTGGGCATTCGTGGTCTCCCGAGTGGGTCGCTGGAACTCCCCACTTGGTTTGCCCTGTTATCTCCCTTGTGCTTACCTTTCCCTCACCCGCAGCAGAAGGGAGGACGAAGCCAAAATAACGCAAAGGGTCAGCAGAGGTTGGGAACACCGGCTTCGAAGGCAGGTCCGTAGTTGACAGGATGGAAGATGCGGCTTGCTTGGTCGCTGTCCGCGTGCTGACGGGCAGGGCTGCTGGGGCGGGTCGCGCGGGAGGCCCCGCGGGAGGCTTGTCGGAGCTCGGGCCCTGAGGGACCGTCCCCTGCACTGTATGACACCTGGCCTCTCAGGCCCGTGCCTGCGAAGCCCAGTGACGGGCTGTCACCGCGCACAGCCCTTCCCCAGAGTCTGCAGACACACTCGCCCCAGGAGGCCTTTTCGGCCCCACTGAGCCCCACTGTCACCTTCCAGGTCTGTGGTACCCATAGAGGAGGAGTGCAGAGGGGTCCCTTGTTTGCTGGGGGAGGCGGGGGTCGTGGGAGTGGCAGAGCGATGACGGAAAGGCCACGGGCCTGTAGACCGACCCACAGAGTAGGGCTTCCCATGTGGTTTGCAGCTCCTGCCCCGTTCCACGCTGCCTGTCAACCTAGGCCGACTTTTTCGTTGTTTCTCCCGGTACAGATCTGCTGGGCATGAGTTCTCACATCACTCATCTGAAAATGGCTTTTCTTGTGCCATCGTTTTTCTAGGACGTAGACACAGAATTCTGAGCTAAGGACGCTGTCAGCACTTTTATAGATTTTTTTTTTTTAATTTAAAGATTTTATTTATTTGACAGAGAGAAACACAGCGAGAGAGGGAACACAAGCAGAGGGATTGGTAGCGGGAGAAGCAGGCTCCCCACTGAGCAGAGAGCCCAATGCGGGGCTCGATCCCAGGACCCTGGGATCATGACCTGAGCCGAAGGCAGACGCTTAATGACTGAGCCACCCAGGCGCCCCTCGCTGTCAGCACTTTTAAAGAGGTGTTGTTACTTTGTTTTCCAGCCTCCATTCTTCCTGGTGGAAGAATGTTCTCTTTTATGAAATGTCTTTTTTTTTTTTAATAAACTGTTGTTTTAGAGCAGCATTACAGAAGCATTGCAAAGACAGTGTAAAGAATGCACCCAGTTTCCCATTAACCTTCCAGGTTAGTATAGTACCTGTGTGCCAGCTGCTGACCCGGTCAGCACGGGTCCGTGGTCATTGACGAACATCCACACTTTGTTCCCAACCCCTTAGTTGTTGCTCACGTCCATGCTCTGCACCAGGACCCTGTCCGGGAGAGGGGTGCCCTGTGTCTGCTTTCTCTCTGGCTGGGACCGTTCATAGACTTCCCTCATTTCTGACGGTTTCGAGAACTCCTGCTCAGAGATTCTGTAGCAGTCCTTCCGCGGGGGCGTGTTCCATGTTGTTCTCACAATCAGACTGAGGATCCGGGCTTTGAGAGGACGACACATTCGTGTCGACACGAATGACCACCGTCACCTGGCTCTTCGTCGGGTGTTTGTCAGGCTTCCTCCCCGGGAAGCTCCTCGTCTCTCTCTGCCGTGCGCTGCTCTCCACAAGGAGGCCACGGAGCACAGCCCACGCGGGAGGAGCAGGGAGCGTGACTTAGTGGTGACAACTCTTTGTGGACGATTTGCTTCTTCTCCACTTCTTAATTTAGTCAGTCATGTATTGATACCAGCATGGACTTGTGGGTGGTTGTTTTATACTTCGTGTCAGAATACAGTGCCATTTTGCTTTTTTCTGTTGCGCAGACTCCTCCGTCTTTGGCCCTTGGGAGCACTTTCATTTGGCTCCAAGTCCTTAGACATGCACTTGTTACTATGCGTATGGGTGGGGGGGGAGTGTTTTATTTTCGAGCACTTTCTCCCTTTCTGGTGCTCTGCAATGCTCCCAGCCCATCTCATATGCATTTCCTGTCCTGGTTGGAGAATCGGCCGTTTTCTCCCAGGAGCCCCAGGTTCCACTGGCTGGAGAGTGACATTAGAAACCAAGCTGCAGGCGTTAGATGTGCTTGTTACTCTTGTGGTTTTGTTGCTGCTGGGCCCTCTCCGCGGGCAGAGTAAGGGAATATGTGTATATATACCAGCCCTTGCCTGTACACGTACCCACAAATACTTCCCCATGTAACCCTGTGTGTCTCTGTCACGCTAAGAATGAGTCCATCCATACCCAGGTCTCTAGCTCCAACCCAAGACCACGTGCACCATTCTAGCCTCCTCCGCTTGCCTGCCTGCAGACTCCCACTGCAGCTGCGAGAAACCCGGCTCCCACCTGCCACCATCCGCTTCCTCGTTGAGTTCACGGAGCTTCCGCAGATTTAGAGATGCTTAAACCTAAATCAGGTCTGCAGGCTGTTACCACGCTGGTGCTCAGTGCATATCTTCTCTGGGTGGAATGCCTCACCCAGTACTGAACCTTTCTCTCCCCTCCCATTTAAAATGCTTCTGGGGCGCCCGGGTGGCTCAGTCGTTAAGCATCTGCCTTCGGCTCAGGTCATGATCTCAGGGTCCTGGGATCGAGCCCCACATCGGGCTCTCTGCTCGGCGGGAAGCCTGCTTCTCCCACTACCATTCCCTCTGCTTGTGTTCCCTCTCTCGCTGTGTTTCTCTCTGTCAAATAAATAAAATCTTTAAAAAAATAAAAATAAAATGCTTCTGTCAAAAAGTTGTGAGAAAACGTAAAGGTAAGTATCGTAACTTGAAAATGACGTGAAACTAGGTGGATCTTGGAACACACGAAACAACAAAAAGAAGATATTTGTTAAGTTAACCTGCAAATGGGTTCAAAAAATTGGTAACAAGAGTTTGTGGAGACTTGGGTTAAGTAACAGTTCGAGCAGAGGATCCCTGGGAACCTCGTGTCCTGTAATCCCTGCAGGCGCTAACATGTGCCCTGGTTGCCCAAAAATACACTAACACCTTGGGCCATATCTTTGGGAACATAATATTCAGAGGTAGGGAGAGGTTAGCCCCATGCTGCTCTTGATATTGGATGTGTTGTATTCATTTTTATCATTTTACTTTAATAAAGACATTGAAAAACTCATGTCCACAAGTGAACAGGATGGAAAAGATCTGTAAACTGTGATTTACCATTTGAAATTTGAGCGTGACAATGAATAATGACAGTAATGATTTTATTAGCCCATTAAGTAATATAGGAACATGAGTTCATACTAATCTTTTTTTTTCTTTAAGATTTTATTTATTTAAGAGAGACAGAGAGCGAATGAGCACACGAGTGGGGTGAGGGGCAGACGGGAGAAGGAGAAGCAGACTCCTTGCTGAGCAGAGAGCCTGATGCGGGGCTCGATCCCAGGACCCCAGGATCAGGACGTGAGCCGAAGGCAGACACTTAACTGCCTGAGCCACCCAGGCGCCCTGAGTTCATACTAATCTAAAAAGTAAAAGAGTATGTTGAAATCTTGATGAGGAATGGAGTAGTTATCGAGTCACAAAGTACCTCCGCATAGAACACTTATGAATTATAGAGGGGAAAGAGTGGCTTCACCAGGGAAATGCCCGGAGAACAGCCCTTTGGCAAAGCGCGTGATCCGTGAACTTGCGCGGTGTCGGGCCGTGTCCTGACTGCACCGCCTGCTAGGACGCACCGAACAGAGCACAGCCTCACTTCTGGGGCTGCTGCCAGAAGTGTGTGACCTGAATCCAGCCCCGCGGAGACGCCGCACCCATCCAGACAGAGGGCCTGTCCGTTGTCTTCCCAAGTGTCGAGGTCGTGGGCCTCAGGGAGAGTCTGAGAGGCCGCTCCAGACCGATGGAGCCGTGGGAGGAGACGGCCCAGTGCAGCGCATGCAGCTCCGATCCCGATGTGCGCTAGGTCGTTGTTGGGAAACGGGATGCTTGAGTGGGCTTCGGGATGAGGCTGTAGTAATGCGTCAGCGCGTGCTTCCCGGCTCGGTGGCTGTGCTCTGTTTGGAGGGGGTGACACGTCGTGCCAGTAACTTACTGGGGAGAAGGAGGTTTTTATGCCATAACTCCAGCTTTTCTGTGTTAGGTTCTTTAAAAAATATTTGTGAATGAATAATTCGGGGCTCCAGGGGGAGTTAGGGTGGAGGAAGGCCCAGGGCGGAGTACCAAGAAGGGGTCTTTGACTATCTGAACGAAGGACTGCCGCCTGGATAGAGGAAGTTTCCTCCATTCTGGGACGTGCAGCTTGAAGTTGGGGTGTTTCTTATATTTGGCGGCATCTGACGGTTTACTGGCAGGATTTTTCCTTCATGATAACGGTATTTTATACCGTAGATCGTGAAATACAGTTTTCTCTCTTCGGTGGTGCTTCTCGAGCAAGGAGAACCAAGAGCCATGAATGGGCATTTAGGAATCAAGATTTTAATTACAAGGAAGACCTTTCTTTTTTTTTAAGTCTTCTTTTTTTTTTTTTTAAAGATTTTATTTATTTGACAGCGAGAGAGGGAACACAAGCAGAGGGAATGGTAGCGGGAGAAGCAGGCTTCCTGCCAAGCAGGGAGCCCGATTAGGGGCTCGATCCCAGGACCCTGGGATCTGACCTGGGCCGAAGGCAGACGCTCAACGACTGAGCCACCCAGGTGCCCCCAAGGAAGGCCTTTCTAATACTTGAAACTACCTGTGGCTAGAGCTAGCTACCTGAGACGGTCGGGAAGTTATTAGTACTGTATTGAAGAGGACCTCTCAGAACGCTCTGAACTCAAAGGTTCTCTGACCTCTCACCGGTGACTGTCCTCAGTTACCGCCTTCCGTTCGTTCCTGCCTCTAGATGAGGGAAGAAAGTGACTTTCTCTTCCATGAGGGTCTTTGCTTCTCCCATCTTTTCTCTCTTGAGGAGGAAGAAACAGATTGTGTGATGAGGGCATATGGTCAGGAGACCGTGTGAGAACAGAAACTGACGTTGGAGCACTGGGCGTTGAGCCTTTGCTCTCCCTGGTCTGAGGCTGAAGGGACAAGGGTTTCTTGTTGGGGCTGGACCGCAGCCGAGTATCTTCAGGAATTAAGCGAGTGACTTTGGAGTCCCCCGGCGGTTCACCCACGGGGCTCCTGAATGTCATCCTTGTGGCAGGAGAGTCGCGTTCAAGCCCATCAGCACTGGGTAACCGTGGGCACCTCCCGGATGCCGTGGTGCCCGTGTTTTCTGGATTCAGTGCTCCTTTCCCAGGGACAGAGCTTCCCCCTTCATCCCTATGCTCCACACACTCACGTCCCCATGCTCCTCAGAGGCCTTGACTCCCGGCTGACTTTCCCGGCCAGCCTCCCAGTCCACGGGGGAAAGTGCGCACCTAACCTGAAACCCATCTTCGGTTTCTCCCAGAATTGCCGCATCTCTGGTCTCAAGCCCGGTGTCCTGTTCTCTGACCATTGCTTCTTCCCTTTCTGTCCTCTTCTCCTGACCTTCCGTTTCGCTGAAACTTCCCGGTCCATTTTCTGGTGGTTTTCCTCCCCCAGGCGTGATGCCTCCCCTCTGCTTGGACTGTGTGAGCCACTGTTTCAGTCCCTGTGACCCACAGCTTCGTTTGGACAGTGGAGTGTCTACTGTCACGTGACTGTCCGTTACCTTTGGGCCCATTTGGCTCCCAAAATGCTTTGAACGTCAGGTTAAGAAGTTGGAACTTTAGTTGACAGAAGGGATAAAGGCTTTTCTTTCTTTTCTTTAATTTTTGTTGAAGTATGGTTGACACACGGTGTTAGCTGAGTTTTGAGTGTACAACACAGGGATCCGATGATTCTGTACACAACTCCATGCTGTCCACAAGGGTGGTCGTCCTCTGTCACCGTACGGAGTTAGTACAACACTCCCGGCTGTGTTCCCTGTGCCGAGTTTCTCATCTCTGTGACTCACTTATCACCGGGGCTTGTACCTTTCAGTCCCTTTCACCGTCTTGCCCATCCCCCCCCCCCCCCTCCGCTCTGTCTTTGAGTCTGGTTTTTGTTGGTTTGCTTGTTTGGTTTGCTCGTTTTTTTAGTTTCCACATATGAGTGAAATCATACGGCGTTTGTCTTCCTCGGTCTGACTTTTGTTGCTTCGCATACTGCCCTCTGGGTCCCTCCGTGTTGTCGCAGGCGTCAGAGGCTTTGAACAGAGTGACATGACAAATTAGGCTTTAGAAAAACACTGGCAGATCTCAGCAGGATGTCTGTAATTGACACAACCTGCCATCTACATCTGTCAGAATTAAAGCTGTATCCTTTTCCTAAAAGAACGTAGCATATCTTTTTTTTTTTCTCTCTCTCCCTTGAGTTCTTAAAGGCGGTCAAAGGCAAGAAGAGTGAGTACTGGGTTTGAAAGAAGCCAGAGTTTACAGATAAACATTTGAGAAGGACTGAAGTCTGGGGAAGAGAGAGTGAAGAGAAAGCCTCAGCCCATTTGCAGACTCACTGAGGCACAGGCAGGTGCTGCTGATCTGTGTGGCTGGACCAGGAGAGCTACAGAAAATCCCCGGGTTAGGGATTAGGGAAGACCACCTCTTTCCGCAGCAGCAACCGCCATGCTGGAACCCGAAAGCAATTTGAATTCTCTCACCTAAAGTATTAGTGTTCTGTTTTACACGTAAACATGAGTCATTGAATTCTGTAGGAAGAACCCTGATGCCACTGACTGTAACCTCCCAGAAGTTACACAGATACCACTGCAGATGCTTAGTGAGGGAATACAGCACCTGGGGGAAATTTGCTAAATTATCTAAGAGCTTGAAGAGCTTGAAAATTCCCTAAAACTTCGGCAGGTGATTGGAACTCAACAAACACCTTCATCTGTTAAGGGATAAAACCTCTGCCAAGTGGGTTTTTGTACAGGGATGTTGTTTCCTTAAAAAAAAAAAAAAAAAATGGGTAAGCTTACAGTAAAAAAAGTAAAGCAGCTTACGGTAAAAGCACCTCCGCTTGTGGCCTGATGCCTCAGACAGCTCATTTGTTTCCTTCCTGGATCTGCCTTGAAGGTGAAAGGATCAGCTGCCCAGCTGGACCGGGCTTGCCCTGGGATTCCGCCCCAGGAGAGGGAGGAACGGCTTAGGGGGGGGGCGGGGCCGGGCTGGGCTGCCGGTACCTCCCAGGGAGGACTCCCGGAGCTGAGCCCAGATCCCTGTGAAAGCCAGGGGGGGTGGTGCCGGCCCACAGGCGCCTGCTTTGGGGGGAACGAATGGGAGGGAGTTCCAGAATTCCGTCGGAACAGTTCTCTAGCAGAGTTCGCTTTCTCGAAGGTGATAAACGAATCGTGCCCTTGTTCTTAGGAGCCAGTGTAGAAGTATTAAAGGAGGAAGCGTCATGAGTTGACACTGGTCTGGGGTTTGCAGATTCTCCAAAGGTGAGGGAATTTTTTTTTTTTTTAAGGCAGGGGTGGGAGAGAAAGTATAAAATTGTTTTAATACAGTAGCCAAATTCAAGCAGCGGAAACATAGATTCACACTGAAGAACAGAAGTGGAGAGAGTTTTAAGGAACTAGGTGAAAGCAGGGGTCGCACTTAGATTTTTACTGATTTGTCATCTCTGGTAAATTAAGCCTGGCTGCTGGGCTCGGGATTCTGAGGCCATGTCTGCGATTTACTAGCGATGTTGGCCAAGGGTTTAGGAATAGGGTTAGTGGTGGTGTCATCTCTCCTTGAGTCTTTAACTCTTACCAGTCACTACTTGACCTGACCTGACCTTTATCCTGAAGCTCCCATCGTTTCTGGCCTTACTATCCCCGTGGATGCTGGGCCAAGGCTTCTCAAATCTTTAGAAGTCAAGTTTCAGAGGCATCCTCCAGTCAGGGTCTCTGAGCCCACATCAGCTGTAGGGGTGGGGAGTGGGGAGATCCATGAACCTCTCCTGAGATTAGCGGAATGGGGGCTTTTCTTGTAGGAGGGGGTCTTTTGTCTTCAGATACTGTAAGTGATTTGCAGGCAGAAAGGGTTAAGAACCTAGTGGCTTGACTAGTAGGCTCACAACCTGTAATTTTTCTTCATCTTGCTTGAGGAGCAGTGTCTAGCCTCCCTCCCTGTCCTGCTAGCGAGCTCCCCCTCTCTACTAGCCTGATAAGACTGCTTGCTTGGGCTCCTCTCTCCAGTCCCTCTAGGATTCTCCTCTGCTGGGGCGCCTGGGTGGCTCAGTGGGTTAAAGCCTCTGCCTTCGGCTCAGGTCATGATCCCAGGGTCCTGGGATCGAGCCCCACATCGGGCTCTCTGCTCAACGGGGAGCCTGCTTCCCCCTCTCCCTCTGCCTGCCTCTCTGCCTACTTGTGATCTGTCTCTCTCTCTCTGTCAAATAAATAAATAAAACCTTTAAAAAAAAAAGATTCTCCTTTGCTCAGGGTGCCTGGCTGGCTCAGTCTGGTAAGCATCTGACTCTTGGTCTCAGCTCAGGTCATGATCTTGGGGTTGTGAGTTCAAGCCTCACATTGGGCTCCATGGTGGGTATGGAGCCTACTTCAAAAGAAAAGGATTCTTCTTTGCTCTTTTTTTTTTTTTTAATAGTTATACCTTTTATTCATTCATTATTTCATTTAGCATTTTTTTTTTAATTGTAGTTGGATTCTCCTTTGCTCTTTGAGGGTAAATACAGTTTTCACATAATTAAGAACAGGTGTAAAGGAAAAAATCCTCTTGTGTCTCCTGTGCTATTCACACAAAACAATCCTGTGACACTTCCGGTCGCCTATTGTGTGGGGCTTTCTCCTATACAAAGCAATTCTCAGCCAATACCAAGAATTCGGTTGGATTCTGACCTTGGCTGCCTGGAGTTCGCATCCTGTCCCACGGGTTGATGGCTCAGTCCCACAAGACTGCCCCCTCCCTGCCCCAACCAGAAGTCCTAGGCTGTCACCTGTACTCCTGACTGGTTGGCTATAAATCAGGGTTCCCACAACCCCTCATAGTGTTCAAAACTTTGTTAGAATGACTCACAGAACTCAAGGAAACACTTAGTTTACTGGTCGATTATGATGGGTATAGGAGAAGATCCGGGTGAATGGCCAGCTGAGGATGCTCAGGGCAAGGTTTGTGGGAAGGGGCCCCCTGGCTTGCCGCGCTCCCAGCTCCCACACATGCTCACCAACCCAGAAGTTCTCCAGACCCCACACTGGGGGGGGGGGTATGGGGAGTTCATCACATCGGCATGATCGGTCACGAACTCGGTTCCAGCTCCTCTCCCTTCCCCAGAAGGTGGAGGGGATGGGCCGAAAGTTCCAGGCTTCTCCTCCTGGGCCACTGAGAATCATCTCATTAGAACACAAGACTGCTGTCATTCAGGAAGTTCCAAGGGATTTAGGATCTCCGTGTCAGAACAAAAGATGCTCCTAATGCTCTTATCACTCAGGAAATTGCCAAAGGTTTTGGGAGCCCTGTGCCAGGAACCCGGGCAGACCAGTATATCTGTTTTCTCTTATTTCACAGCAGGTAAATTTTCTGTCTTTAAAAAGTGAGCATTAGGACGGGGAGTGTGTGGCTGGCTCAGTCAGTAGAGCATGCGACTCTTGATCTCGGGGTTGTAAGTTCGAGCCCCACATGGGGTGTAGTGGTCACCTCCAAATAAAATCTTTAAAAACAACAACAAAAAAAAGGTGAGCGTTAGGGAACCTTGATCATAGTATGTGCTCAATAAATGTCCTTGACTGGATGGTTGAAATAATTAACCGCTTCTTTTCCCAAACAGCTTTCCTGTTGGAGTTAGGTGGCGCACACCTGGTGTTCTTTGAACGGGTGACGTTGCGCAGATCGGCTGCCCCAGCTACTCGCGCGGCTTGAGTCTCCATGAGGAAGCCTCAGAACTGGTTTCCAAAACCTTTTGTGCCTGGTGCGATTATAAAGCAATGAGACTGATTGTCATGTGTCAGTCGTGGGATCCGTCTCAGTTACTTTATAGCCGGGCCTGGTACCCGACACCGCACACCGTTCCCTGCCGAACAGCAGTCTAAGAACACAGACCTAAGGTTTCCACGTGGACAATGTAAATGGTTCAGCACTGTTGGATGATTTGTCTCTAACGTACTCACCAGGACTCTTACATGTTAACCTTGTTGCTTGCTTTACTTCTGCAGTTTTCTTTTTGCTTCTTGGATTTTTTTTTTTTTAAAGAGGACAGCCTCTTTTTTCTTTTTTTTAAAGATTTTATTTATTTATTTAACAGAGAGAGAGAGAGAGAGATCACAAGTAGGCAGACAGGCAGACAGAGAGAGGGTGAAGCAGGCTCCCCACTGAGCAGAGAGCCCGATGTGGGGCTCGATCCCAGGACCCTGGGATCATGAACTGAGCCGAAGGCAGAGGCTTTAACCCACTGAGCCACTCAGGTGCCCCGGATTTTTTTTTTTTTTAACCAGTATTCTGATAACATGGCTGGCACGATTTTGAATAAGGTAATAGAAAAGGTCTATATGTTCCACCGGGTTAGATTCCTCATGAAACTTTGCATTACTTTATTTTCAGTTGCCTGTGGCCTTTTAACCGCCTGGGGTAACGAGGGTGGTTCTTTTAGTTAAAGACGGTAAACATGTAAACCAAACAGTTGCCAGCGATCATTGAAGAAGCCTTTGAAAGGGCAAGTCGTCGGGTGTTTGTTCATTTGGCTTTGGTGGTTTACATTTGTGTGCAGCACCTTATTCAGACTTGGATAAATAGTTATAATTTTCTCTTTCCTGAAATAGAAATGTTTGTTCTCCTTCCTGCGACCCCCAGCGTCTTAGTCTTCACTTTGAAGTGGGCTGGGCGTTGCACGTTGCCACCGGCCCCGGCTTAGGAAGGAGGCTCGCCGGCAGCTCGACTGGTGTGGCTCGGCTGCCCTTTCTCCCGCAAAGGAAGTGGGAAATGACTTCCCTTTGTGGAGGAGGAAAGGAGCCGTAATTTCGTGCTCCACAGGAGAGAGAGTAACTCGCCTTGACGGTGTTACTCCTCCTGGAAATTATGTAAGTGAAAGCACCTGGCCTCCCGGTCGTTTCCTTCAGTGGCTTGTCGCCATTGTCCAGGCGGTTGGAGCCTGGGCGTGACTTGGGGGAGCCGTTCATTTCTGGAAGGCTTCTGGGGTAAACAAGGAAGGAAGCTTCCTCTCCGTCAGGTCTAGACGCAAGACCAAGGGGAGTCTCTGCTGTTCCTCACGAAGGTTCACCACCGGGCCATTTGGCTTCTGCAGCTCTGTTGGCGGATGCGTGTCACGTCGGTGCTACTATGAAGCTGCAGATGCTGTACTTCTTCCTATTCCTTGTATCACTTCTGCACACGATAGATGCTCCATAAGTATTTCTAAGAACGAGCAGTGCAAAAAGTAACAATTTTTCTGTACTATAAATCCTAGTGCTTTTTGTACTATAGATACTAGCACTGGTCTCCTTTTCTTAAGGAGCTGGGACTTTCCAAGGGGGGTTTTAATGGGGAAAGGTTTTACAGTAAAGACCTGTGGTGATTTTATCGCATTATGTTGTTGTATCGTGTTTTATACTGTCTGTCTTCACGTTTGGCTGATTTAATCTGTTTTTTAAATATAGTCGTAAGACGATTTAATGTGGCCCCTAGCACCGCAGCCCTGCCACCCTCACTCTGAGTCCTAAGCACTCCTCCCAGATTCTGCTCCCACTTGGTGCCGGCGTACCCAACCGCAGATCCGTTCCACTGGAAAAGTTGAAACTGTGGACCCTTCCCTGGGGCAGAAATAGCAAAATAGTAGTTTTTCCACGTAGCATTTTCATATGTGTGATGTTCCTGTCAACTTTAAAGGTCACTTGAGTGTCTATATTTATTTTACATTACAGGCACTGGAGATATCATTGCTGTCATGATTACAGAATTGAGGGGTAAGGATATTTTGAGTTATCTGGAGAAAAACATCTCTGTACAAATGACAATAGCCGTTGGAACGCGAATGCCGCCCAAGAACTTCAGCCGTGGCTCTCTAGTCTTCGTGTCAATATCCTTTATTGTTCTGATGATTATTTCTTCAGCTTGGCTCATATTCTACTTCATTCAGAAGATCAGGTACACGAATGCACGCGACAGGAACCAGGTGAGCTCCCGCCACTCTAACGACCCGTGCTTGCAGCCGTCATTCACAGACGTCCGTTGTGGTCGTTCGCAGCAGAGTTCTTCACTTAAGAAAAAAGTCGTGACCTTCAGTCGTGTCCATGTGTTGGAAACATATTTGACACACGTTATTTTCAGGATTTTTTTTAAATGCCTAGATGGGGAATTTACATTTACAGTGATCGCTTGGACTATCCTAGGTAAATGGTTAGCTCAGTAGCATGAGTCAGCTCTGGCTGACTCTGGTCAGCTCTCGCGGAGGTGCATTTCTGCTGGTAGCAATGGTTGTCAGTTGTAGAGCATGGGACTCTTGCTGTCAGGGTCATGAGTTCAGGCCCCACATTGGGCATGGAGCCTACTTAATTAAAAAAAAAATTGTCTTAATTATGTCCTATATTGAAAAGCAAACCCTGGATTGGTCCAGATTGTACGTTTCATTCAGTTGCCATTTTTTTTAAGTAAGCTCTGCACCCAACATGGGGCTTGAATTCACAACCCCAAGATAAAGAGTCATGCACTCTACCAACCGAGCCAGCCAGTTGCCCCTGTTAAGTCTCTTTTAATCTGTCTTATGGCATTGACATAAAGAGACAATTGAATGTGTTCAATTGACATTGAAGAGTCCAAGTCATTTGTTTTGTCTTTGAGTTTGCCCGATACCCTGTGTTCCTACAACTGTGTTCCTACACAGGGTATCCAGGTGATGTGCATTTTTTTAGGAACACCAGTCCTTTACGTTTGTTAAACTTTCTATTTTGAGGTAACTGTAGATTGACATGCCTTTGTGAGAAATGATACAGGGAGGTCCCTGTAGAGGGCTCTTCATGCATTTCCCCCCTAGGGGTAAAATCTTACGTAACTATAGTAAGTAGTTCAACCGGGATCCTCCCATGGATACCATCCATTGATCTGACTCCGATTTCTCTAGTCCAGCCTGTACTCGTGTGTTTGTGTGTGTGTCTCTCTCTACAGTGTCAGGTCGCTACCACCACAGTCAAGACACAGAACGGTCCCCCACCGGGGTCCCTCATGTTGTTGTTCTTCCGTCCCAGGCCCCTCTCTCCTCCCCCCACCGAGCCCCCAACACAACTGACCTGTCCCCCCACTCTGTGTGGTTCCATCAGTTCAAGAATGCTGTCTAAACAGAATCCTGCAGTCCTTCACCTTTAGAGTTTTGGTGTCTTCCTCTCGCATGACTGCCTCGAGAGCCTTCCAAGTTGTGTGTGTCGGTAGCTTACTTGTTTTTATTGCTGAGTAGAATTCTGTCGCTTGGGCGTACCGCAGTGTGGTGAACAGATTGTTTCAAGGATTGGGCTATTTTAAAGTGGCTGTGAACGTTTGTGACAGATTTCATGTTACCATGAGTTTGCATTTCCCTTGGGTAAACATTCGAGAGTGAGGTACCCAGGTTATTCTGGTAAGCACATCCATAATTCTGTAAGAAACTGCCACACCCTTTCCCCAAGTGGCTGCAGTGTCGCACGTTCACACTAGCTGCAGATCCCTGACCCGGTCCCCCTGCATCCTGGACGGCGTGTGTTGTTGTCACTGCTTTGTATTTTAGGCATGTGGTCCCCTCCCTCCTGAGGTTTTCATTTGCATTCCTCTCGTGGCTGCTGATGTGGAACATCTTTTCATGTGCTTATTTGCCATCTGTGTGTCCTCTTCAGTGAAATGTCCGTTCATGGCTTTTGCCCGTTTCCTACCTGGGTTGTTTTGGGTTTTTTTTACCACTGAGTTTTGAGAGTTGCTACATTCCAGATACAAGCCTTTGTCAAAATTGTGGTCTGCAGATAGGTTCTCCCAGTTTGTATCTTGTCTTTCAACCTCTTTTTTTTTTTTTTTTTTAATTGACAGAGAGGAGAGAGATCACAAGCAGGCAGAGAGGCAGGCAGAGAGAGAGGGGGAAGCAGGCTCCCTGCTGAGCAGAGAGCCCGATGCGGGGCTCGATCCCAGGACCCCGGGATCATGACCTGAGCTGAAGGCAGAGGTTTTAACCCACTGAGCCACCCAGGCGCCCCATCTTTTCAACCTCTTAACAGGGTCTTTTGAAGAGCAAACATCTTTAATTTTGATGAGGTTTAATTTATCAATTTGCTGTTGTTGCAAGTCTAAAAACTTTTTTGCTCAATCTTAGATTCCAGAGACCTTTTCTTTTTTTTTCTAGAAGTTTTATAGGTCTACCTTTTACATTGAAGTCCTTGATCCATTTTGATTTAGTTTTTGTATAAATAAGACATTTGGGTTAAGGTGGGGGTTTTTTGTTTGTTTTGCTTTGGTTTGTTTTCCCTCATTTTGTGTCTGATATTGCAACTTTGCCAAAACTCAGTTGGGCAGATGTATGTGGATCTCTGTCTGGGTTTTGTGTTCCATGCCACTGAACTATGTGTTTATCCCTCTGCCCATGCGACACTGCCTTGATGACGGCAGACTCGCTACTGGGTAGACTGAGTCCTCCCACTTTGTTCTTATTTTTCAAGGTTATTTTATCTATTCTAGGGCCTAGAGTCTTTCCATATAAATTTTAGAATAAGCTTCTCTCTGTCTCTACCAAAAAATAAAAATAAAAAAACACACCCACACCCACAGAACCTTCCTGGGATTTCTGTATGAACACATTAAACCGTCAGTTGGGGGAGACCTGATGTATTTGCTTTGTTGAATCTTCCAGTCCATGAACCTGTAATGTTTTTCCACTTATTCAGGTCCTTTTTATTCCTTTCATCAGCATTTTGTGGTTTTCAGCATAGAGATCCTGTACATGTTTTAAGTTTAGACTTAAGTGTATCGTTTTGTTTGGAGTAACTGTGAACAATAATATAATGGTAAATGGGCTGCAGATGTGTTTTTAACTTCTTCAAGCTCAATATATTCATTGTTGGTAGATGAGAATGTGATCCAGTTGTGTGTGTTGACTTTGTGCTCTGCCGTTTTGGTAAACTCACTGCACGTTGCTTGGGATTCTCTGCAAATAGGGACTGTTTTCCTTCTTCCTCTCTGGTCTCCCTTGCCCTTGTTTTGCTTTGTTTGCTTTGCCTTAATTACGGTGGCTAGAATCTTCAGTGCTACGTTGAATGACAGTGTTTGTGAGAGTGGAGGCATCCTTGCCTGTACCCAGTCTTAGAGGAAAGGATTCAGTCTTCCGTCGCTAAGTATGTTGTAGCTCTCAGGTTTTGTAGACGTTTATTACCAACTTGACGAAGCTCCTCTCTAGTTAAGCTGTGGGCTTAATACTCACAATTGGGTATTCGGTTTTGTCATATGTTTTCTGTGTCAGTTGATGGATCATACGATTTTTTTTCTTCTTTATCCTGTTTACATAGTGGATGGCATTCATTGATTTTTTTTTTTCAGGTTTATATACAATTTTATTATCTATGAAGGATACAAATCAGTGGGGAAAGGAAGAACAGTTCTGGGAAAATTAGTTTTCTGTTTAGGCACTCATTGATTTTCTAATGTGTGTAATAAATCCCACTTTGTCATGGTGTGTAATTTTTTATGCGTTGCTGATTCAGCTGCTTAATTTTGTTGAGGATCTTTGTGTCTAAGTTCATGAGAGATACCAGGCTATAGTTTTTTTGGGGGGGGGCTGTAAAATTATAATTTCCTTAATGCTTAAAAGAGTGTTCAGTTTGTCTATATCATCTTTGTTGAATTTTGGTAATTTGTGGTTTTTCGAGGAATTGGCCCATATTTTAGATGTCAAATCTGTAAACATAAAGTTGTTCTTTTAATGGCCGCAGTGTCCGTGGTGATACTCCCTCTTTGTTTCTGATCTGAAGGATTTGTGTCTTCTCTTTTTATTTTTGTTAGTCTGCTAGAAACTTCTCAATTTTACTGATATTTTTCAAAGAGCCAGCTTTTTTTTAATTTCATTTTTAAAAATGGCAACTTAAATTTATTTATTTGAAAACTTCCCTCTTTCTAACGTACGTATTTAGTGTTGTAAATTTCTTAGGACTACTTTAACTGTGTCCTATACACTTTAATATCCTCTGTTTTCATTTTTGTCCAGTTTTATGTAATTTTTTCTTTTGAGACTTCATTTTTGACCCCTGTGTTGTTCACTTTCCAGTGGTTTGGAGATTCTGCAGTGATCTTAATGTTACTGATTTCTATTTTGGTTCCGTTATCATCGGAGACATGCTTTGTATGATTTTAATTCTTTTAGATGTGTAGAGATTTGCTTTATTAGCTAGCATATAGTCTGTCCTGGTGAATATTCTGTGGGTGGTTGGGGAAAAAAATGCGTATTCTGCTGTTGGGCGGAGTGTTCCGTGGATGTCAATTAGATCAGTGCATGGAGCTTGCCTCTGCAAGGAGATGGGGTTGAAGGATCACCTTCCCACTGGGCCCTACTGAAACCATCATGGAAGGAGGGGTGTGGTTTTTCCATTGGCATTTGGCTAGAGTGGGACACGTGCAGGCACTCCACCCTGCATCCCTCCAGTCTCTAGGTCCCTGAGGAGTCTGCCTTGTCTTGAAGATCCAGGGGGAGGGCTGAGCAGGAGGGGCTCTTGCGTTGTCAGAACTGACAGTCCCCAGAGCATCTCGGCACTTGGACGAGGACGTAGGTGATGAGGGTGATAAAAGAATATTAGGTGAAAGTGTTAACTGATGATTAGACATGATGTGCGAAATCACATTTACAGCCTTCAAGTAGAAGGCACCCGTTGTTTGAGGTTTTTGGCAAAACGAATAGATGTGAAATGCAGTTTTGATGAAATGAGGACTAGAGTCACCCCAGCACTAATAAAAGCCTTTGTGTATTTATCACTGAAGTCCCATCTGATGAGGCTGGAGGAAAATAGACTTCAGCCCAAGTTCTCAAGCTTCTCGAAGGACAGTAGCACAGCCCCGGAGTGGTACTTTTTTTTTTTTTAAAGATTTTATTTATTTATTTGACACAGAAAGAGATTACAAGTAGGCAGAGAGGCAGGCAGAGAGAAAAGGGGAAGCAGGTTCCCCACTGAGCAGAGAGCCCTTTTCAGGGCTCCATCCCAGGACCCTGAGATCACCACCTGAGCCGGAGGCAGAGGCTTTAACCCACTGAGCCATCCAGGCGCCCCCCCCCCCCCAAGTAGTTTTTAACAGCCCACTGTCTTCGGTGGCGTAGCTTTCATTTTTAAATTTAAATACTTCCCCGATAGAAGGCACGAACATGATTCTCAAAAATAAATAGCACCACAAGGCTTGGTTCGTTGCCCAGTCTTTTCCTAATTCTTGTTGCCCAGAGACGAGTGACCTCTTTCAACTCTTTTATCTCTTCCTTCTGTTACCAACTCCGTATTGACGTGGAGCATGCTATATTCCTTTTTTTTTTTTTTTTTAAATAAAGACGTGTGTTAAACACGTTGCCCTTAGGAAACACTGCGAGTAAAATGGTCCAGCGTGGCTGTGAACTGGTGTTCCTGACCCAGGAACCCACGCTTGGGGCTGGAGTGGAGCGCAGCCCCAGGCTTTTGGAAAGGAGCGCGGGGCCGGTCCCAGGAGCCCGGGGTTTGCCGCGGCCGGGGCGGCCGGGGTGGGAGGTCGGGGGGATGTGGGTGTAGAAGGGGGGTGAGGAAGGCGGCAGCACCCCCGCCATCTGGCGCGGCCCCGGCCGCCCGGCGCCCGCTCCTTCCAGAGCCTTCTCCAGACGCCGCCGGAGCGGAAAGTGAGGGTCTGACCTTTTTCCCTCCTTTCCGTTTTTTTCCGAAGGTGGAGAAACGCTTGATGAAATTTTTATGTGGCTTAAAAAGCTTAGCTTATTAAAGTTTCATAAGAAGGTGGCAGCGCAGCGGCTCCCCTGGTTGAAACCCTTGGCTATTTTAAACCAGAAGTGTTGGCAGAGGAGAGTCAGCGAGCTTCAGGAGGGGCTCGTTTTCGCCCCGAAACGGGCCTCGGGAAGCAGTCGGCGCCGCGTACGGGACGCGCTACTACAGAGGGCGATGCCCCGTGGAGAGCTCCGTAGGCACAGCGCGGAGGCCGCAGGCCACACCGCTTTCCGCCTGCAGGAGGAAGCTCACGCCGTGGCCGGTCCCGCTGCGCGTCTGCGGTGCGCCCTGCCCGCGCCAGCGCCTCGAGACCGGGGGGCCGGGGGGGGGGGGGGGCCCCCGGGGGGGGGGGGGGGGGGGGGCGCCCCCCGCAGAGGCCGTGCCGCCGTGTCCGCGTCGGAGGGGAGCCTCACGGGGAACTGTGTCACAGCCCGTGGTTCCTGTTGCACCTGTGATCCTCGGGCAGTCAGGTTTGCTTCCCGAAACGCAACAGTGGTTTTTTTATTTTACTGTTGAGGAAGAAGAGGGCAGATAGGAGACGTTCCACGAGCTAACCTAGAATGTATCTTTTCATGAAAACTCCCTGGGAAAATGCGTGGGGTTTCTAAGGTGGTTAAAATTTGTTGGGGCGTCTGCCTTCGGCTCAGGTCATGATCACAGGGTCCTGGGATCCAGTCCCCCATCCGGCTCCCTGCTCAGCGGGGAACCTGCTTCTCCCTCTGCCTCTGCTGCTCCCCCTACTCGTCCTCTCTCTCTCTCTAGCAAAAATAAATAAATAAAAAGAGAAAAAAAATTGTTAAAGCTCCTTGCCAAAATATGCATACATTATTCTTATGCTTTAGGAATATCTCAAGGTTACTGAAATGAAGCAGGCTTTTATTGCCCGTTTTCCTCTTGCAAGGTAGCTAATAGGAGAGCGTACCAGCCATGTGAATAGGAGCAACAACATCAAATGTCCTTGGGAGGAGGACTAATACTTGCCTTATACACAGTTGGTCTTCAAAATATGGTGGGCTCGGTGTCTTCTTTCCAAACTGGGAGGGAGGGGAATATTGTGCATATTGTCAAGACTTTTCCCCTAGGAAAGCGCTTGGGTGGTTTACTCATTTCAGCATCTGCCTTCAGCTCAGGCTCCTGGGATTGAGTCCCACATGGGGCTCCCTGCTCAGTGGAACCTGCTTCTCCCCCTCACTCCCCCTGCTCCCCCTGCTTGTGCTCGCTCGTTCTCTGACAAATAAGTAAACATAATAAAAAAATTTTTTTAAGATTTTTTTTTTCCGTACGAAAACATTATATGGTTGAAAGAGACAGACTTCTCTTGTCATTTTGGATTGTACATTGAATTTTGCCTATTACATTTATCAGAGATTAACAATTCCAGAAAACCTGGAAAGAGAAAGTAGGTGTTTGAGCTGAGTGTGTATGTATTACTTTATCATTTTTCTAATGTACCCCAAATAGTGTTACCTTCTTTTTCATGTCCTGCTGGTATATGATCAATTTACATAAATAAATACCACTGTGTATACGGGAAGTACCTGGCTTCTAAAAGATACACGTACGTCAGGAGCTTAAGATTTTTTTTTGTGGCACAAAGTATGCGGTTGAAATCAGGGTGTTTCTGAAACATGCGTTTCTGCCTCTTCACGGTTGAGCGCACGGCCTGGCACATCACACTGACTCAGTGAACACTTCCACGGATCAAAGCCTGAGCTTACATTTTATGAGGAAGGCAGACAGGTATAATCAAAATACTGTGTGGTGCGTGTTACTCTTCCGGGGGCAGAGGAGTATTACTCGGGGTGAGTCAGGGTACCTCACAGCAGAGGTGGTGACATCTGAGCTGAATTTTAAAGGATGAGTAAGAGTTCACCAGACAGGGACTAGGAGGAAAGTCAGGCAAAGGAATCATTTTCCACGGAGCTGTGGAGTGATGAAGGGGAGGGAATCAGGAATCGGGAACCGTGGGGAGAAGACGGCAGCCTGCGAGCCGCGCTGGGCGCACGTGTGTTGACACGAGAAGATGAAGGGCTTGAGTCACACGCCGAAGCATTGCGACTTTATTCTCTGCACAGGAAGGAGCCGTGAAATGATGGGTTTTAGCGGTGGAGCGATAGGAGATGTTTTTCTGACGGGAGAGGCTTGGGGAAGGAGCTCGTAGGGAAATACTGAAGAGCCGAGGAAAGTGATATTAACAGAGCAAGGTCACGTGGAGGGCTGGCGTCAGGGCGCGTGGTACTTTGGAAAGGCGTCCAGGGGACTTCGTTTAGACGAAAGGGACAACAAGTCGCCGTGATGAGAGAGTGGATGGCAGGTGCCGACGAGGAGGAGGTCTCAGTCAGGAATAGTGACCTTCCGAGCACCTGGACCCCACCAGTGTCGGGAAGACAACCTGCTCCGTGTCTGTGGGAGAGCTCGGGTGACCGAGCTGAGTTTCGTGACTGTGACCTGTCTTCAATGTGCTGTGAACCAGCTGGCTCCGAGCACGTCATTCCTGGTCAGTGAAGCCGGAGTTGTTTTCCACCAGTTTAAAACCTGGGGGTGCTCTGCGTCCTCGCCTAGAAGTGTGGTCACAGGGGCGCCATCCGTGCCTTTCACAAAGCGAAGTAAGGTCAGGTGGCCCCTTCCCTTCCCAGAGTCGGGAGGTCTCTGCAGCGTTCGGAATGCAGAAGGGAGGCTCTGGGCCCAGCACTCGCCCTCACTTGCCACGCAGCACCTCAGCGGTGCCTGACTTGGGTGTTCTCCCTCGCAGGGTGACGAGTCCCTGTGCTTTTGCTCCCTTCTCATGCTCTGTGGGTCCCACAGTGGAGACGAGTAATTTTACCGCCCGGTGAGAAGAGCACACACAGAGAATAGGAGTGAGTACGTGGAGCGTGCGCGGAATGGGACAGCAGGGTTGGGGTGTGCACGTAGTCCCGTGCGCCTCCCCGTTGGGGATTTAAAACTGCAAATTCCCAAGACCACTCCCCCTCCGGGCTGATTCGGGAAGTCTAGCTAGGACCTGCTTACCAGCTGTGGATTGGGGCCATTTACTTAATCTCTCTGTGCCTCAATGTCCTCCTCTGTAGCATGTGTATACTGTAGTTCCTTTCTCATAAAATGATTACGAGGATTACGCGAGTCAGTACCCATGAAAGGTACAGAACAGTTCCGCGCACGTGGTGTGTACCGAATACATCTTAGTTAACCGTAAATATCGTCATTTCACATTATTAGTAAGCCCCGCAGGCCACACCTTGAAAAACAGTGACTTTAACGGCTCGGTGGCCAGATAGAGATAAGGCATTTTAATAAAAAATGATCTCCGCAGAGGGAATTTGTGCTTCCTCTTGGATTTTGAGAGTCAGCAGAACACAAATAGTATTAACAGCAAGAAAGAAAAAAGCAGTGGCTTTTAGACAGATTCAAGAAAAAGACCAGAACCCGTGGCTAGCTGAGGCGTACGTGTCACAGAGTGATTGGGAACGTTGG
The DNA here is from genome assembly GCA_028646535.1 of Procyon lotor. NCBI lineage: Eukaryota > Metazoa > Chordata > Mammalia > Carnivora > Procyonidae > Procyon > Procyon lotor. Next base: position 123,896,780 of record CM053607.1, on the reverse strand, counting down.
GGGCAGGGTCGACAAGAAGCAGTGACACGGAAGCCGAGTCCAGTGAAAATCACTACAATGAAGATACGTGACATCCATATCAAATACAGAGGAAAGATGTGTTTTTCCCTTTTGCCACAGGAAATTTTGGAAGTTCAGAAGTGGAAGGGCGGGTAGGCCCAGTTATTTGCAGGCACAGTCTAATGAGATACGCTGCATACGTTGGTAGTGTCTTGCTGACCGCTGAGCCCCTCGCCCCCCCAGCACCTGCTCTTCTCTCTGAAATGCCCTCCTGTGGTGCCAAGCACCCAGCTAGGGAGCTGACACCCTTGACCATCAGCCATTAGGTTCTGCCCGTTTTACCTCCTAAATCTCCCTGGATTCTGCCCTCTCCCCTTCTTGCCCCCACGTACCTGATTTGGGCCCTGTGTCTCCAAAGCCCTCGACCCTACTGGGTCTTCTCTGCCCCCACGCTTCCCTGTGTCCACATAGCGTTTTCTCAGGAGGCCAGGCCTCAACTCTCCAAAACTCCGATCTCATCTGGGAACTCCTGTTTACAATTCTTCAGCAGAATCCTGAGCTGAGCAAGATGGGAGCAATAGGGCATTATTATTTTTTAATTCCCCTAAATGCCTTTAAAACGGTTAACACAGAGAGCAGGTAGGATAACAAAAGGAAAAGTCCCCAGATAGCATCTTCCATGACACCAAGCCGCAGGGTGCTCCCAAGAACTCCAGAAAAACCAGTGGTCGGGCCAGGCTGCCAGCAGCAGCAGCTGAGGGAAGAAAGGGGGAGGTTCTAGTGGTCCAAAGAGTCAGAAACCCAGAGGGGCACCTGGGTGGCTCAGTCGTTAAGTGTCTGCCTCCGGCTCAGGTCATGATCCCAGGGTACTGAGATCGAGCATCGCATCGGGCTCTCTGCGCGGCAGGGAGCCTGCTTCTCCCGCGGCCATTTCCTCTGCTTGTGTTCCCTCTCTCGCTGTGTTTCTCTCTGTCAAATAAGTTAAAAAAAAAAAAAAGAAACCCAGAAAGCAGAAGCCTCTGCAGAGAGAACCTCAGGCTCTGATGGGGAAGGCTGTTCAGGAGCTGGGGCAGGGGGGCCGCATCTGATAGCACACGATAGCGCACACCTGCACACACACCAGCCCGGAAGCCCGCATCCTCCCCTACAGGTAAATGGGAAGACATTCCCTCTGCAGTGAGGCCGGAGCAGAGCGGCCCTCTTTAACGTCCTGCTGCAGGCACAGACCCAAGCGATTTGGTAGAGCAGGCAGCAAGATGCACAGGGCTTGGAGAAGTATCTCGATTTTCAGTTGAAAGGAGCATCAATTAGAAAATCCCAAAAAGGTCAGTGGAACCATGCAAAACAGGAAACGACTTAATAAAGGAACCAGATATAGAATTAACGTATAGAGGGGCGCCTGGGTGACTCAGTGGGTTAAAACCTCTGCCTTCGGCTCAGGTCAGGATCCCAGGGTCCTAAGATTGAGCCCCACATCGGGCTCTGTGCTCAGTGGGGAGCCTGCTTCTCTCTTTCCCTCTGCCTGCTGCTCCCCCTGCTTGTGCACTCACTCTGTCAAATAAATAAAATCTTTTTTCAAAAATTAGCATATAGAGAAAATCAAAAGGTAAAATGGGATGGAAGGCAACATTTACAACTGGATGGGTGGGTAGCTCAATCTTTCTATGAACTTTCTATGAACTTCACAAATGCTGTGTAAAACCTACACAGGAAAACTACAAAATGCTCTTGACATACCTTGTTCCTATTGAATATAAACATTCAGTACAATGAAGATGTCAGTTCCCCCAAAGTTCACTCGTAAGTTTAACTCGATCCAAATAAAATAAAATTGCCTTCGGATATTTTTCTGGGGTTAGATAAGGTAATTATAAAAATCATATGGAAGAATAACTAGTTAAGAAAAAAAAAACTTAAAAATTTGAGGAGGAGTGGTGAGTGGCTAGCCACACACAGTTTTGTTTTGTTTTGTTTTTTTAAAGATTTTTTTATTTATTTGACAGAGAGAAACACAGTGAGAGAGGGAACCCAAGCAGAGGGAATGGTAGCGGGAGAAGCAGGCTTCCTGCCAAGGAGGGAGCCTGATGAGGGGCTCGATCCCAGGACTCTGGGATCATGACCTGAGCCAAAGGCAGACGCCCAACAACTAGCCACACACAGTTTTATAATACATAATAAAGCTTCTTATTTAAAAGAGTGTTAAAAGTTAGCCCATGAGTAAGCAGACCCATAGAACAAAAATGAAAAATCCAAAAATAAACACAATTGCATCTAGAAATTTAAGTACAATATATAATAAAAAAAACATCATCTCAAATCAGTGGAGAAAGATGAACTTTTTAATAAGTGGTTGTGGGACAACTGGAAAAAGACAAAATTAGATCTATTCCTTACATTGCACAACAGGATAAATTTCAGATGAATCAGAGATCTATTTATAAGCAGTTAAACTACAAATATTAGAAGAAAACACGGACTAAATTTTCCTTTATGACAGAGAACTTGGAAAACTTTGAATTATGGCTCAAAATAGAGTAGAATAAAAAAAAATGACTGATAAATTTGACTCCATGTTTTAATTTTATAAAGGAAAACCAAACATGAATGAATGACAAACTAGAAAAAGATATTTACGATGTTTACTTATATTACAAAGGGTTAGTATCCCTGAAAATGAAGAAGAGTAAAAAGCCAATAAGAAAAAAATGGGCCAGGGCGAGTGGCTCGGTGTGTTAAAGCCTCTGCCTTCGGCTCAGGTCATGATCTCAGGGTCCTGGGATCCAGCCCCGCATCGGGCTCTCTGCTCAGCAGGGAGCCTGCTTCCCCCTCTCTCTCTGCCTGCCTCTCTGCCTGCTTGTGATCTCTCTCTCTCTGTCAAATAAATAAATAAAAATCTTTATAAAAAAAAAGATTGCAGAATGGTACAGTTTCAGGGGGCGGGGGTAACTGGACTCTGTAATAGCAAAAGCACATATGCGCTTATCCCCTGGTCGCCTTGCTTGTGACATCATAGCCTTAAGAAGTGAAAAAAGACATACAAGTACTGTTTGTCTTGATATTCTTTATAACATCTGAAGACTTGAACCACCCACACATCCATCAGTAGGAGTCAACGAGCCCTCTCGGCCGTGAGCAACTCCAAATGCACTGAAGTAGCAGAGAGCTGTAGAACAGAAGGACAGTCTGAAGATCTCTGTCTTTAAAAAATATTATTTTTAATATTTACTGATTTGAGAGAGCGAGCGCGTGAGCTGGAAGGAGAGGGAGCAGGAGACTCTGAAGTCGACTCTGCACTGAGCCCACATGGGGCTCGATCTCAGGGAGGTGAGATCATGACCTGAGCTGAAACCAAGAGTAGTGACCAACTGAAGCCCCGAGGCAGCCTTAAACACAACAGTTTGATGTGCTAGTTTACTGTAAGAAAGAAGGGGACTGTGGGAAAACACCCGTATAAACGGAGGTGTGTAGCAGGGACACATGCGCTATAGGTGCGAGCTTTTCTTTCCAGAAGGCAACAGTATAAGGACCGAGCAGAATTCTCTTTAAAAAGAGTTCTTACTTGAGGGCAAAGAGAACAGGGTAGAGAAGCTAGGGATGGAAGTGAGATTTCACTCTACCTGGTTTTATAGTTTTTTGGTTTGTATTTTTTTAATTTTAATTTTATTTTATTTTATTTTTTTTAAAGATTTTATTTATTTGACAGAAATACAGCGAGAGAGGGAACACAAGCAGACGGTAGCAGGAGAAGCAGGCCTCCCGCCAAGCAGAGAGCCCAATGCGGGGCTCGATCCCAGGACCCTGGGATCATGACCTGAGCCGAAGGCAGATGCCCAACCCACTGAGTCACCCAGGTGCCCCCTGGTTTTATGGTTTTGACTCTGAAACCGTGTGACTGTTGTAGATAATTTAAAGAAGAAGAAGAAGGAATCATCAGAATTGAAAATAAATGGAAACAAATGAACCTAAATATATTTCAAGATGGTGGCATACGCACACGGTGAAAGGAATTATTTTAGGGCACTTTTTTTGGATAGTACGTGTCTACCAGGATGTAGTCTAAGAATTAAAAAAAAAAAACTGCATTGAATGATCTTACTGTTAGTGGTATTGTTATTTGAAACTATTGTATGTGTATTGCAGGATAAAGCAAATAAGTAATTATGTTAATGATATTAGAAGCCAAGATTTTCACAATAAGAAAGAATATTTAAAAATGAAAGACATGAAGTGATAACACAATGATCTAATTTTTGAACTGGAAATAGTGTGAACTCCTGGTTTCTTTTCCTTTTTCTAAAATAATAAAGAGCTCCTCTGTCCGTGGTAATGACAACCCAGTAACAAAGAGCACCCCTGTTCATGGAAAAATTCTAGCTGTTAAATGCAGGAGGAATGGCAAAATTACCATATTACATCCTTAATAAAATAATAAATCTCTGTCCCAACTCAGGATCGTGAGTTCAAGCCCCAAGTTGGGCTCCACACTGGGTGTAGGGCCTACTTAAAAAAAAAAAAAAGACCCTTAAAAATGATTCATCTTGTGTCTTCTGTACACATCGTATTATTGCATCGTAAGCAGCTAGTTGCTGAGGGGAAATTCCTTAGGAAAGAATTCCAGCTCATCGGTGAATTACAGAATTTGAAAATCACCACTTAGTAATGGTTCATGAACTGCCAGCCCTAGGCCGTGATCTTCAGGGGATGCTAAGATCAGCTGGAGGACATAGGGAGCTCGGTAGTGGACGGATCCACTGAGTCTCGATGTTCGCGAGAGCAGGAAGGCGAGCCCCGCGTCCTCGAGTTGGGGGGTGTGAGGAAGTACACAGCACCGTCCAGGACGTGCGCTCACCAGAGCAGGAGAGCCTGAGTCTGACTGCTGTTTCGTAAGAAATAGACCAAGTACAATGACACCAGGAGGAAACAAGCAGCCACATTTAGAATGTGGGACACTCTATTAGACAAATAACCCAGTTTTGTCATTTTTAAAATGGCCTTTTAAAAAAGTATTGCAGAGACTTCTGTTGGGGGCCAAAATAGAGTCAGATCATGAACTTGGTCCACCCTCCTGCCTGAAACAGTTAAGAAGAGACAACAGTGAAAATATATGAAGTCGTGTTGTCAAGAAACCAGACAGCGAGGGTCAGGGATCCCCGAGAAAAGATGAGCTTCAAGGAAACACAAGAGCTTCCTCTAGTGTCGGAAGCTTCTCTCTCCTTCCTCCCCTGACCCCTCGCCGGGTTCCTGCCCTGCTCAGTCCAGGTCTTGTTTCCCTCAGGGAGAGAGGGTTCTTTCCTTTTGGGGGTTGTGATGGGTGTCTCAGATCCTCAGGGGAGTGGGCCGCCCGGGATTATCCCGCATCGGGCTCTCTGCTCAGCGGGGAGCTGGTGGCTTCCCCTTCTCTCTCTGCCTGCGTCTCTGCCTACTTGTGATCCCTCTCTCTCTCTCTCTCTCTCTCTCTCTCTCTCTCTCTGTCAGATGATAGATAGATAGATAGATAGATAGATAGATAGATAGATAGATAGATAGATAGATAGGAAGAATAACACTACAGTTGGTGGTCTGACCCCACTCATCTGTCATCTGGGCTTTGTGGGAGACCCTTCCACCTACCTTCGTTAAAGTTGATCTGCGCCCTTTCCTCAGGAAATTCGGTAAGATTTTACAATTGCCCTGCTGCTGCCACCACCTTGTCCCAGTTAAAGGCTCCTCCACTCGGGATTTTCTTTCTGTCTCTCCACTTTGCGACTTGGGTCAAGGCCACCGTGACCTGTGTCTGCCGTCTCCCGTAGCCAGGTCTCAGTGCTCGTAATGCTTGGCCTCGGACATCATACACCCCAGCCCGCACTCTTCCAGCCCTGCTGTCCCTTCATCTTCCCCATGTCGTGAAATGGTGATTTGACTTTCTGAGCCGCGCAGCCTAAACAATCTTGAATAAGAACTAAGCTGGGAGTCCCACATTTCCTAATTTAGTAACTTATTACAAAGCTACAGTAATTGAAACAGTATGGTGGGGGTGTAAAGACAGACCGGTGGAATAGAGTAGAGAACCCAGCATTGCTCACAGTAGCTGAAACATGGAAGCAACCCGGGTGCGTAGTCAAAATCATAAAGACAGAAACGAGAACAGTTCTTGTTCTCAGGGGACTTCCTGGGTGGCTCCGCCAGTCAGCGTCACTTCTTAATCAGAAAGTAGTCGATTGGTAAGAAGACCTGGCACCTAAACGTTTATGCTCCTGACAAAGTAGAAAGTTCCAAAATAATACAAAGTGAAAACGAAGGGGATGCTGCAAGAGACCTAGACAGCCCTGCAGTTAGAGTCCGAGACCTCCGTTCCCCTTGCTCGGCAATCGGAAGAATAAGTGGATAGAAAATCAGTGAGCACGTAAAAGATTTAAATAGACATCATCGATTGACTTGACCTGATTGACATTTAAAGAACACTCCATCCAGCCTTTTCATGTGTACTCTGAGCCATAAAACAGGTCTCAATGTATTCAGTGGGATTTGAGTCCTATAGAATATGTTCTCTGACCACTTGGAATTATATCAGAAATCAGGGGCACCTGGGTGGCTCAGTCAGTTAAGCGTCTGCCTTCGGCTTAGGCCACGATCCGGGGTCCTGAGATCGAGCCCTGTGATGGGCTCCCTGCTTCTCCCTCTGCCTCTACCCTTCCCACCCCACCTCACCCCCCGCTCATGCTCATGTGTGCTCTCTTTAGCTCTCAAATAAAATCTTTCAAAAAAAAATCAGAAACCAGTAACAAAAATCTTTGGAAAATTCTCGAATATTTAGAAACTAACTTTTAAATAAGTCATGGGATAAAGGTGAAAGGGAAATGAGGGAATTATTTGGAATGAAAATGAAAACACAGAATATCAAAATTTTCACGATTCCTCCAAAGCAGTGCTTATATTAGAAAAGATGAAAGTTCTGAAAGTAATACTGTTAGCTTATACCTTAAGAAACCAGGGAAGAAGAGCAAATTGAATCCAAAGTAAATAGAAGAAAGGAAATAATAAAAGATTATAGCAGCAGTCAGTGAGCTAGAAAACAGAAAAACAGTGGCTCTAAGGAAAAAAAAATCAATAAAATTGAAAAGCCTCTGGCCAAACTGATCAGGAAGACAGAAGGCACAAATTAGCAATATCAAAAAGGAGAGAATGACATCACTACAGATTATAAGGAAAATAAGTGAATATTATGAACAATTCTATGGCAACTAATATGAAATGGACAAATTCCACGCAAGACCCTACTGACCGAAATGCATTCAGGAAGAAAAAATAAACTGCCCTGCATCTATCAGGAAAATTGCATATGTAGTATAAAACTTAAGAAAAGAAAGAAAGAAAAACTCCAGCAGATGGTTTCTGTTTTCTATCAAACATTTACGGAAGAAATGTACAAACTCCAGAAAATTGAAAAGGCAGGAATACCTCCCATTTCATCCGGTAAAGCCAGCAACATCCTGATGCTGGAACTAGAGAAAAACATTACGAAACAGAAAATTGTAAGTCAGAATCCCTCTTGAACAAAGACGGAAAAATTCTAAAGAAAACTTTAGCAAGTCGTACCCAAACAGTATATAAGAAGGCTAATTCGTCATGACAGGTGGTGTTGATCCCAGGAACACAAGGCTGTTTAAACACTAAGAAATTAACCGATGTAGTTTACCATATTAACAGACTAAAGAGAAAAGAAAAGAAGACCATATGTCTCAGTAGATGGAGGAAAAAACACTTGCCAAAATCCAACATTTCTTCCTGACTTTAAAACCTTTTGTAAACTAGGCATAAAAGGTAACTTCCTTAAACTGACAAAGAGGTATCAGTGGAAAACTAGCAACTCTACCATCCTACGAAATGGTGAAGGATTAGACGCTTCTTTTTAAGATCAGGAACAACAGGATTTGTGCTCTGATGACTTTTATTTCCACATTATAGTACAAGTTCTAACCAGCATAACAAGGAATAAACCAAATAAATAGGGACACCTGGGGTGGCTCAGTTGGTTAAGCGTCTGCGTTCGACTCAGGTCGTGATCTCAGGGTCCTGGGATCGAGCCCCGCATCGGGCTCCACACTGGGCACAGACCTGCTTGAGATTCTCTCTCCCCCTCACCCTCTGCCCCTCCTCTGCTCACTCTCATTTGTCCTCTCTTAAAAAAAAAAATAAGTAGTTTTCATTCACAAAGGACATTAATGTCTATGTAGAAAATTTGATGGCATCTGTAAAAAGGTTGCTGGAACTAATAAATGAGTTTATTAGCAGGGTTGAGAGAGAGACTACAAAAACCAATTTTATTTCCATAAAAGCACTGAATGAGAATTGAATTTTTTTAAGTACCATTCCCATTAGCACCAAACAGAAAATAGAATAAACAGGAAATTGTTCGAGATCTGACAAAAGATGTGTAAGACCCGTGCAGTGAAAACTATAAAATAACTGCTGAGAGAAATTAAATAAGGACTAAATAGATGGAAAGGTATACAGTGCTCAGAGGAAGATGTCACTTCTCCCCAAATTGACCTGTGCATTTGGTGCAATCAACCCTAATGTAAATCACAGATGACTTTTTTTATAGAAATTGACAAGCTTAACCTAAAATTCTGACGGGAACGCACTGGATCAAGAACAACCAAAAAGATGTTGGAAAGAAGGAAGAAAAAAAAAGTTGGAGGTGTAACACAATCCGATTTCAAATTTGTTTTTACAAAGCACTACAAGAAATGAATGACAGTATGATATTTGCTTAATAATAAACACATGATACAAAATAGTGTTCAGACACAGACCCACACATTCATGGGCAAATGGTTTTTGCCAAGTGTACAAAGGCAATCCAGTGGAGAAAGATGAGCTTTTCCAACAAGTGGTGCTGGAACAGTTGTATATCATACGCCAGAAACAAACCTGTGTTCGTACCTCACACCATATACAAAATTAACTCCGTATGGATCAGAGGCCTGCGTACAAAACCTAAAACAATAAAACTTCTAGAAAACAGGGGAAAGTCTTATAACCTTGGGATAGGCAAAAATTACTTAGATGTGACATCAGAGTACAGTCCACAAATGAAAAATTAATATATTGACCATCAAAATTAACTTTTGCCACAAAGTGAGAGAAAATGTATGCAAAAAGGAATGGTGTCCAGAATATGTAACCTAGGGGGCACCTGGGGGGCTCAGTCTGCGGGGGGCTCAGTCTGGTTGAGCTTCCAGCTCTTGATTTCAGCTCCAGGTCATGATCTCAGGGTCATGAGATTGAGATTGAGTCCCACGTCTTAGACTCAGGAGGGAGCCTGCTTGAGATTCTCTCTCCTCTCCCTCCCTCTGTCCCTCCCCCCCAAAATAAATAAATAAATCTTTAAAATCTTTTTAAAAAGAAGAATATGTAGGGGCGCCTGGGTGGCTCAGTGGGTTAAGGTCATGATCAGGCTCCCTGCTCAGCAGGAAGTCGGCTTCTCCCTCTGCCTGATGCTCTGCCTGCTTGTGCTCTCTCTCTGTCAAATAAATAAGTAAACACTTCAAAATACATATCTAACTGTACGCTTCCAGTTATACACAGTTTAGGTCAATTCTGTCTCCACAGGCTAACGATACATATCTGGTATCTTTATCATATCTTTATCTATGAAGATAAAGACAATAGATTAAGAGAAAACTGATAGATTTTTCATAGATTAAGAGAAAATTGAGGGGATTAGCAACCAAATGCAATGTTTGGACTTTGTACAACTATATAAAAAGATATTCTGGGAGTCGCCTGGGTGTCTCAGGTGTCTGAACGTCCAACACTTGATTTCAGCTCAGGTCATGATCTCAGGGTCATGAGATCAGGTCGGGCTCCATGCTCAGCGGGGGCGGGAGAGGGGGGGTCTCTAACTCTCTCTGCCCTTCCCCCCTCACACACGTGGGAGCTTGCGTGCTCTCTCTCTCAAATAAATCTTTTTTTAAAAACAGACATTTTTGAGAGAACTGGAGGAATTATAGAGTATTTGATCATGTTGATTAATAACTAATTTTGTTAGATTAGAGTTGGATGAGACAGTGGCAGCAAATGAAAGCCCCTATCTGTAAGACATAGGGACAGTTTTGTGGGTGAAATGCTTTGTGATAGGCTTCGAAATCCTCTAGCACAGTAAAGAGGAGGGGACAGACGGAAGGATGGAAAATATTTTGGTAAAATATTGATCATTGAAGCTGGACGATGGGTAGATGCATAAAGGGTAATTAACTCATTTTCTTTTGTGTCTTTTTAAATTCCCCTAAAACTTTTATGTTTCTATGATTTTTTTTTTTTTAATCCTCAGGGTATAAAATCCAAGATCTCTCCTTCTCTCATCCCCGCCATCCCCCCTCGGGCTCAGCGTCTGCCTCTTCTCACAGTTCAGGGTTTGCTTGTGTGCAGAGAGGCCACCTGTCCCAACGTGCCTGTTTGCACCCACTGTCCCGTGTAATTACCAATAGGGCCCTCTGGCTCTCAGAACGTTCTGTTTTGCACGATCAGGGGTGTGGCCATATTGAATAACTTCCTTCGTAGTCCTGTGCTTCACACCTATTTATCTTCCCTAGGTTTCCTTTGTCCAGAAGTCCCCGTCCTGCCCCCTGTGCTCTTCCTGATCGGATTCCTGCCCACTGGTGTTCCGCATCTGCGCTCAGGCCTCCTTCCCTCAGGCCTTCCCTGACGTTCCTCCTCCGCCCCGTGCCCCCACCCTCGTGCGTCAGGCTGCCCCTCTGCACCACCACACCACCCAGGTGTCCTCTGCTGAACAGCACTCAGTCACAGTGTCTCCGGGCCTGTCCCCCGAGTCACTTGGCTTGTCGGGATTCGGGAGCACCGTCTTTTCCCCTGTGGGTCCTCGGTGTCTAGCAGCGTCTGCCCAGATGTGAGATCCGTCCGCTCTCTGAGGTTCTTTGACCTACCCCTTTCAGACAGCCCAGCCCTGGGAAGGTAAATGCTCCTCACTAAGCTCACGGAGCACTGTGGTGGCGGAGACAGAAGGAGAGCCCATGCCCGCCTCTCTCCTGCCTCACTGGGCCCCGTGCTGGGCCACCGCGGGGGCATTGGAGGCTCCTTTACTAACACAGAGGTAATCCTCCTGACCATCCTGGAGCCATCAGGGCGGTGCTCGTGGCTCTGCGAGAAGTAGACCTCAGCAACGCTGCGGTATTTCCGAGGGTTATTAAACACAGGATGATGACTGCAGTGGTTATGACACCTGGTGTTTTTTTCCACTATATACACTTTTGAATTACTCAACCAGAATAATTCAGTAATGCAATTCAGAAGGCCGAATCAATAGGAAAACTGCCCGTTTTTCTAATTTTTTAATTGCTCTGTTAGAATCCTTTCCGCGATGTGGCCTGGGGAATGCTGTGGGGCCTTTGTACATTTAATGACATTAAAATGAAGGGTGTCCTCCAGAGATCTTGCATTAATGTCTGTTTTTCTTTGTAATTGTCATAGCGTCGTTTGGGAGATGCTGCCAAGAAAGCCATCAGCAAACTGACCACCAGAACAGTAAAAAAGGGTGATAAGGTAAGGTAGCAAAATAACTTTGACGCTACAAAATAATGAAGTGGTTTTTGCTTTTGATCTGGTGGGAGAGAACACCCCCCCCCCCAATCATTTCTGGCTCATGTTAGGTGATTCTTTCCCTTTCCCTCCAGGTATACGATCTAACACTTCGTTTTAGACTGGCCTCCCTTTGAACTCCCGCCCTTAGCATGCCTCACTTGGAGGCCCTCCCTAGAGTTTCTGACTTTCTGGACTTGCCCTGCTCCTCCATTACTAGCCGCCCTGGTCCGTTGTCCCCTCGCCGTGACGTCCCACCACAGCCAAGGCACGGGTCAGCTGGTGCGCTCGGTGGCCAGGAATGTACGTTCTCTTCCGTGCGCTTCCCCTGTGTCTTAGTCCCTCCCCAGTTCGCCAGAGAACCGGAGCCCCCACGTCTCGAGGGAGTATCACTCACAAGGTGCCCAGTGGGCCAGACAGTTGGGAGGAAGTGCCCAGTGTGTCAGAGCTGGGCCCACAGGGAGTGAGAAAGCCAGTGACCCAGACTGTGGCTGCGACTGCTCAGGCCTCGAGTCACGTGGAGCCCGCTTCTGCTCTGTGAGGACAGAACAGCAGCTCGGTGTCAGCCCCTGCATTCCACGTATTTGGTTATCTGGGGGGGAGGGTTACACCTCTACAGGCGTAAACCCGAAGCTGTTTTCTGCAGCACCCCCAGCTCTCCCATTGTGACGGGGAGCTCTGGGAGGGTAATTTCAGGCAAATCTCCATCCTCTGTAGTTTCCCCACGTTCTTGACTTCACCTGTTTGTAGTCCCACCGCCTTGACACGGTTCTGGAAGGTGTAGACCTTTTCAGTGAACTTCAGTGAACACGAAGGGAAGAAACAAGTGAAAACACCTGCAGAAAATAAAAGCAGCATCGGGACAGCTGCTGTGTAATCCCCGCGGGGTGGTCACCCTCTTGGCCTTTAGTTGAGATTCCGCAGAGCAGGTCTGACCTCCCCATCCTGCGTTGTCCACGGGCGTCCACGGTGACGGTGGTTTGAGTCTTGAAACACAAGTAAAACTTCTGGCTTCTGAGACCCTTCACAAATGGAATTAGCGGTAACTGTTACAATGTAGTTTGAAACCGAGGTAGAGTGGTTTCGGCATCATCTGGGTCAGTGCGGTTAAGCAACTGAAAACGTGGAAAGTGTTCGTGACTTTGTGTTTCTGGCTGGCCGCGGTGGCCGCAGGAAAATGCTCAGCCGGGTCGTCCCCCCGTTTCTGTGTAGCTTCGGTTCTAGCCCGTGACTCGTGCCTGTGCTTTTCCTCGCAGGAAACAGACCCCGACTTCGATCACTGCGCAGTCTGCATCGAGAGCTACAAGCAGAACGACGTGGTGCGGATTCTCCCCTGCAAGTATGTCCACGTCCTTTGTCTAAAACAGAGTGGGGCCTTTGTGGGGTGCGTTTCTCTCCTTGAGGGCGGGGCCCGTGTGGTGCCTTCGTACCCCTCTCAGGGCAGGGCCGGGTGGGGCACGTGTCCCCCTCTCGGGGCAGGGCCGTGTGGCGCTCATGTCCCCCTCTCAGGACAGGGCCCTGTGGTGCCTTCATCCCCCTCTCAGGGTGGGGCCGTGTGGCGCCCGTGTCTCTCCTTGAGGGCGGGGCCCACATGGCACACGTGTCCCCCTCTCAGGGTTGGGGTCCCACTGGCTCTCGGCACCCCTTCGCCCACGGCTCTGGCAGCAGGTGGAGGCGCGGCGGCCTGTTACAGGCTGGGTGGGGGGATCGGCAGTGGGCGGGAGCTGTGCGCTTCAGCAGACACTGACTGCAGGGCCTCCGCTGCTCGTGAGAACCTTGGGGAAAAGCTCTGGGCACACCGTAGCCAAAGACCGTTATGGTCAAGAAGGTTCAGTTCTGGGACTCTCGTGGGTTTCAAAACGAGCCCGTTGCTCCTCTTCCTGTTAAATCCGACTGTGTCACTGGTTCCTCCAGTGAAGGCTCCGTGGTGTTCACTTGTCACCAGGAGCCAAAACTCCAGGACTTGGACGAATCCTTCTGAATTCGTCCCGGACTGGCTGAAGCAACCCAGACTGGCTGCTGGGCCAGGCCCTCTGTGCGCTTGACAGTTACTGTCCTGTGCGAAGGTCCATGCGTTCCTCCCCGCTGTACCTGAGGGACAGGGATGCCCCTGGCAGGTGCCGGCTCACACAGTCCAGAAACAGCGGCGTCGAAGTAAAGGTCTGCGTTTACTGCTCAGTATGTCGGGCCACGTTCACCGTGTATGGGGCTCTAAATAGGGCAAGTGTTCTTTAGAAGCCTGCTGAATGGAAAAACAGGAAATCGCCTACTGAGAAGCCTAAAATCAAAGACTTTTCCTCTTATTTCTCCCTTCCCTTAAAACACAACCACTCTGACCACTTACTAACACCGAACATGTGAACAAATATAAAATAATTGTCAGTGGTTGTCCCCAGGAGACTACTGGTACCATTTTCTTCCCAAAGTCGTCTATTTTGAACCTAGAAAGATCTGTGAGGGTTGTTGTGTTTGTTTTTTTTTTTAAATCATAGAACTTAAGAATAATCCATATGCTAAAACAGAAAACCAGATTCTAGCAGTCAAGTCAATCTAGTTTACATATAGAGGAAAATCTACAAAACTAACAGTACGTTTCCTGTAGAAAATTAAATTGTGTAATTCCCGGATTTCTTCAGCTGCCGTCAGGTATGGTTTAAATGAGGCTGGAGGAAATACACATCCAAATACAAACCGGGAAGATCAGTAGGTACAGTATAAAGCATCATCTGCTCTTAGCTGGTTTTTAAACTCGTTTTCACCTGCACAGATCTCCTCTGACACCAGAATCACCAGGAAGAGGCCAAGTCTTTCCAAATTCTGTCTTCCTATTTCAGGCCAGGGTCCCCCCTGCAGAGGGACCACCTGGACCCAACAGCAAAGGCCTCTGAAGCCATTCGTGGTTGTTACTGACGTAAGAGTGTCTTCCTCAGGGGGGCCTCGGCCAAAGCTAGACTACTCTGGAAGCTTGCTCCCCGTCCTCCCCGCCCCCTGAGTGTTGGCTTCTCCAGAGTTTCCTTCTTAGTTCTTTTTGTTAACTTAGTCCAGTGCTTTCCAAACTGGACGGTGTGTCGGAGTCAGTGGGGAGCGTTCAGAAGCACATCCCAGCGCCCAGGCGTGTGGCTCATAGGAGTCAACGGGGAGCACTGTCACAGCGCGGCCCTCCGTCCCGGGCCTCGCCCTTCTGTGGCTGTGCCTGTGTCCCCGGTCTGCTCTCGGATGTTGGAATTCTGGCAGCCTTAACGACGTTTCTCTGTGCCCGTGGTCAGGACACCGTGCCCTCGGTTGGCAGTGTCCCCTTGCCGGGTCCTGGTCTGTCACTCTGAGTCCCCCTTCTGCTCCGGGGCGGGGTGCTCACTATCACACGTACTCCTGAGGCCTCAGCAAGTTGTGGCTTTCTCTGCTCGGCGGAGCAAGCAGAGAGCAATGGCACGGGCAGCGGGATTCTCAGGTAGAGTAAAAATTAACTTTGCACATTGGGCCATGTTCTGTCGGACCAACATTGACAACTTCTCACCCAGAGCAAGGCTTCTGAGCCTTGGTACTGTTGACCTTTGGGAGCAGATGATCCTTTGTGGGGGCCGGGGGCGGGGCAGCTGGCCCATGCATCACAGGAGCTTCCGCGGTGTCCCTGGCCGCACCCATGAGAGGCCCCTAGCAGCCCCCACACAGTCGTGACAACCACTGACCGAGAGGGTGGCCTCGCCCAGATCTCCGTCTTCACTTCACATCTTCCCCACGCCTCTGGTTTCCGGGGGACCCCCTCTAGGATACTTCTAAATGAATTTTGGCTTTGGGCTGCTACCTCCTTCCCTCTGCCTGGGACACCCTGCCTCTCCTCTTTGGTCTGTAGGGCTTTGAAACCGAGCAGAGGGGTGACTCTGCTACCTCTCCCTTGGGCTCTCACGCCCAGCAGTGCTGACACCTCCCTGCCTCCCGTGGGACTCCCGGCGGCCCCCCCAGCCGCCCCCCAGCCGGGCCTGGAGTGCTGCCCAGGGCCTGTCTCTTTCCCTGGTTCTCTCTCCTTGTTCATTCTCCGTTCAGCACCTTGGCTCATCCCTTTGTTCCTCACTCTGGCCAGTTAGCTTCCCCCGCAGCTTCACAGAGAAAGTCGTGGTTGCTCAGCCCTGAAATTCCCTCCGTTCCCCAGCCTCGAGCCTCCCCACGTGGCTCTGCAGCGTCCCCTCCCGTCAGGAGGGAGGCGGGCTCCCTCTGTTCTGACGCGCTCTTTCCACCCCGGCTTCCACGTGCCCAGGGGACCTTGCTCTGTTGACTCTCTCCCCCTGCCAGTTTTTTTGGTCTGTACGCCGACATTTCGTCATACCCAAGCCCGTCCTGTGCGAGTTTCATAAGCCATCGCTGAACAGTCCTGCGGCTCCTCCCTTCACAGCCAGACTTTGGGGAGGGAGCTGCGCTCACTGTCCCTTCTTTACCTGAGCGAGGGACCGAGGAAAGCCCAGGTGCCTTTGTTTCTGTCCCTCCTTCATTTTTAACAAGCCCATCTGCAGACTGAACCGAGACTTTCTATCTGCAGAGAGCAGAGCTCATGGATTGCTGCCTTTTTGCTGCATGACCTTTCCTTTTCCTCTTCTGTCACATTAATTTATTGTGGACAGATGGCACTCGGCCTCGCTTGGGGGCGTCCCCCTCACGTCCGTTGATTACAGCTGATCATCCTTGGACGTTAGCCAGCACGTCTTAGGAACTATCACCTTATTTAGATCTCTTATTTAAAGGTCAGCCACGACATTTTTTTAATAATTAAAAATACTTTTCAGAAGTCGAGTGCCGCTGCTCAGATCACCATGTGTCCAGGATGCCACTTTGGGAGCCTAACAGGGGGCCCTCCTCTGGCTGCCGCCCCCGCCTCGAGGGAGGGGCCTCGTCCAACAGCCTCTGCTGCCGGCCCGCAAGGGGGAAGAGTTCTCGTCTCTGACCTTTCATAATCCTGGATCCTTTTATATTTGCCAGGTTCTCGCACGGCACCAAGAGGCTTCGAGCTGGGCTTAGGAGCTCAGCCCCGGGGCATCCTCCTCTCCCCGCCCCCGGCCATCACTCTGCTCTCGCCAGCTCGGGACAAGTGCAGCAAGTAGGAAAGGGGAGGGTGCGCTACTACTGGTTTCGCTCCACATTCTGGGGAGTATTTCTTGCAGGAATCAAGAGCTTTCCTGTCGAAGTCCTGATCTGCTTGTCCTTTCCACACTCCCCTGGTCCTCAGCGCATCACCTGCTTTCACGTGTACTCTGACTGCTCGAGTCTTGTACAGCAGCGGGAAGGGCTTCTCTTCACGGTCTGGCTGGCCCCAGGAGCCGCCCGCCGAGGTGTCCGTGGGGGCCTGGGGTCAGAGGTCACTGGCGCTGGGCGGGCCGGCGCCAGAGGCCTGCACACACGTTCTGACCCCTTACCGGGCTAGCGTGGGCAGCGTTGACGTGACTTCGCCTGAGCGTACGTTTCACGGCACCTTGCATTTGCACACCGCTGGGGCTTTTCTTTTTTTTTTTTTTTTTTTTTTTTTCGCTGGGGCTTTTCTAAGTATTCCACAACAGCTCGTCACTTGCCGCTCTGAACAGCCTCCCAGGGTAGCGTGTGCCTTCCCCGCTCAGCCTGGCAGCTCGCCGCTGACATGCCAGGAGGTGGGCTCAGACTCTGCCGCGGCAGAAAGTGTGTCTGGGAGGAAGGGGGTGGCCACTGCCGAGCTTCAGGCAGCAGTGATGCAAGAGGGTAAGGGGAGGGGTGAGGAGGGCAGGAAGGAGCACGGGGCAGTCACCCACCCAAGATTGCAGCGGCGGCCCCGAGGAGGCAAGGGCCCGCAGGTGGACAGGGGAGCTGCCGGGCTGTTTTCAGACAAGAGGGGCACGTGCGTGCAGGAGCCAGGCTGACAGCCTCCCCATCTCCCCCCGGGCGAGGTGCAGGAACTGGGCTCTCAGGGACTCTGTCGTAGGAGGCACAGGTGGCCAACTAGGGTAAGGGTCAACAGTAGGAGAAACACAGCGTGCACACCCAGTCAGAAGGAAAAGGTTTTTTTTTTTTTTAAGGAAAAAAACTTACTTTCTTCATATTCGGGGCTAGCTAGGGAAGGGAGACATTCTCAGTTTGTCCCTGGAGACCCAGTTAGCCGTGGTTGTCCATTACCGTACCGCAAGGGGGGATGGAGGGACACTGTCTTTTACACCGACAAACCCCTAAGGGAGCAGGTTAAAAGCCTGACATAGGGAAAACCCATTTATAACTAAAGTTAAGGAACAGATAAGCAAAGAATGGTCAGCTCATGCAGCTTTAAAAATTAAATATGGAGTTATACCATCTTCTTTCTGAACAAGCAGTAATAGAAACAAAAGGCAGTAGGCTAAGGAGAAAGGAAAGTGGAAACGCTGATGACGGGGAGCCGGGAGAGCAAACCACCGTTTGCCCCCAGGCCGCTGCTGCCAGACCCTGAAACCAGGGTCTCTACAAACAGCTAAGGCCAGTGGCCCCCTCACAGGTCTCCCAGCCTCTTCTCTCGCGTCACCTGCCAGCCGCCCAAAGTCCATCATCCGGCCCACGTGGCCTGTCCAACCCCCACCCCCGAGCACTCTCCTACGAGGATGAATTTCGGGCTCACCTGTGGTTTGGTGACTTTTGCCTCTTGAGTAAAAACTTGCAGGTTTAAGTAAAAGCCGGCTGGGACGAGGAGGTTCCAGTTCACTGCACTGGTAAATTCAGTCTTCGAGATCTTTATTCTTACCCGAAGAAGTGAGTGCAAGGTCACCCAGTGGCAGTAGGTGGGTGTGCGCATTGTTGAGGTTGACGCTATAAGCGTGCATGTTCCTCCCAAGTCCCAGTTAAAGCTGTGAGGTGTTTAGACCCCTTACCTTTTCTGATCAAGACTGCGTTTTTAAAACAGCTGCGTATAACTATAAGCCACGTGTAAGTTATAGATTCACGAAGTTGCAAGGGCATACCATATTTCAATTTGATATCATTCTTAAAATTTCTCTTATCTTGTGTTGAGATTCCAAGTGTAGTTCCTCCGAGGTGCCCAGACTGTGTGTCCTGGCGCCCGCCTCTCTCCCCCTCTGGCCAGGCCTCTGGGGGAGGCCTAAAGCTTCGTTTTAGCTTTTATGAGCTGCTGTGGGGAGTACTTGAACTTGAGAAGTGATTCCCACAGGCCCTCCAAGTCTCTCCCTTCCACAAGGCACAGGTCCCTTCTCTAAGAATGCAAGACTCTGGGACGGACTGCTTTTCCATCACGAGGATGTGACCTCTCCTCAGGGGAGGGGAATGTCCCATCCTCTCTCTCCTCTTCACATTTCCGCTGAAAACTCTTGGCTCAGTGTCACCGGATTCCTAGGCCCCATTCATCTCCAAAATACTCCCAACTACCCTGTAACTTTCACATTTAACATAGATTGCTTAGATGTCTTAAATAATGTTCTAAATGACACTGAAACCAAGTACCATGAATATTTAATGGTTGTGCAGAAAACCCTTTTCATTCAACCCTTAGTTCGTATCTTCTTGAATTTCCCTTCTACCCTAGCTGTTGTAGAAAGCGTAACTGATTGAGAAGGTATAGTTTGTTTTGTTCTTAAGAAAATCCTAAGTTTCGGGGCGCCTGGGTGACTCAGTGGGTTAAAGCCTCTGCCTTCGGCTCAGGTCACGATCTCGGGGTCCTGGGATCGAGCCCCACATCAGGCTTTCTGCTCAGCAGAGATCTTATGATCTTGTGATCTCTCTCTCTGTCAAATAAATAAAATTAAAAAAAAAAAAAGAAAATCCTAAGTTTCCTCAAATGCTAGAATAAAAGGATGGAACTGCCTCTTACCACTTACCAGTTCTCAGCATCCAAATTGGGGTCGGGGGTTTTCTGCCAGCTGTATTTTAATATGCCCCCAATATTTTTCTCTCAGGACTTGCCAATATGCCCCAAAGGGGAGGGAGAAATAGACTGACTAAGAATTCCATCTCTTTGGGTCTAATAGTTGTTCAGTATATAATCCGTGATACAACTCTCCTTTTTTTTTTTTTTCTTACAGGCATGTTTTCCACAAGTCCTGCGTGGATCCCTGGCTTAGTGAACATTGCACCTGTCCAATGTGCAAACTTAATATTTTGAAGGCCCTGGGAATTGTGGTATGTGTCCTCTCTTGTCACTCCTTTTGTGCAGTGTCTGCGTATGAGTTAGTGTCGGACAGTGGGGTGGTTAGGTCTCCCGGGAGAGCATGGGCTTTCTCCGCCCCACGGCCGTTCCTCCACATTCCTTAGAGTCCTGGGAACTCCCGGAAGAGAAGATAGAGGCCTGAACTAGTCCACCCGGAAGCGCGCTTCCATCGGGGTGGCGGAAACGTGGTGAAGAATGGCAGTGAAGAGAGAGATGATGTTTGCTTTCATTATGGTTTCTTTTGTTTTGTTTTGTTGGTTTGGTTTGGTGTGGTTATTAAGGACTAGGAACAGAGACTTTTGGCTTTGGTCCTGTAGTAAATTTTTTCCGCACTCAGCGTCTTGTTTAAACTGTGTCATCGCTTCAGTTCCGTCCTCTTGAATCCGGCTTCGCTCCCCGGGGCGTTGGCCAGCTGCAGGCTGCGACGGTGGGCAGTGTCAGCCTGGCCAGGCCTTCGGTCCGAGGCCACACGGAGGCCACACGGTGCTTCATTCAGTTCTGGCCGGGCGGGTCCGCACTGACCAACCGAGGGCCTTGGGAGGCGTCCCACGGGTTTCCCGTAAGAGTCCCAGCTGTCCAAAATGAACGCCCCTTAGAGGAAAATAAAGTACTCTCTGGTCTCAAGAGAGAGCGGATGAATGGTTTCCTTGTGGAAGCAAAAGTCTAGTGTGTCCAGCAGATGAGTTGCTCATTTTAGCCTTGCAGCCTGAAGCACGTCCGAGGAGTCCCGTGTGAAGCCACCGGCCGACAGCCGAGCAGTCCAGTTGTGCAGGGTGGCTCCGCCCAGCTCCGAGATCACGTCAGTGACGTAGCTGAACACAGCGGCTGACAGTGGACCAGATAGATCCACGGGCGCGAGAGGGGGCGTCCTGGGCCCAGTACAGTGTCCCCCGCATCCCTGGCCACTCCCGAAGGCTGGTGGCGTGACTCACCAGTCACACAGTCCAGATGTCTCCAGACGTGGGGAGCAGTCACCCCCGTGGGAAGGGTTTAACGTGGAGCATCCGCCGTGATACTTGGCGTGTGGTGGATGTTGCCGGAAGTATTCCCTTCGCCTCTTTGGTTGCCTCCAGCCTTGGGGGTGGTTTGGTCGGTTTGTCTTCAGTCCTGTTCTTTGAAGTAACAGACGCTTCTCCCTTTGGTTTTTCAAGAAGATCGTTTTGGAGTCTATTACAAGTTACCACGATTTTAAATCTAAAAACCACAGTAAACCTCTCCCGACTTAGATCAGGATATCATTAGGGTAACCTTTGGCTGTGCGGCAATCCAGAGCGGTTCTTCTGCCGGGGGAGCCATTGCTTTGGGTCTGGTGGGCTGTCACTTCTCCATCCTCGAGCTGCTCTCTGCTGTCCCCCCTCCCCCAGCTTCCAGCTCACCGTCTGCTGGTAGTGAAGGCTGCTGGGGAAGCCAGAGAGCCATCTTGCAACCTCAGGAGCTTTCCACACCCATTTTTTAGTTGGTAGGCCTTGGCTCAGGGCGGCTCCATACCTCTCCTTCAGGGCTAGATGTTTAGATTTTGAAACCGATGGTTTACCCACGGCTCAGAGGTCTTTTCAACGTCAGTCTGCTCTTGGTCGTGCGCTTTCCTTGTGTCTAAAGGTAGAAGACGTTTAAGAACTGACGGCCGGAGAAACAGGGCGTTACAGAGAAGTTAGTAGGAGGACAGCAGTATTTGATATTCTTTGCTCTCCCTCAGCATCACTGGAAGAGCCAGACTGTGGTGTTTTCCTGTTTGTCAGCCTGAGAATAACGACAGTGAATCCCTCTGCCCGTGAGATGCGTCCGCCAGAGCTTGTGGTCTCTTCGTGAGGCTCGAGCGTCCACTTTTCTCGGCTCTGCAGTGGATTTTGGTTTCCTTTGTATCACGTTTGGGGGGAATCATCTGTTTCATTGAAAGGAAAACTCTTGGGTGAGAAATGGTAAACGGGGACAGAAATGAGAGGAAATCGCATGGAAAAAAAAGCCTTGAGGTCTTTCCTGCAGGGTGTCAGACATTTAGAATTTTGTCCGAGGTTTTTTTCTGCTGCCAAGTACTCTTGATCTGGGACTGTTTTGCAGCCAAATCTGCCGTGTACCGATAACGTAGCGTTTGACATGGAAAGGCTCACCAGAACCCAGGCCGCTACCCGAAGATCAGCCCTAGGTGACCTCGCCAGCGACAACTCTCTTGGCCTCGAGCCACTTCGAACTTCGGGGACCTCGCCTCTTCCTCAGGACGGGGAGCTCACTCCCAGAACGGGAGAGATCAACATTGCAGTAACAAGTAAGTGGGGCCCTGTCCCCGGGCACAGGGCAGGTTTGCTGCCGCGGCTCGGTGTGTGTCGACTGCTCTGGGGGGCAGTGGAGGCGGTCGCCCGGGCCAGGACCGAGTCTGTGACGGAGGAAGTGACAGGTACTGCTGTTAAAGGAGCTGTCTGGGAAGACGGAGCTCTCCTCATAATGAGGAGCTTGTGGCTGTGTGTGTAGCTGCCGTCTGACAAGCTGTCTCGGGAGCCGTACAGACACCTGCTCCCATGAGCACCCTGCAGACAGGCCTTGTAAGAGGTCACGCTGGGAGGCGACGCGGGGCATCGTGTGGTGTCCCCAGCCGCGAGCACCCGGCTGCAGGCAGCTTAGTGCGAAGCCAGGGCCAGATCTGAACACACAGGCCAACAACTCCGGGGAAGCTGAGGCCCGATGCTGCTCACTTGGTCTTACGAAGTCTGGCGTCTCTGCACTTCCCTCTCTGGGGTGACTGTACGTGGGGCGGGAGAAAAGCCAAACGGGGACGTGCCTTTAAAAACGCTCTCGCTGGTCTGGAACGTCTCGCAGGGCGGAGTGTTGCTGAGAAGAGACTCGGTGCTCCAAGTGTGTCGATGGCCAGGGCCAAAGGATGGTGTGCGTGGGCCCCGTGGGCGTGGGCGTGTACGTGGGCCCCGTGGGTGTGTGCGTGGGCCCCGTGGGCGTCCCCCGTAACAAGCCAGCTGTCCCCCTCAGTTCCATCCTCTACGTGGTCTCTCCATCTAACCGCCTCTCTCCATCCTCCTTTGCCACCTCTGTGGTGCTGCCTTCCCCAGTGCGTGCTGTCGCTTGCTGTCGCTTCCAGCCCTGAGCTCCTGCGAGGCCGCGGCGCAGAGAAAGCCGTCAGAAAGGATTTTTCCTCCGCGTAGTAAGGCTCATGTGCGCTGCTCCATTGCAGTGCACACGTTTCCCACTGACCAGAGATGAGTAGTCGTGGGCAGTGTCCCCGGTTTTGTTCTATCATTTGTCTAAACTCAAGGAGACTTCATTCAGTTATAAAATAAGGAGAAGTATTCTTCAGTGCAGTTTGACTCATTTCCTACCACATCCCGGCGATTCATTTTAATAGCTTTGCGTATTTTCAGGTTTTAGAGTGTAGATTTTTAAAAACTGATCCAATAGCAGTAAGGGAAGCAGGTTATTTGTTTATCAATGAGTTTTTGTAGGCTCTTCATTGATCGACATTTATTGAGCACCTACTACTACGTTAAGTTCTGATCCCGTTATATTTTATGCCAAAATGTCCTTTCAAAATCTTACATTTTGATAAAAAAAAAAAGTTACCTCATGTATCAAATGATCACCTTTAGTGGAATTGACGCATGTTAATAAATTCACGTGGTTAAATTAACCCAGAGCGACCTCTCCTTTTCCCTCAAAGCTCTGTAGGGTCCCAGCATCCACTGTGCAAGGCACTGTGCTAAGTACCCAGGGGGTGGGCAGGGCTGACCGGGGGCCCGGCTGCTGCCCGGCCGCTGCCAGAAAGACCCTGGGCCCACGGGGAATCGTCGTGGTGGCGCCTGCTTCTTTTTGGTTACTAGTTTTTATAAGCGAAGTGCCATATGTCTGTGGATGGTCTGTTCAGAATGCAGAAACACGGAACTTGCAGCTCCAAAACTCAGTGTATAAAGATCTCTGAGAAGAAGAAAATAAAGCTGGGTTAAACTTCTTGATCCTGATGACCAGTCATCTCTTAATTTTTTTAAATGCCAGTGTCCACTTCCTCCCAATTTAAAATTCTTGCAGGTAAAGATGGCCAATCTGGTATCAGTTCCTAAATGTTCATTTTTGACTTACAATCTGATAAATTCACTGTACTCGAGAGTAATTTGTAATCCAGGAAGCAGGGGCAGCACTACTATCAAAAAAGAGTTTGCTGAGCACTTTAATAATTTAAGTCAAGATGGCCAAGACCCGCTCGTAGAACAAATTCAGCGTCCTGGAACCCTGAAGGACAGTTTACCTTTTGAAGGTCACCACCTGTAAAATCCGATGAAAATATAAGAACCCTTTCCTAGTAAAATTCCTAGGCACTCATAGCTTTGCACGTTTGTGGGACTCGCGGACACCAGGCTGAGAAACACTCGGTTACACGCGGCGTTTGCACGTAAACATTTGGCATTCCAAGGCTAAGTGTCTTCCCTCAGCCCCCCTGCAGGCACAGAGGGGGCTTCGCTGTGAACCACATGTTAAACCAGCCCTCGGCAGCGTGTACTCTAGGAAATACCTTGTAGTTGAGACTTTCTAGGAAGTCAGGATTGGTTCACAGGTTTTTTGGAGGTTCTCAGTACATGCTGAAGTTTTGGAACATTACCTTGACAGTACAGACTTGGAAAAGAAGGGAAGACGTTAACTGACTTCCTGGATCTAGAGAGAGAGGCTAGCTGAAACCCCTAGAGTTCTGTGTACCAGGGATTTTCAACCCTCTGCTGGGCCGGTTCCTGGCGAAGCACCTGCTCGACACGGCCAGAGCCGCTTCCCGCCGGTGGGGGCGCAGGGGCCATCGTTCCCAGGAGACACCAGTGCGGGGTCCTTTTTACATAAAGACCGCGAGTAAACCCATGCCTAGGAGAAAGGAAAGATCGGGAAGGCCATGGGAGGCCAGCCTGCGGACCGCGTGGAGTGCCCACAAGACCTCCGGGACCCCTCCTCCGCACTCGTAAGCCTTCCGCTGAGAATGAGTGACACAAGCACGCAGAAGGGACAGAACGGAGAAGGACAGGTCACAGAGGTGTGGCTAAGTCCACTGCACTGTCTGTCCACGTGCAATCTGATAGACCCGTGTCTCCTGCACGCTTTCCGGTGGCCACACCCCTCACAGACGTCAGGACCTTAACTGGAAGAACTATCCGGGCCGTGCTTTCCTTTCTCCCTTGCAGCTCTCACCACTGCCTCCACTAACCTTCTCCAGTTAGTAGCTCTCTGGCAAACCTTCTCCTGCTTCACTTCCTTGGGCCGGTCTTGGCTCACACCTCCGTTGACGTCTGCTTCGTTGCATTTGAGGGAAATGTTGACATCGATTTGACTTAAGCCTTCTCCCCAGAGTGATTTCCTCCCTTTCCTTTGTCAACAGAAGAATGGTTTATTATTGCCAGTTTTGGCCTCCTCAGTGCTCTCACACTCTGCTACATGATCATCAGAGCCACAGCTAGCTTGAATGCTAATGAGTAAGTAACAAATTATTTTTTGGATTGCATGTGCCAGATGCCCCCAAGAAAACTTGTAGAGTAATTTTCATAGAGCTGGTGAAAATTGGCTTCCACCAGTTGCGTACTGATCCTGATGAGATCATACCTAGCAAAGTAATGTATTTTGTGACCATGTACTTATAGTCAGGACGCGGATCGGGAGGTCACCTTGCTCAGCAACAAGAGCTCCCGGGAGGAAAGTTCTAGGGGCTTCTGTTAGCCACGAGCGTAGAGGACAGCAGCCGTGTAATGCAGATGCCAAGGGCGCCCGTATGCTCACGGGATGATGTAAAGAAGGTCCGTGTCCTGATCATTGGCAGGAATAGGCCCACCAGACTTTACCCGGATTCTTGCGTACGTAGCTTGTGATGGAACACTGGCACCCTGGCCTGGGGTCAAGGGACAGTGGCATGGATGTGTAGCCTGCAAGAAAGAAGCAATCAGCAAGACCCACGGTGTCCAAATATTGGGAAGACTGTCAGGGGGAAAACAAAATAAGTGTCAACTGTATTTCCATGGGGCAAAAGGAGGACCAGAGGGCAGGGGACGGGAAGGCGGATTTCATCTCAGGGAAAGGAAGACCCGCCCGTCAGCGAGGCCCCCACACCAGGGAGACGGTTTGCCACGGGGAGTGCTTGAGACGAGGCGTATTACCTGTCAGTCAGGGCTGCTGGCGGTCGGAGGTCTTTCAGAGGAGGAGACACCGGACTAGCTGACTGTCGAGGTCCGTTTAGATCCAGTGATTTTCCAGGAGCTGCTTTCCACGGGGGTAAGATCCAGGAAAGATTTTTGGTTTTGTTTGGTTTTGTTTTTTGGTTTTTGTTTTTGTTTTAATGTAGGTCATTTACTGGAAGGAGTTATTGAGTCCTTTCTTTTACCAGTTTTCGTGAAAACTCATTGGAGGTAAAAGTGTCCCTGGGACACAGCCCAGATACAGACCTAAATTAGCACCGGCGGAATTCACGTGCTCGCCACACGCACTTATGTCCTAGCGTTTTAACGGATTGGTAATAACCAGCCAAGTGCATGTAATTGATTTAATTGAACGCTCATTGCCCAGCTGTGGAGACAAATGGGCAAGTGACCTCCACTTACAGTGACATGATTTTATTATCTCTAACCTGACCTGTTGGCTGGATACTTAGAAGAAGAGCCCTAGGGCATCCCTGGCCCTTGGCTCACACTGGGAGGATGCCGTGGTCAGTTGGCATCCTTCAGCCTGCAGGTGCGTGGTCTCGGCCACTCCTCCAGCGGGCCAGCCCACCTGCCGCGGGCCAGCCCACTGCCACGGGCCAGCCCACCTGCCGTAGGCTGACTTCACTACTCAGACCCTAGACTTAGACGTAACCTGGGTTTGACTCCCTGTTCTTTGACTGTCTGCTTACGAGGCCCGAGCAGCTCTGTTTCTTGGGAAGCTCATTTTAGTCCTGCAGAAAACAAGAATAACGGCAGGACTATGTCATAGGTGGTACAAAGTAGCATATAAGGTGCTTAACACAGTGCCTGGTACATAGTAAGTGCTCAGTAAATGTTAGGTTAGCAGTTTCACTGAGAATCTCCCAGGGCCCTGGGAACAAGACGACCGTCTCTCTGCCTTTATCATTCCGCAGATGAATTTAATTTTCTTCCATGAAATAATACGGAATCACAGAAGCTCCGTGAGTCCGATGATTTGGACCTCAGTTTGGAGGGAAATACTGATTTCGCCTACAGTCACCTCTTTTGCTTCCTCTTACAGTGATCCTATCAGACTAGATGATGGTGTAAGCCCCCTCCTTAAGATTTTCACAAATGAGCAAAAACCAGTCACAGCAGATAGAGGCACTCTGGGCACTTACAGAGAACTATTAAGGGGCCTCACGGTTGCCTGGCTGCCCCCAGGATCTGCCAGAGGCTCAGGTCATGCGTCACGTGGTTTAGAGAAGGCTCGGTAGAAAATCAGAAGTCCCTGGGCTGTAATAGTTCAGTTCCAAGCATAAATGCCTGCATGACTCAGTCTAAGTGTTCACCTTAGATCCGTGTCGGAGGCCAGACCTTCTCCCGTTGGCCTTTGTAGAGGGTTTGATGCTGCAATTTTCCATCCAAATATTATTTCTGTGCCTTCAGTCAGAACTCCTCGGAAGGACGATTTTCATGATCCCGTGGGGAGAGAGAGAGTGTGTGTGTGTGTGTGTGTGTGTGTGTGTGTGTGTGTGTGAGTGTGTGTGTGTGTGTGTGAGTGTACACGGATGCATGAAAGAACGGTCACGAAAATATGCATGGCGATTTTTTTAATTTAGTAGGATTTAGGGTATTGTTTTTCTCTCCCATTGTGCTTTTATGGGTTTTTTTTTTATGGAACATGAATTACTTAATATTCCAAAGGGCCTTTTAATTGTGCATAAAAGAAAGACAGTAGTCACTCTTACTCAGTGTCTTCTTCCCAAGAATGTTGATGAAAACTTCCTAGGTGATTTTAATTCCACAAAAAAGTTGATATTAGCAAATAAGTCTATAATTATTCTTCATGAATGAATTCTGTGAAATCTATCTTACCTCCCTTTTTGCCTTTACCAGAAACAGCCAAAAGGAAATTGCTTTTTTAGCTGAATTGCTGTTCTGATTTTCTAGGTGACCTCAGCCATGTGTGAGACAATCTTCCGTATGAGTAGAGCCCATCTTTTCCCATGTGAGCGATTTATCTTGGAAGTTGATAGTAAAATTCACCTCTCCACACATTACCTACCATCCTAGTTCACTCTTCTGCCAGCGTTACCCTGAACTTATGTATTGCGACTGCAGCAAGACCTTGAGCCCTTCGAATCCCCGGTGAAAGCCGCTGGCCAAGAGGCAGCAGTGTGGGCCCCCTGTGAGGGCAGGCGCGGGGAGGCCAGGCGGGCCGGGGCCGGGCTGCGGCGTGGGCACTGCTGCCCCACAGCTGCTCCCTCACCACGCTCCACACCCACACCGTTGCCCAGGACTTGGCCAGACTCTGTTGCCTGATGCGAAGTCACGCCCCTTCCAGTGTGTGGAAATACTATATTGAAATACTCAACCGTGACTGATTAACTGATTGTGCTTTACTTTTTTTTTTTTTAACACGGCAAACAAATCTAGTGAGCGTTGAGGCTTTGCAAATACAAAGAGCATGGTAGTCAAAGAAGCAGATACACGCAAGGTAAATACATTTAGCATCTTCTCAGACCCCGTTTCTTAGTACCTCAGTAGGCAAGGTTAGTGAACTTCAGTTCCCAAA
>CM053607.1:123837820-123868260 GCA_028646535.1 Procyon lotor | reverse complement strand
GTACAATCCTGTAGCGTAACCCGAGGCCGGGAGCCCCAGCTCTGCCCCAGGTCGGAGTCGTCCCCACCAGCATGCCTGGGGAACAGGCTCGTCTGCAGCAGAGTGATGGAGACTTAAGAGCCCGGTTGGAGGAAGGGATGTGTCCATTTTATCCTCTTTTCAGTGTTTCTGAATTGTTCTGCTCACATATTTTTTTAAAGATTTGTTTATCTTGGAGAGAGAGAGAGAGCGCGCGCACGTGGAAGTGAACAGGGGAGGGGCAGAAGGAGAGAGAGGGAGAGAATTTCAAACAGACACCACGACACGGGGCTCGATCTCACAACCCTGAGATCACGACCTGAGCCGAAACCAGGAGTCAGACACTCAACCGACGGAGCCCCCAGGCGCCCCGTTCTGCTCACACTCTTAAGAGGAATATTCATGTGTTTCAGTATAAAAGGATCAGAAGGCATAATCATTTTGACATCTTGGGGCTGCTGGGTTCAGAAGGGAGGCGTTGAGGGTGACGTGAGGGCTGTCTCCCAAGTATTTGAAGGGCCCCCGAAGATGTCACCTCCCTACAGCTCCCTCCCACGCGGGGCCCCGGATGACCGCGTCAGAGCCCCGGGGGGACCAGCTGGTGCAGGCAGAGGATGGGCTCGCCGTGGGGTTCGGGAGCTCTGGGGGCACCCGCAGGAAGGTAGAGCGCCGCCGAAGACAAGCTCGTGCCGGTCGGCAGGGTCCATCCGTGACTGGGGCGCCCTGAAAGCTAGTGAGCTGCCAGGACCTGCCGCAGGGCGGGCGCTGTGCGGAGGCAGACCCCACGGCCGGTGGGGGTCGGGGGCTCCTTCCAGTTCCGAGAGCCCCTCTTGGGCTGTCTGTCCTGAGGGGTCCTTTCCTCCGGAGGATCCGCGCCCGATGGTCAGGGTTGCGTGCCCTGGGGGCTGGCTGCCTCTTTTAGAGACACCTTAAGTATCAGGACCAGTGATTTTTAAACTTTTTTTTTTTTTTTACCACCTTACGCATCTTGCATTGCGGAACCCGCATCCACACGCGTGTAACCGGCACGGGTTCCACAGACATTTTCCTCCACGCGTGCAGTGTCCGCTGATGTCTCGTCTCCGCCCCGGGCTGTTCGGGCTGCTCGGGGCTCCCCGTCGCTCTCTCGGTCCAGTAACAGCGGCAGGCTGCGGTTCGAGAAACACAGACCTAAAACCTTCTGAATTCCTGGTTCTCAACCCAGTATCTCTGGCTTCCACCGGGACCTGTGGCGGATTGTTTATTTTTCCAAGGCAGCCTTCCTTGTAGCAACGTCAGCGAAGAATTGAACTTGCCCCCAGTTTGATCGTGAATCCTCTTCTTTCTGTTAGTATTGACTTTTCCTTTTAGCCCATCGGAGTGTGGGATATATGCCCAAAATAGCCCGGGGGCCAGAGGGGCTGGGGGCGCCCCCCGAGAGATGCCGTAGGAAGAAGGGCTTGCGGTTCAAGCCCACGTTTCTGGGTCCACCTCTATGCCGCCTCTCTGTGACCGCTCCGGAGAGACATTTAAGGGTTCCCACATCAGGTGGTGGAAGGAGCCAGTTGGCTTTCTGGAAACACAAGGAAGATGAAAGGCAATGAGGACCTTGGATAGGACTGCTGCCCTGTCTCCGTAACAGTCATTTCTGGTTTTCACAAGTACCTTTAACCTTGTGGCTGCATTCGCTTATAGTTCCTCAGAAGAACAGCCAGATAAATAAGGTGTAAAAACCTTGGTTCACCCATTGAAAGTTCTGACCTCTAATAATCTGATTTCTCTGAGGATGTTTTATAAAATCAGTGCGTGATCTTCAGCAGGGCTGCAGTAAACAGGTCCAGAGCTCTGTGAGGAGTGGTGAATGGCCTTCCTGCCAGGCCTCTCGTTCATTCGGTGTCCTCAGCAGCCCCCAGGCACCAGGCCTCGCCCTGTAGGGGCGCTGGGGGAAGGGGCTGCCCTGCGCCGGGTGCCCACTGAAGGGACGGGAGAGCCTGCGGACTGGGCACAGCCGCTCGGGGTCACACAGACACTGTGGAACTGCCGCTCTGCCCGCAGGGAGTCATCACAGGCTTCCTGGAGGAGGTGACGCAGGAACCAGGCCGGGCATAATTAAGGCACAAAGAGGAAAAAGCAGAGCAGGGTCAGGGAGTTGTGGGTCTGATGTGTCCTCTGGAAGCGGTGTTGTCGGTAGGCCAACTGCAGAATTTGGACTGGGTTCTTGTAAACAGGTAGCGTGTGAGGCTTTTCGGCAAAAAGAGGGTCCCTCTGAGGGACAGCTGAGCAGTCCCTCTGGCTGGTAGGCAGGAAGATGGGTGAGGTGGAAATACTGAGCTGAAGGAGGAAGTCAGGAGGAGGAGAGACAGTCAAGAGGTGCCACAGACTTGTGCGATGACCAGAGATGAAGAGGTCGGGAACGCGGATGTGGAACGGGGCGGAGAGAAGAGAAAGCGCTGCCAAAGACCTGAATTGGGAACCAAGGAAGTGAACCAGCCGTGCAAGGCTTCGGGGAGCTAGGGCGGTCCCGCAGAGCCAGGCTGAGGGGGCGGCGTTAGCCCAAGACCCCAGGTTCCCTCAGGCTCCCGACAGAGGGACATGCGCGCATGCAGTCTGGCCAAGGCCGGTGAGAGAGCCTCCCTCCCGGAAGTCTGTCCTCCGCAGAGTTCCTTTCACAGTAAAGACTGGCATTCTTGTTCGAGGCATAAATGGGGGATCGTGTGGCAAAGACACAGACCTAGGTTTCAGGACGCGCAGCCCCAAGAACGTGCATCCAAACCAGGAAAAGTTGTAAGTGGTGTGATAACCGTCCCGCGTTGCTAAACAAGATGTTGGTAGCCTGCTCTTCCCCGCAGTCCTGTTGGGAGGCCACACACACGAGTAAGGTGACTGAGCCGCCCGACCACAGATCCGAAGCTGCCGAGTTCAGGAAAATGCCAGGAGGTGACTGGCTTTCCCCAGCAGGGCTGGGAAGTCCCAGGCCACCCTTCAGTGAGGCTCCCTTTCTCTGTTATTTTAAAATATCGGCAACTCCCCTTTAACTAATTCTTGACCTCTGTCTTTTCTTTTTCCTTTCATTCCACAGGGTAGAGTGGTTTTGAAGAAGAAAAAAAAAAAAACTGCTTTCTGACTGATTGCCTTGAAGGAAAAAAGAACCTATTTTTGTGCATCATTTACCAATCATGCCACACAAGCGTTTATTTTTAGTACATTTTATTTTTTCATAAAATTGCTAATGCCAAAGCTTTGTATTAAAATAAATAAATAATAAAATAAAAAAAAAAAAAAGACCGTGCCACCGAGTGTTATTGACCGCCCCCCGTGTCCCGAAGGCTGACCTGCAGATCGCAGACCCAGGTTTCATGTGCGTGTGTTCCGGAGACAGAATGTGCCCACGGGTCCCCCTAGGAGGAACAGTGACGCTGTTGGCATTTTCACACGGGCCCCGAACGCGCCCCGGGGAGACCGGAGCGTGGGCACGTCCTGCGTGCTAATGTCTGCGGGGGCCCTTGGTGGGCCTTTCTGAGGGTCAGCATCCTCTCTGAGAATCTCGTGCTCCTTCGTCCGCCCCACAGCGGCAGGGACATCTAGCCGTGTCGCTCGCCACTGCATTCCCCCGTGCCCGGTAGAGTGCTTTTGCACATAGTAAGTGCTCAATAAATATTGGTGGGATGAAGGAATGAGTCTAAGAATGAGTCTAAGACTAAAGAGTCTAAATGACTCTAATGAGTCTAAGAAATTTTCCAGAACACACACTGATTGGTAATAGATTACATCTGTCCAAGATGGGTTTCCACTCGGTTTGTACAGTATTCTTGGAAAAAAAAAAAAAGCAAATTCTAAAAAGTTGGAAGAGAGCAGCTTTACAAGTGTCACTGAAGTGTTTTTTGCTGTACTGTTGAGGAAAATATTGAAATATTTTATGTTCTGTTGAATTCTGTGCTTGAGGGATTATCCGTATGTGTGAACATTTTGAGCAAATGAATTCTCCACCTTTTACTTCAGCATCCCTGAGAGATGAGAAGTTACTCCCACTGGTAATGGGTTCACTAACCCCAGTCATTCACCAGTCAGTAGGGGGTTGAAGATTTTTCTCTTTTCGATTCACACGCCCTAAAAATTAACCCTTGCAAAGGACAAGCCATTTCATTGGTTTTTACTATGTTCACAAGGTTGTGCAATCATCTGCCTAATTCCAGGACATTTTCATCACCCCCAAGAGAATCCCTGTCCCCAGGAACAGTAACCTCTCACCCCTCCCATCCCCCTGCCAGCCTGGAAACCACAAATCTGCTGTCTGTCTCTCTGGATCTACCCATTCTGGATATTTCATAGAAATGGACTCATACAATATGTAGCCCTTTGCATCTGGCTCCTTTCACATAGGATAACATGTTCAACTTCTCCCATGTTGTAGCGTGAGTCCCACCTGTTCTTTTTTGTGGCTGCGTAATATTCCATCGTATGGGCACAGACCACATTCTGTTCGTCTGCTCATCCCATGATGGACATCCGTTGTTTCCCCCTTTGGGCTATCATGAATCTTGCTATGAACATCGGTGGACAAGTTTCTTTGAACATTATCTTTTCAGCTCTCTCGGGTCTGTCCCTAGGAGTGGAATTGCTGGGTCATGTGGTAGCTCTGACTTGAAAAACAGCCAGAATGTTCTCCAGAGCAGCTGCAATTTCATGTTCCCCCCAGCGGTGTACAAAGGTTCCAGTTCCTCCACAGCCTCCCTAGCACTTAACTATTTTTCTTTTTAAAACCAACTCGTTATGGTTTTGATTTGCATTTCCCTAATGTCTAATGATGTTGGGCAGCTCTTTCTGTGCTTGTTGGGCCCCTGAATGTCTTTAGAGAAAAGTCAGTTTGAATCCTTTGCCTACGTTTTTTTTTAAATTGGGTGGTCTTTTTGTTGTTGAGTTGTAAGCGTTCTTTATATATTCTAGATTATTAGGCCCTGATCATATATATGATTTATAAATATTTCATCTTATTCCTTAAGTTTACTTTCTTAATAGTATCTTTCAAAATACAAGCTTTTAATTTTGATAAAGACCAGTTTATCTGGTTTTTTTTTTTTCCTTTGGTTTATGTTTTAGGGATCATATCTGAGAAACCATTGCCTTATTCAAGGTGACAAAACCAACAGTTTTATCGTTTAGTTCTTATATTTGGGTCTTTGACACATTTTGAGTTCATATATATGTGTGTGTGTGTGTATAGTATGAGGTAGGGATCCACATTCATTCTTTGCATGTGGCTATCCATTTATCCCAATACTATTTGTTGAACAATTATTCTTTCCCCCACTGAGTGGTCTTGGTACCCTTGTCAAAAGTCAGTTAAGCATAATATATGAGTTTACTTCTGGACTCCAGCGCTATTTCACTGCTCTTCCTTTCTGTCCTTGTGCCCGTATCACATGATACTGGTTACTGTTGCTTTGTAGGAAGTTTTCAAATTGAGAAGTGTGACTCCTCCCAATTTTGTTCTTTTTCAAGATTGTTCTGGCTAGCCAGGGTCCATTGCATTTCCATATAAATTTTAAGATGAGTTTTTCAGTCTCTGTAAAAATGCCAGCTGGCATTGGCATTTTGACAGGGATTATGCTGAATCTGCAGATTGTTTTAGGTAGTAGCATCACCTTAACAATATTAAGTCTTTTGAGGTGCCTGGATGGCTCAGTCAGTTAAGCATCCATCTCTTGATCTCATCTCGGGTCTTGATCTCAAGATTGTAAGTTCAAGTGCATGCTAGGTGTGGACCCTACTTAAAAAAAATTTTTTTAATTAAAAAAATAGATATATTGGGGCACCTGAGTGGCTCAGTTAAGCATCTGGCTTCGGCTCAGGTCATGATCTCAGGATCCTGGAATCGAACCCCTCCTCAGACTACCTGCTCAGCAGGGAGTCTGCTGCTCCCTCTCCCTCTGCCCCTTGCCCCACTCTTGCTCTCTCTGTCTCTGTCTCTATCAAATAAATAAATAAAATCTTTCTTAAAAATAGTGAAATTAAAAATAGTCTTTTAATTCATGAAGAGTATGTCTATGAATTTATTTAATTTCTATAGAAATATGATTGATTTTTGTAAATTGATCTTGCATTCTTACAACCTTTCTGAACTCATTTACTAGGTCTAGTAGTCTTTTAGTGGATGCCTTAAAATTTTCTATATGAAAGGTCATCTCTTTGGCAAATATAGTTTTAACTTCTTTCTTTCCAATCTAGATGGATTTTATCTTACATTCTTGTTTAATTACCCCAAATAGACCCTCCATTAGTATGATATTAAATAGAAATGGAGCAAACAGTCTCCATGTGTTGTTTCTGATCTCAGGGAGAAAGATCTCAGACTATCACCATTGAGTATGATGTTAGCTGTGGGATTCTCATAGATGCCCTTTATCAGATTGAAAAAAGTTCCCTTCTAGTTCTAGCTTATTGTTTTTATCATGAGTTTTGGATTTTGTCAAATGCTTTTTCTATGCCTATTGTGATGATTGTGTGGGTTTTGTCCCTTATCGTATTAATATGGTATATTGTATTGATCCATTTTCATGTGTTGAACCAACCTTACATTCCTGGGATAAATCCCAATTGGTCACAATGGGATTATGTTTTTATATGTTGCAGATTTCAGGTTGTTGGTATTTGCTGACGAATTATGCATCTATATTCATAAGAGGTACTGGCCTGTAATTTTCTTGTGATGTCTCTGTCTGGCTTTAGTATCAGTGTAATGCTAGCTGCATATAATGAATTATGAAGTAATTCCTCCTCCGCTGTTTTTTGAAAGAGTTTGAGAAGGATTGATGTTAATTATATATAATTATTTGGTAGAATTCACTAGCGAAGCCATCTGGCTGTGGACTTTTCCTTATGGGAAGTTTTCTGATTACTGACTCTCTCTTTACTATTCTATTTTCATATTTTCTATTACTAATTAAGTCAGTTTCTATAGTTTTATCTCTGTAGTAATTTGTCCATTTTCATCAAGGTTGTCTGACTCATTGGCTACAATTGTTTGGAAGACTCCCTTATAATCTTTTTTTTTTTTAATTCCTGTAATGTTGGTAGTAATGTCCCCTCTTTCATTCCTGATTTTAGTAACTTGAGTCCTTTTTTGTCTAGTCAATCTAGCTAAAGGTTTGTAAACTTTGACCTTTTCAAAGAACTAACTTTTGGTTTCATTGATTTACCTATTTTTCTATTCTCTGTTTCATTAATTTTTGCTCAGATATTTGTTATTTTCTTTCTCTGCTTGCTTTGGGTCTAGTTTGTTTTGTTTTTTCTTTTTCTTTTTTCTTAAAGTAGAAAAAATTAGGTTATTAATTTCAGGTCTTTCTTACAAGCATTTACAACTATAAATTGTCATCTAAGCATAGTTTTGCCCATCCATAAGTTTTGGTATGTTGTGGTTTTTGTATTATTTATCCTAGAGAACTTTCTACTTTCCCCTGTGATTTCTCTTTTGACCCACTGGTTATTTAGGAGTATGTTGTTTAAACCCCACATGTGGGAGTGCCTGGGTAGCTAAGTTGGTTAAGTGTCCAACTATTGATTTCAGCTCAGGTCATGATCTTGGAGTTGTGGGATCTGGCCTGACATCAGGCTCCACACACAGTGCAGAGTCTTAATGTCCCTCTTTCTCTGATCCTCCCTCCACTTGTGCTTGCTCTCTCTCAAATAAATTAAATCTTAAAAAAAACAATTTTTTAAAATATGTTTGTGAATTTCCAAAATTTCCTTCTCTTATTGGTTTCTAATTTCATTACCTTGTGGTGGAGAGCATACTTTGTATGATTTTGATCATTTTATTTTTTTTAAAGATTTTTATTTATTTGTTTGTTTAACAGAGAGACACAGCGAGAGAGGGAATATAAGCAGGGGGAGTGGGAGAGGGAGAAGCAGGCTTCCGGCCGGGCAGGAAGCCTTATGCGGGGCTCAATCCCAGGACCCTGGGATCATGACCTGAGCAGATGCTTAACGACTGAGCCACCCAGGTGCCCCAATTTTGATCATTTCAAATACATTTAGTTTTGTTTTATGGCCTGACATATGGTCTGTCCTGGAGAATATTCCATGGGCGCCTTGAGAAAAATATATATTGTGCTATTGAATAGAGTGTTCTGTAATGTCTTAGGTCTAGCTGGTTAATAGTGTTGTTGAAACTTTCTTGTTCCTCTTTTATCTGCTATCTAGTTCTATCTATTATTTTTCAATACTTTTTTTATTTAGTTCTATCGATTATTGAAAACGGCAGGGCACCTGGGTGGTTCAGTTGGTTAACCATCTGCATTTAGTGCAGGTTGTGATCCTGGGATCACAGGTCCTGGGATCAAGCCCCTCATTGGGCTTCTTGCTTGGCGGGGAGCCTGCTTTTCCCTCTCCTTCTGCCTGCCACTCCCTCTGCTTGTGCCCTCTCTCTCTCTCTCTCTCTCTCTCTGAAATAAATACATAAATAAATAAATAAATAAATAAATCTTAAAAGAAGAGGAGGAGGAAGGGAAAGAGAGGAAGAAAGGGAGGGAGGGAAAAGAAAAAGAAATGGGGTATTGAAGGCTCCAATGATTATTATTGCATTTTCTGTTTCTCCCTTCAGTTGTGTTAGGTTTTGCTTTATGTATTCCGGGGCTCTGTTGTTTGGTGCATATGGGGCTAAAGGCTTTCTAGAAGCTGCAGAGGTTATTCAGTACATACATCTTTATCCCTTGAGATTGGTTCAGTGGCTCCCCTGATTTTTTTCAGCCAACTCTGTGCTAGAGAGTTCAGCTGAGTGTTTGACCTCATTCTCTAGAGTGGGCTGTGTTGAGGTTGGCTTCGTCCTCAATTCCTACAAAATTTTTTTTCTTCGAGCAGATTTTCATAAACCGGTAGGGTAGTTCCTCCCCACTTCCCTTTATTCCAGTGAAAATTAACCTAGTCTGTTCTCTTTGCTCTCCTCCCCATTTATGATGAGTTCTTATTTTCCTTCATCAGCAGTCATGAGAGGTAGGGCTGTTTAATGATCATGCCATCATCTCTGTGAGTGTACTTTCACCCTTTCACATTATTTCAAGCCCTAGCAGAGAGTAAGACTTTTTTTAAATAGTAGGTGCTATTCAGGGCCAAATATAGAATTTTTACAAGAGCTAAGAAATGAAAATGAGTGAAGAGGATGGAGCTTTCCATCAATCTTAGAGAAGATTTATCAGCCATTGAAATTTGAAGCTGCCGTTTTGTGGCTTTGAGATTTAACTGGCTTCATTAAGTTTTTATGTTTCAATTAGTCACAGTCTCCGTGGCTATGAAAGGGTATGCCGTGTATGTGCACACATGTTATCCTTTAAGTGGACTTTTTGGTTAGAACCAGAATTCAAATTTTCATCAAAACCCAGTTGCTTATTTCTTCGTGGTCACAGTGCTACCAGCTAAAAAGCTTTATGAATAGAAGCAATGTAGGAGGTTGAGTAATTTCTTGTTTACGACGTTAAAAATTAGAAATGACTAGAAGTTAGTCTGGAATAGATTAATAGTTATTATAAGCCCTTCTTGGAAAAACTTTGTAATCCTTAAGACATAAGTTGTTTTTGGTTTTTTGTTTGTTTGTTTTTTACACATACCCCCCCCCCCAAATAAAGTGTTTTTCAAGAGTTTTATTTCAAAGCAGCCTCAACAACAGACCGATAGTAGGGGCACCTAGGTGGCTCAGTGGGTTAAAGCCTCTGCCTTCGGCTCAGGTCATGATCTTAGGGTCCTGGGATCGAGCCCCGCATCGGGCTCTCTGCTCAGCGGGGAGCCTGCTTCCCTCTCTCTCTGCCTACTTGTGATCTCTCTCTCTCTGTCAAATAAATAAAATCTTGGGGAGGAAAAAAAAAGTGGTGTGTAGGAATACAGTCTATAATCCAAAGAGCCTCCACAGGAAAGCAGCGCACTAATCCTACCTGATCATCAGGCTTCAGGCATTTATAGCCACTGAACCCTGGTGGAATGAAATCTAATTTATCTTCGGCCGGCTGGGTTGTAACTGTAGACTTTTTCAATAGTTGAGAAAGATCCTAAAGGTTCTTTGACTTTTTATCTAGAAAAATATTCGGTTATAGTAAATGCCTTATCCAGACAGCTTAAGAATAGAACCTAATGGCAACAAAGAGAACAAAGAATCCAGTGGAACTAGAAACTTCCATCCTAGATCTCTGCTGTGGGGCTGGGCAAGAGACAGCCAGCAGCTAGCACATAGGATGTGACAGGCACCGTGCCGAGTGGTTTACATACATTACAAGTTTCATCTTGGCAATATCCAAATCAGAGAGGAGAGAGTTACTTCCCTCTTCCACAAATGAAGACACGGGGTTTAGAGAATGTCCATAAACTGAGCCAAGATCGCTCAGCTGTTAAGTAGCAAAGTGAGAAGGAAACCGAGGCAGCCCAGGGACCATGTGCCTGACCCCCTGCCACCCTTCGACTCTGAGACAGTTGGTCGAGCATTTACTGTGGTGTGTATGGTTCTCACCCTTAAGGAATGTATGGCTTCAGGGAAAAACCAGGACAATGAACGGAAGGAACTATTTGAGGGCTGAGCTCACGTATGCACGCACATCTCTTTCTGTTCACATGCGTGTATATGTATCTTTAAAGGGAATTATTGATCACAATAATAGCTTACTATGGGGTAGGCACTCTTTTAAGCATTTTACGTGTTATCGTGTAATCCTCACAACACCCTATTATTAACCCCCATTTTACAGACAAGGAAACAAGTTTAGAGAAATCCAGTAACCTGCAGCCCTGTGTTCTAAACGCCGTTCTGTTTTGCCTTAGAGAAGAAGCTCACTCACCAAGTGGAAAAGCAGATCACGGGGTGTCCTGGCCGCAGGCCCCGTGTGCACAAAGCCTGGTGGTAGGAAAGACAGAAATGTAATGGCCTTGTGTCTAGGACACAAAGGAGGATTGGGGAGAGAGGGGTCCTGGGGCTGTCACGGGATGGGTGGCTTTTCCAGCAGGGAGCCGCAGGGAGGCTCGTGCATTTTTGGAAGCTGTGAATTCGGTGCAGTCCCCTGAAATTAAAATAATGGGGTCACTAAAGAAAGTAGGTAGAGGCGCTGGCTTAGAGAACATCCCCGCTGAGAGGATGCCTTCACAAGCCCGCAGGCGAGAAATGGGATGGAAACATTGGGGCCGATGAGAAGATTCTAGAAACCCACGGGCAAAGAGAGCTCCAGGGGGCATTCGCCCAGCACGGGAGAGCATCGCCTAAGAGAGCTCAGTGCATTTAGACCCACCCGGCAGACGGCTCGGAGAGAGCCGGGGGGAGCACCGAGGAGTCGAAAAGGCAGGCAGAAATCACGAGAGCTAAGGCGGCCGCTGAAGCCGAGTTCAGGCTGTGGCTAAGGGAGGGTAAAGGCAAACCCAGGTGAGGAAAAGAGGCCCCGGCCAGGTGTGCAGAGCTGGTGGCCGCAGCCTGGCCACTCACTGATGGGGCTCCGGGAACCTGAGGAGAAATCTAGTAAATCTGTGAAGCGTATCCGGTCTCCTTACTCTTGTTTGATTTACCTCAACGCTTCTCATAAAAGTTCCTTCTGAGAAACTTCTGAGAAATACCAGAGAACTTCTGAGAAATACCAGGTTGGTCTGGCTTAACCAAGGGGAAAGGGGTCACTGCCCTCTGCCTCCAGATGGCCCCCCTTTCGCCCCAGAGGCCGCCCCGAAGCTCAGGGCACAGGCAGAGGTGGGGTGCTCAGCCAGAGCTGGGCCTCACTCTCCGGGAACCTTCTTTCCTCGTGACCCCCACACACCACACACCACCCGAGGCTGAAACACCAGCAGCCGAGGCAGGCGGAGCGTGGAGGCTCATCCAGAACTCCCAAGGCACAAACGGTTTCCTTGGGTTCAGATCCCGTGAGGGGCGTTTCCAGCACCCAGCTTCTGGTGGCCCGCTTTATCCCAACTACGTAGAGAGCCGTGGCATCTTAGGGGTTGGGGAGGTTGATAAAGGGCAAAATCCAAAGCGGGGTCCAAAGGACATTTGAAACATCGCTCCCAGCACAGGGCAGCGCTGACTCACGGGACCAGGGACTGCTGCTTGCCCTGGGGACGTGAGAGTCCTGTGTCCCCCTCACCGCAGGGCTGGCGCTCCTGCCACAGAACCACGGGCAGTCACCCACACTATTTAAAGGGCATTTATCGGGGCACCTGGGTGGCTCAATCATTCAGCATCTGCCTTCAGCTCAGGTCATGATCCCTGGGTCCTGGGATAGATCCCTGCATGGGGCTCCCTGCTCAGAGGGAAGCCTGCTTCTCCCTCTCGCACTCCCCCTGCCTGTGTTCCTGCTCTCTCTGTCTCTCTCTCTCTCTCTGTCAAATAAATTTAAAAAAAAAAACAAATCTTTAAAAATAAAAAAAAAATAAACGGCATTTATTGCTGAGCGGGTATACGTGCACGCTGAGACTTGGGCTCCCAGGCTGAGCTGGGCTTCGAGCTGGAGCCCTCCGCAGCTGGAAGTCGGGCGTGAACAGCCCGGACGGATGAAGAGGTTCGCAACCACAGCACACGCAGAATTTAGGTCCCTGCAGAGGCCCGGCCCCGCTAAGCTTGGGGCAAAACAAAGCGCATTTGCACTGCCCCTCTGAGTACTTGACCTACCCTGCTGCCCAGCTAAATGAACCGAAATGCAGAAAGCAGCCGGGTGTTTAGATTGCTGCGAGCTGCGCGTTCAAATGTGTGGTCTGGCCTCTGGGCTCACCTGGGCCCGCCCCTTCCTGGCCGATCCAGTCTCATAGCTTCTCTTAGCCTCAGTGTCTCCCACATGGACATCCCAGTAACATCTGTGAGTAGTACTTGTCGCTTCCTTTCTTGTATGGAAAGAACTGACCCCCCCAGGGCACCTGGGTGGCTCAGGTGGTTAAGCGCTGCCTTCCGCTCAGGTCATGATCTCCGGGTTCTAAGACGGGGCCCCTCGGGCTCCTGCCCGGCTCGGCAAGGAGTCTGCTTCTCCCTCTCCCTCTGCTTCTCCTGATTGTGTGCTCGCTCGCTCTCAAATGAAGCCTTGCCCCGGCGTCCCCCAGCCCAGGAAGCTTCCCACCCCACTGAGGGTTTGTGGCTTGTCTTCTGCTCAACATTTGGGTCCATTGGGCACCACTGCCTCTCCCCCACGTCCCTCCAGCAGACGCTCATCTTCCAGGTGCGAACTCGCGCAGCCCTTTGAAAGGACTCTTGGAAAGGCCATCTTGCCTTAAGCACCAACTCCTGTTTTCTAAGAGGGAAGCTTGACTTGAAAACTCTAGTCATTTATCACTTTCAACAGGTGCAGCCACCATGAGGCCGAGGGCGTGGCCCTAAAACAGAGCTTTGCCGCTTGTGAGCAAATACAGGGGCCTGATTCTGGAGATAGGGCCTGCAGTGGGG
Source organism: Procyon lotor (assembly GCA_028646535.1). NCBI lineage: Eukaryota > Metazoa > Chordata > Mammalia > Carnivora > Procyonidae > Procyon > Procyon lotor. The sequence goes on along the minus strand of CM053607.1, from coordinate 123,854,882 downwards.
CCAGAAATTATATGGTGAAAGTAGGAGAAAAGACCCCTCAGGAAGGGGGTCAGAGCCTCTACCCACAGCCAGGCACCAACAACCCCCCCCCACCAAAGCCTCACCCCAAGGGGATTCTTGCTGCCTCAGGATAAAGCAACTGTGAGCGTTATCTAATTTCTCGAAGAAAGCACAAGATGCAGATTTGTAGATTATACTGTTTACTTTAATTATAGGAACACAGGGAGGTTTCCAGAGTGACAGCAGTCCTCATAATTTGCCAGGTCCTTCAAGTTATCTAATTGGGTCTCTTCGTCATGGAACAGCACTGAGCATTAAAGATTTGTCTGTCTTCATTTACATAATCTTTTTTAAATTTCTGGGAAAGAAAGAGAAGCAGTAGGAACACTGATTTTTTTTAAATCAGAGCTGTAGGGGCGCCTAGGTGGCTCAGTTAGGCATCTGCCTTCGGCTCGGGTCATGATTCCCGGGATCGAGCCCCACATCAGGCTCCCTACTCGTCAGGAAGCCTGCTTCTCCCTCTCCCTCTGCCCCTGCTCATGTTCCTTCTCTCACTGTGTCTCTCTCTGTCAAGTAAATAACTAAAATCTTTATTAAAAAATAAAATCGGGGGGCACCTGGGTGGCTCAGTTGTTAAGCGTCTGCCTTCGGCTCGGGTCATGATTCCAGGGTCCTGGGATCAAGCCCCGCATCAGGCTCTCTGCTCAGCAGGGAGCCTGCTTCCCCCTCCCCCTGCTTGTGTTCCCTCTCTCGCTGTGTCTCTCTCAGTCAAATAAATAAATAAAATATTTTTTTTATTTGACAGAGAGAGAGATCACAAGTAGGCAGAGAAGCAGGCAGAGGGAGAGAGGGGGAAGCAGGCTCCCCACTAAGCGGAGAGCCCGATGCAGGGCTCGATCCCAGGACCCTGAGATCAGGACCAGAGCTGAAGGCAGAGGCCTCAATCCACTGAGCCAACCAGACGCCCCAAGTAAAATATTTTAAAAATAAAATAAAATCAGAATTGTTACCCACACCTTTGGAAAGTCCTTGGAAAGTCTTTGGGGGTTTTTTGTGTGTGTTTTTAGAGAGGGCGTGTCAGAGGGAGAAAATCTTTAGGAGGCTCCACACTCAGCACAGAGCCCGATGCAGCGCTCAATCTCACAACCCTGAGATCTTGACTTGAGTCGAAATCAAGAGTCAAACACTTAACCGACTGAGTCACCCAGGCACCCCAGAAAGTCTTTGAATTTTAATGGAGTTTTGATTGCCTTAGAAATAGTATGCCTTCTCATTGACTACAGTCATTTATTATACAGCATAAAAAAAAGCTCTTCAATCAGTCAATAGTGTCGCATCTGGGGGGTTTAAATTAAGTTGTATAAATGAATCATATCAATTAAATTTAAGTGTTAAAATTTTTTGCCATTTGATCATAACTGCAATCCAAGGTACATACGTGTTAAGAATGTAAAATTTTTTTTTTATTTTGTAGAATGTAAAATCCCCCTCCCCCTGCTTGTGTTCCCTCTCTCGCTGTGTTTCTCTCTGTCAAATAAATTAAAAAAAAAAAAAGAATGTAAAACTGAGGGGCGCCTGGGTGGCTCAGTTGTTAAGCCTCTGCCTTCGGCTCAGGTCATGATCCCAGGGTCTGGGGATTGAGCCCCGCATCGGGCTCTCTGCTCAGCAGGGAGCCTGCTTCTCCCTCTCCCACTCCCCCTGCTTGTGTTCCTTCTCTTGCTGTGTCTCTTTCTGTCAAATAAATAGAAAATCTTTAAAAAAAAAAAAAAAAAGAATGTAAAACTGAAAGATACCTTTGCTTTGGATTTAGCTTTAGCTGGATCCTACTTGTAGCTTGATGATTTGGTGCCAGTTATTTTGTCTCTCTGTAATACCACGTGTATCATGCAGGGTTGTTGCAAAATTATATATAAATTGTAAGTTTTTCCCTTTTCAGCCCCTGTTCCTCGTACTCCTCAGAAATCATCTTAAATTGTTTTCCTGAATAACATGCTAATCATAAAAAAAAAAAAACAAAAGTCAAAAGAGTACAAAAGTGTAATGTGGAAATATATCACCCTCCCACCCTGATGCCATCCCTGGGCTTCTCCCAGCAATTTCTGTCATCTAAGCGTGATGGGTGCCCATGCAGAGAGGTTTTGTGCAGCTATGAGCATATTCTTTCAAACATACCTTTATAATTGTATGCTCTAATGGTTACACTCATAAACAGTTAGAACGCGTACTCTCACGAAGGCCTCCTGGCTTCACCTTAACCTTACAAGTTTCTCCTTAAGTGGCTCTGCCCTACAGAATCCTGGTCCCTTCTTGCATCTGCATGAGCCATTTTCTTAATTTTATCTAGACTTTCTTCTCACAAAAGCTTACACTTTCAAAGCATAGACAGGCTTCCATTTGACCTTTGCTAGAACTCAATCGGAAAATAAGTACTTAACACAATTTGAGACCAAGAATATAGGAAGTAGGAGGTTTGCCAAAAAAGAATATGTGGACCATCACTCTCTTCCTGCCCAGTATTTGGCAGTTCTTTCACATCAATGCATATGGATCTGTCTTCCTCATTCTCTTTAAGATTGATAAATGCACTGTAATCAGTTCTTAGCTGATGGACATTTCAGTCGCCTTAAATCTTTTATAATCCTTACAAAGACTGTATAACTACCAAAACCAATGATACACAGAAGTAGCAAGTGATGGTTAATTTCTAGCTTCTTGTCTGTGTCTTTTTTTTTTTTTTAAGTTTATTCACTTTTTTTTTGTAATCTCTATATCCAGTGTAGGGCTCAAATTCATGACACGAGATCAAAAGCACACACTCTTCCAACTGAGCCAGCCGGGCACTCCTCTTATCTGTTTCTTAGTGCAAAAACCCTCTTTATTTCCTGTTAGGGGAGTTCCAAGTTAAAACTATTTAGATACAGGAGTGCCTGGGTGACTCAATCAGTTAAGTGTCTGCCTTCAGCTCAGGTCATGATCCCAGGGTTCTGGGATCAAGCCCCACATAGGGCTCTCTGCTCAGTGGGGAGCCTACTTTTCCCTCTCCCTCTGCTGGCCACTCTGCCTACCTGTGTGCTCTCTCTCTCTCTCTCTCTCTCTCTCTCTCTCCCTCTCGGTCAGTAGTGTTGCACTTGGTGAATTAGTGCAAATAATGAATAAAATCTTAAAAAGAAAACCATCTGGATACAAATTAGTGTTGTGATTGGGATAGTGTTCATCCTAATCAATTCAATTCTATGGAGTGTTTACTGGCATAATGTGAAAAGAGAGAGAGAAAATATATCTGAGACGTACCCATAAATTTATGGTCTAACTGGGGAAGAAAGACAGAAAACAGCAAACAGAACAGCAAACATAATCAAGTGCTTATATCTTTCAGAGAATTACAAAATCTTGTCTATTCTTATTTTTTAATTGCATTAATTAGTTTCAAGATTCTAAAGTCTAGAAATACTTTAAGCCACATGAAGGGGAGCTCTAAGGCATTGATAATAAGTTGATCACATTTCTGCTTCTGGTAATATCATACCAGCTTGTTGTAGTTCAAACATCATACCAAGCACAACCAGAGAATATGGAAAAAGCATTTTTTAATGTTCTATTTTAAAGCATTGAAGATGGGGTGCCTGGGTGGCTCAGTCGTTAAGCGTCTGCCTTCGGCCCAGGTCAGATCCCAGGGGCCTGGGATCGAGCCCCACATCGGGCTCTCTGCTCTGTAGGAAGCCTGCTTCTCCCGTTACCAGTCCCTCTGCTTGTGTTCCCTCTCTCGCTGTGTTTCTCTCTGTCAAATAAATAAAATCTTTAAAAAAAAAAAAATAATAAAGCATTGAAGACCTATCAATGCAGTGAGGACCTGAGAAGCCAGGACCCCAGAAGGAAGGGAAGTGCAGCAATATGAACCTGATGTTCAACACTGCTTTTCTTTTTGAGGCATTTGCCCATCCATAAACAATGGCTGAGAAGTAACCAGAATGTGGGGGCTGAATGACTCATGAGAAGAGCTCAGGCAGTCTCACTGGACTTGTGAGACATAACCTGGAGTTCAGAGCTCACCAAGAGCAATGAGCCCTGATAAACACCCTAGGCTCTTCACTGGGATCCCAAAGGGCTATACCCTTGAACTAGATAGAGGTTGAACCAGAATTTAACTAGCACTCTTAAAGACTGAAGCCTAACTTTGAATCTGCTTAATTTCTAATTGGAATGAAGTAGCCAAAAAGTGATATGTGAAATCCTCCAGAGGAAGGTACCACCACCAGCAGCCTGAGATCTCTACAGTTTTCATATGTACGGTCCAAAAAATAAAATAAAATAAAATAAAAAATACCAGGCATACTAGAAGGCAAAACAACCAAAAAGGAGGAAAAACAGAGAATAGAAACAGATCCACAGAAATACAAATATCATAAATATCAAACATAGACTTTAAAATAACTCTATGCTCAGGAAACTGAAGACAAGATGGATAATTTCAGGAATAAATGGAAACAGGAAAAAAAAAGTGAATGGAATGTGAGGACTGACAATAAGAACCTCATAGAACCTTTAACATCAACTTAAACATTGCTGAAGAAAGGATATGTGAACTGGAATACAGGTCAGGAGGTAATATTCAACTGAAGCACAAAAGGAAAAAGGGGAGGAAAATACAAAAAAAAAGGCAGGAGGGGGTGGTGATCACACAAGAGAATTTAGATCATGATGAAAAAAATCTAACACACCTATAATTTGGGTCGGATCATAGAAGGAAAGAAGATTGAAGCAGAAGCAATATTTGAAGAGAAAATGGCTGAGAATTTTCCAAAACTGACAAAAGACATCAAACCACAAACTCAAGAAAAAAAAAAAAAAAAAAAAAACCAAGATACATCATAGTAAAACTCAAAAAAAAAAAGAAAGAAAGAAAAGGAAAAGACTTCGAAGCAGTTAGAGAAAAAAAGATACATCTTTTTAATTGAGAAAAAATTCACATAATATAAAATTAACCATTTTAAAGTGACAAATGGCATTTAGTATATTCACACTGTTGTATGATCACCACCTCTATCCTGTTGTAGGAAGTTTTTATCACCCCAAAAAGCAAACCCCTACCCATGAAATAGTTGTTCCTCATTCCACCCTCCCATCCAGCCTTTGGAAAATACCTCTCTGTGTTCTGTCTTTGGATATACCTAGTCTAGATAGCTCATATAAATGGAATCATACAAATTATGTGAGCTTTTGGTCTGTTTTCTTTCACTTAGGATAATGTTTTCAGAGATAATCCACATTGTAGCATGGATCAGTACTTCATGCCTTTTTATAGCTAATAGTCCAGTGTGTGTGTGTGTGTGTGTGTGTGTGTGTGTGTGTGTGTGTGTGTGTGCGTGTGCGCGCGAGCACGCACGTGCATAAACCGCAGTTTGTTCATCCATTCATCCACTGATGGATATTTGAGCTGCTTTCACCTTTTGGCTATTGTGAATAATGCTGCTAGTAATTAGTGTACAAGAATCTGTTTGCATCTCTCTTTTCATTTAAGTACATACCCACGTGGGAAATTGCTGGGTCCTATGGTAATTCTGTGTTTAACTTTTGGAGAAACTTCCAAAATGTTTCCCACAATGGCTGAGCCATTTTACATTCCTGCCAGTAGTGTACAAGGGTAATAGTTTCTCTACATCCTCACCAATACTTCATATTTCCCTTTAAAAAAAATTATAGGGGCACATGGGTGGCTCAGTCAGTTAAGCATTTGTCTTTGGCTCAGATTATGATATCAGGGTCTTGGGATAGAGATAGCCCCACATAGGGCTCCCCACCCAGTGGGAAGTCTCTCTCTTTGCCCCTCTCCCCAGCTCATGTGCATGCGCTCTGTGTTTCTCTCAAATAAATAAATATTTTTTAAAATAATTAAATTTAGGGGCGCCTGGGTGGCTAAGTCGTTGGGCGTCTGCCTTCGGCCCAGGTCAGATCCCAGGGGCCTGGGATCGAGCCCCGCATCGGGCTCTCTGCTCTGCAGGAAGCCTGCTTCTCCCACTACTATTCCCTCTGCTTGTGTTCCCTCTCTCGCTGTGTCTCTCTCTGTCAAATAAATAAAATCTTTAAAAAATAATAATAATAATAATAATTAAATTTAAAAATGAGATACATATTGTAATCAGGATAACAACTAAAAAAGTAGTAAAATAATCTCTATGCTAGCATTGCCACTAGAAGAATAGGAAAATAATATATAATAAACTTAAAGAGGAAAAATAGTATACTAAAATTATCCAAAAGAAGAAGAAATATTTTTTTAAAAGCACAAAAGAACGTGGAATAGGAGGGACAAATAGAAAGCATTAATATCATAAATTTAAATCCCAGTGTTTCAGTAATGAATATAAAATGATGATTAAATATTCAAATATAAAGATAGACAATTTAAAATTTATAAACACATACATACACACATACATCTACATATATGTGATACTTCTTTAAGGAGACAGAAGTGTTGAAAGTAAAATGATAGAAAAATATATCATGTAAACACTAACCAAAAAAATCACTGTTATATAAATATCAGACAAAATATGCTTTAAGACAAAGAGGGACATTTCATAATGATGAAAAGGTTAATCCATCATGAAGAAAACAATTCTAAATTTTGTGTACCTAATATATCCTCAAAACATATGGAGCAAAAATTGACAGATCTCAAAGGACAAGTAATTCCAGCATCATCAATAGGGAAAAGGTAATTAAAATGATTCCTAAATATTTGGAATCAAGTAATATACCTCTTTTTTGTTTTTAAGATTTATTTTCTTAAGTAATCTCTACACCCGACTTGAGACTTGAACCCACAACCCCAAGATCAACAGATCAACAGTCACATTCTCCACCAACCGAGTCAGCCAGGCACCCCTAGCTTTTTTTTATATTTCTAAAAAGCTTATAAGTAAGGGGTGTCTGGGTGGTTCAGTTGGTAGAGCATCTGACTCTTGATCTCAGGGTCATGAATTCAAGCCCCACATTGGACATGGAGCCTAATTAAAAAAAAAAAAAAAACTTGTAAGTTAGAGAAGAAATTGCAGTAGAAACTATCAAAACTTGTGGGATGCAGCTAAAGCCATTTAGAGGAAAGTCTGTGACCTTAAATGCATATATTAGAACAGAAAAAAAGGCTAGAACTCAGTGTTCTAAGCATTCCTCCCAAATAAAGACCAGCAAACTAAATCAAATAAAGGAAATAATAAAGATCATAAATGAATTCAGTGGGAACCAAATATATAAGAGAAAAAAAATCCACCAAACACAAAATTGTTTCTTGACAAAGACTATTAATAAAGGGGCACCTGGGTGACTCAGTGGGTTAAAGCCTCTGCCTTCGGCTCAGGTCATGATCTTGGGGTCCTAGGATTGAGCCCCGCATCGGGCTCTCTGCTCAGCAGGGAGCCTGCTTCTCCCTCTCTCTGCCTGCCTCTCTGCCTACTTGTGATCTCTCTCTCTCTGTCTGTGTCAAATAAATAAATAAAATCTTAAAAAAGAAAGAAAGAAAGACTATTAATAAAGCTAACAAATCTCTGCTGTCAAGAAAAAAGACCCAGGACACCTGGGTGGCTCAGGTGGCTCAGTCAGTTAAGTGTCTACCTTTGGCTCAGGTCTTATCCTGGGGTTCTGGGGTCAAGCCTTGCGTCAGCTCCCTGCTCAGCAGAGGAGCCTGCTTCTCCCTCTCCATCTCCCTCTCCCTCTGCCCCTGTTTGTATGCTCTCTCTCTCACTCACTCTGTCTCTCAAATAAAAAAATAAAATCTTAAATAAAAAGACCCAAATGACCAGTGTCAGGGATGAAAACAGGCATCACTATAGAACCTACATGCATTAAAAGAAATAATAATACAAGATTTATAAAAATAGAAAGTAGAATAGTGGTTACCAAAGGCTGGTGGAAGGAGGGATAAGGAAGTTGTTTAATGGGTATAGAGTTTCAGATTTGCAAGATGAAAAGGTTCTGGAAAATGTATTTCACAACAATGTGAAAATACTCAACACTACTGAACTATACACTTAGAAATGGTTAAGATGAGGGACACCTGAGTGGCTCAGCTGGTTAAGCATCTGCCTTAGGCTCAGGTCATGAACCCAGGGTGGTCCTGGAATCAAGTCCTACACTGGGCTCTTTGCTCAGTGCAGAGCCCGGTTCTCCCTCTGTCCCTCCCTGACTTGTGCACTTGCTCTCTCTCTTTCTCTCTCTCTGACAAAGAAATCGATAGTTAAAAATCCTCCCTCAGGGCTCAATGGGGAGTCTGCTTAAAGATTCTCTCCCTCTGCCCCTCCCCCCACTTGCATGTGCTCTCTCACCCACTCTCACTCTAAAATAAATAAATCTTTTTCAAAAATAAAAAAATAGGGGCACCTGGGTGGCTCAGTGGATTAAAGTCTCTGCCTTCGGCTCAGGTCATGATCCCAGCATCCTGGGATTGAGCCCCGCATCGGGCTCTCTGCTCAGCAGGGAGCCTGCTTCCCCCTCACTCTCTGCCTGCCTCTCTGCCTACTTCTGATCTCTCTCTTTCTGTCAAATAAATAAAATCTTTAAAAGTAATAATAAAAATAAAATCTTCCCTCAGAGAAAAGCTGGGTCAGCTGACGATCTATAAAGAAAAAAAAATGAGTCCTACTTTACACCATACTCAAAAATTAATTTGAAATGGAGCATAGGCCTAAATATGAAAGGTAAAACAATGAAACTTCTAAAAGATAAAATAGAATTATCTTCAAAACCTTGGGATAGACATTTTCTTAAATAGGACTCAAAAAGCCATAAGATAAAAGATAATCTGATCCACAATAAAATTAAGAAATTCTGTTAATCAGAATACACCATTTGAAAGAAGATACCTGCAATGTTTTTAGCTGACAAAGGACTTCTATTCATAATAAAGAAGAAAAAGACTGACTAACTGGTGGAGAAACGAGCAAAACAAGTAAACAGGCATTCTGCACAGCAAAGGAAACCATCGACAGAATGAAAAGGCTACCTACCTGCTAGAGGTCTCAGGATAACTGGTGGAAGTTATCACCAACTCAGGAAGATGGTGGAAAAGAAGGATCCTGAGCTCACCTCTTCCCACAGACACACCCAGACACTGGCAGAATAGCTCTTTCACAGATAAAGACATAAGGAGATCACACTGAGAAGGGTAGGAGGGACAGAGACTGGGTAGAGAGCCAAACTCCCAACACAGCAAACCATAAGCAGGAGGAATAAAACAGACACAGAGGTACCCCTGAAGAGGGAGGGATCAAGCCCCACATCTGGCTCCTCTGGGTCTGGGGACCTACACTGGGAAGAAAAGCCCTCATAACATCTGGTTATGAAAATCAGAGACAGGGCGCCTGGGTCGCTCAGTCACTGAGCATCTGCCTTCGGCTCAGGTCATGATCCCAGGGTCCTGGGATCGAGCCCCACATCGGGCTCCCTGCTCGGTGGGAAGCCTGCTTCTCCCTCTCCCACTCCCTCTGCTCGTGTTCCCTCTCTCGCTGTGCTTCTCTCTGTCAAATAAATAAAATCTTTAAAAAAAAAAAATATCAGAGACAGACATCCAGGCCCTGAAATCAGAGGGCCCCAAACAAGCCGACACAATGGATGTCCACACCAAGACACATAATAATTAAAATCTCAAAGATTAAAGAGAAAGAGAGAGCTTTTAAAGGGGCAAGAGAAAAGCAAAAGTTATGTACAGGGGAAACACTATAAGCCTCTCAGCTGATTTTTCAGCAGAAACCTTACAGGGCAGAAGGGTGTGGCACGATCTATTCAAAGTCCTGAAAGGAAAAAACTCACAACCAGGAATACTCTACCTGACAAAGTTATCATTCAGACTTGGAGGAGATATGAAGAGTTTCCCAAACAAACAAAAGTTAAAGGAGTTTATCACCACTATGCTGGCCTTACAAGAAATGTTAAAGGGATTTTTTTTTTTTAAGAAGAAAAGGCCATAATTAGAAAAAGAAAATTATGAATGGAAAAAATTCACTGATAAAAGCAAACATATAGTAAAAATAGATCAATCACTTATAATGCTAGTGTATAGGTCAAAAGACAAAAATAATAAAATCAATTATATCTACACAAATTAGTTAAGAGATACACAGAATAGGGGTGCCTAGGTGGCTTAAAGTTAAGCATCTGCCTTTGGCTCAGGTTGTGACCCTGGGGTCCTGGAATTGAGTCCCGTGTCAGACTCCCTGCTCAGCGGGGAATCTGCTTCTCCCTCTGCCCTTCCCCTACTTGTGTTTTCTCTCTCTCAAATAAGTAAAATCTTAATTAAAAAAAAAAAGGGAGATACACAGAATAGAAAGATATAAAATGTAACATCATGTACCTCAAATGTGGAGTGGGGTGTAAACATGTGCTTCTAGAATGTGTTCTAACATAAGTGACTGTCAATAAAGACCACTTTATAAATATAGTATATAGTAACTTCATCGTAATCACAAACCAAAAACTTGCAATAAATACACAAAAAATAGAGAAAGGAATGTTAACATTAAGGGAAGACATCAATTTACCAGGGAAGAAAGCAAGAGAAGAAGAAAGGAAAAAAAGAAAAATTATAAAAAAACCAGAAAACAAAGAACAGAATGGCAATAAGTCCATACCTATCAGTAATTACTTTAAATGTAAGTGGACTAAATGCTCCAATCAAAAGACATAGGGTGACTCAATGGATAAAAAACAAGACTCATCTATATGCTGCCTACAAGAGACTCACTTTAGATCTAAACAGACATGTAATTATACCAATGGATAGATCATTCAGGCAGAAAATCAATAAGGAAACAGTGGCTTTGGACAACAAATTAGACCAGATGTACTAAATGGATACGTACAGAGCATTCCACCCAAAAATAGTAGAGTACACATTCTTTTCAAGTGCACATGGAACATTCTCCAGGATTGATCACATGTTAGGCCAAAAAAACAGTCTCAATAAATTTTAAAAGATTGAAATCATGGGGCATCTGGGTGGCTCAGTTGGTTAAGCATCTGCCTTTGGCTCAGGTCATGATCCCAGGGTTCTGAGATCGAGCCCCACGTCAGGCTCCCTGCTCAGTGGGAATTCTGCTTCTCCCTCTCCTTCTGCCCTTCCCCCTGCTCATGCTGTCACCCTCTCTCTCAAATGAATAAATAAATTTACTTAAAAAAAAAGATTGAAATCATATCAAGAATGAAATGTGTGAAACTGAAAATCAATTACAAAAAAAAAAAAAACCACACACACTGGAAGAAACACAAACATGTGGAGCCTAAAAGACATAATGCAAAGGTATATTAATCAAAACAGTATGGTCCTGGCATAAAAATAGACATAAAGATCAATAGAACAGAATAGAGCCCAGAAGTAAATCCATGCTTATATGGTCAATTCATCTATGACAAAGAAGGCAAGAATATACAATGGGGAAGAGAGAGTCTCTTCAATATATAGGTCTGGGAAAACTGGACAGCTACCTGCAGAGCAATGAAACTAGACCAATTTCTTATACCATACACAAGAATAAAACAGATTAAAGACCTAAATCTAAAACCAAAAGAAAACATAGTAATCTCTTAGACCTTAGCTTTAGCAATAGTTTTCTAGATATGTCTCCCCAGGCAAGGGGAAAAAAAGCAAAAATAAGCAATTGAGACTACATCAAACTGAAAAGCTTTTACACAGTGAAGGAAACCATCAACAAAACAAAAAGACAACCTCCTCAATAGAAGAGGATAGTTGCAAATCATATATCTGGCAAGTGGTTAATATTCAAAATATGTCAACAGCTCATACAACTCAATATCAAGAAGACAATCCAATTTAAAATAGGCAGAGGATGTGAATAAACATTTTCCCAAAGAAAACATCCAGATGGCTAACAGACAAAAAATGCTCAACATCACTCATCATCAGGGAAATGCAAATCAAAACCACAATGAGATATCACCTCACACTAGTCAGAACGGCTAAAATCAACAGCACCAGTAACAACAGGTGTTGGTGAGGAGGTGGAGAAAGAGAAACCTTTTTTTTTTTTTTAAGATTTTATTTATTTGAGAGAGAGAGAGTATGAGTGGGGAGAGGGGAGGAGGGAGAGAAGCAGACTCCCCACTGAGCAGGGAACCCAACAGAGCAATCCCAGGACCCCAAGATCATGACCTGAGCCAAAGCCAAAACCATGCTTAACCAACTGAGCCACCCAGGCACCGCGAAAGGGGAACCTTCATATAATGTTGGTGGGAATGAAAACTGGTGCAACCACTGTGGAAAACAGTACGGAGTTTCCTCAGAAAGTTAAAACTAGAGCTACTCTAAGACCTAGCAATTCCACTCCTGGGTATTTATCTGAGAATAATGAAAACACTAACTCTAAAAGATGCACGTACCCTAATGTTCCTCACAGCATTATTTATAATAGTGAAGATATGGGAACAACCTAAGTGTCCACTGATGGATGAATGGATAAAGAAAATGTATGTGTGTGTGTGTGTGTGTGTCTGTGTGTGTGTGTGTACATGCATGTGTATGTGTTCTATTCAGCGATTAAAAAAAAAAGGAAATCTTGCTATTTGTGACAATGTGGATGGACCTTGAGGGCCTCATGCTAAGTGAAATAAGCCAGAAAAAGACAAATACCTTATGACCTCATTTACATACACTCCCACAGGCACTCTGGTCCTAGGTATCTACCCGCGAGAAAGGAAAGCACCTGTCCTCTCTCAGACTTGGACCCAGGTGTTCGTAGCAGCTTTATTTGTAAGAGCCAATACATAACTATACAAGTCCACTTATAGAAGATTCTAGAAAGAGGCAGCCTCGTCCGTGTTTATCTGAGGGTCGAAGTAGGGCAGGAAAAAGAGAAGAATTACCAGAGGCTCCGGGAAACTTTTGGGAGTGACCGAGAAGTCCACCATCTTGAACCTGGTCTTCGTTTGAAATATGTGCATTTTGTTGTATGTCGGTTCTATGTCAGGAAACCCATGCAAACAAATCAGTCGTTCGGAAAAAGAAACGTGAGCACAGCTTCACTCTGAGGAGCAGAAATAGTCAAATGATGTAAATGCGGACATTTTTATCAAAATATCGTTATATTGGAGAGTAGAAAGTAGGGGTAGAGGAAGAGAGGGGCAAGTCCTCATCTTCCATATAGTGTTACCTCAGCAGATAGAGTCTAACACTGGAGAAAAAAATTAGGGGCGCCTGGGTGGCTCAGTCGGTTGGGCATCTGCCTTTGGCTCAAGTCATGATCTCAGGGTCCTGGGATCGAGCCCCACATCGGGCTCCCTGCTCAGCGGGGAGTCTGTTTCTCCCTCTGCCTGCTGGCTCCCCCTGCTTGTGCTCGCTCTCAAACAAATAAATGAAAGAAAATCTCCAGTAGTTAATCTGTTGGGGACCCGAAATTGGGATTTACGTGTTTATACTGTGCCTAAGTTGAGGGAATGCCTGAATTCTTTCCATTTGTCTCATGCTAAGAGCCCACAGTGGAGCTATCCAAGAAAATGTGACGCTTTGAAGAGAAATCCAGGTGCTTCCCTCTGAGCTGTGTGGGAAGGGGAGGCCTGATGCCCGGATTGAATCTGTTTTTTCTTGTCCCTTTTCCAGGTGGTCACTTCTTTCACCGAAACTCCTTGTCTCCTCGGAGCCTGGTGTACGAAAGTGAATTCTCCACAATCGAACCTTCCTTGGACATGTATGACGAGAACAAAACCTGATTTTTTCTAAACGGGCTCTGGGGGGTCACCTCTTCTGTGATTTGGTTTACGATCACCTTTCTTATTTTGTATCCTTCTGTCAACGTCCATTTTTGGAAGAATGGCAGGGCTTTCCGAGCGCAGGTCAGGGCTCAGGGTTGAATTTGCAAGGTCCCCCCCACGCCAAGGGGAGGCTTTGAGGACAGTGTTGTCGCCCAGGTGGCCTCACAGGCCCAAAAACCAAGCTGGCAGGAGAACGTGGGCCCCAACAGGCTTGGCTGTTGCCAGAGGGCCGGTGGGGGCGACGGTCAGGGTTGCCCGGCAAACGTGTCTCTGAATAATCACATGCTATTCTGTGTCAGGGTGACAGCTGGGGTTTTTTTTAACCTACCTTTTGTGCTCCCCACTCACAACGCATACTAAAGCTTGCAGGCGCTGCTTCTTATTGACGTGGGCCTGGAGTTGCTGCTACCCGGCCCACTCCGTATTTTCCTGTCTCTTATTCTACTTTGTGTTGAAGAGCCTCTTTCTAAAGGTTCCCGAGAGAAAGGCTTGCCTTTCGTCCCTCCTCTGAGGCTGACCACGCAGAGCAGCCCCGGGGGAGAGGGGGATCCCCCCCCAACTCCGCAGGACAGGGGGTCGTCCCCGTTGCCTCCTCCAGCCTCCGTCACAGAGCATAGAGCCGAGAGCTTATGTGACCACCGAAACACGGCAGAGCTTGACCCTGAGGCCTGTGGACTCGTGTACTTGGCATCTGCTGAGGTGTGTGCAGAGGTGGTCCCCTGGGCAGTCCCCTCTGGGCCTGATGGCCAGTGGGCGTCAAAATGGGAACGACCCTGAGCGCTTTCTTGAGAAGTTCAAACCACACCCTTGCTGTTAGAGACCAGACGAGCGCCCCTCTTCCGCCTTCCCGGTCCAGCTCTCCAGCCGGCCTCAGCATCCGCACCAGGAAGGCACGGGAGTTTCCCGAAAAGGACACGGTGGCCGGCATGGAGGACATTCAAGGACACACGAGCTCCTCCCACTCGCCCGAGATGACCTGACGTTAACATCACGGGAAACATGTCTCCGGAGAGCAGTCCCGACCCAGAGCCACGATGAGCACGTTTAGGGAACAGATGGACGAATCTTTCTTGCCCAAGGACACAGCCACGGTTCAGCCCGTGTCTCCTACCCACTGGAGCCACCAGGAGATGTAAATGCATCCAGGTCCTCCGATCCCTGGTATGAGAAATGGAAACTCCAGCCTCCGCGTTCTGGACTTAGATCTGGCAGCAAACCATGCAGACCTGGGACACCCACCCCCCCAGCCAAGCCCCGCCCCCCCAACCATGGTGGAGAGGGCCATCAGGAGCGCCACCTCCTGGTGACCGCAGCATTACGTTTCTAATCACGCAAGGCTGGACCCGCGTGGAATTTGTTAAGGTCTCAGCAGCTTTTTCTTTTTTTACCTTCCACCAAGGGCTTCTGTTTGAGGTTCCCCCCGCTCCTTTTTATGGTCTTTGTATTATAAAAATATTTTTGATAAACAGTTTCAAGAGGGCACTGTCCAGAAAGACGGGCTTTGCCCCAGCGGCTTGGCAGCGAGGGATTGGCTTTGGAGGCGATGAGAACTCCCTGTGCCAGACGCTCCAGCGACACACACCGGAGTTTTGTTTGGCTTGGCTCCTCCGACAGGGAAGATGGCTCACTACCGGCCATGCTGTCCTCGCCATGACCTTGACCTCCCGCTCGTGAGCTAAGACCCGCTGGTGAGCTGAGACCCGCTCTGAGCATCCTCTCCTGATTTGTACCGTCTCAAAAAAGCATAACCGTTACATTGCACTCGAGACATTCCTTTTCCGGGAAAGGAATGAAATCACATGAGAAGGAAGTAGAGAGTCGGGCCCCTCAGAAATCTACCTATTAGACAGTAGTTGAGTTTCCGGCAAATCTAGGGCACGCCTTCGCTGTCAAAGAGCTGAGGAGGCATTTCTTACAGGGGAATTCACTCAGAATAGTGCCCCAGGTCCCAGCTTGACACCTTTTCCCTAAAAATCGAGGCCACTTCCCTGCTCAGCTACAGAATGTCCTGCCTTTGTCAGGAGGGATGGTAACTTCTGCGGGGAGGTCACATCCCCTCCAGGAATAGCAATGTTTGTCCCAAATGACAGCCTCTTTGCCGGCCGGGGGGCTAGAGACCCCTCTGGAGAGCCGCACCAGGGACCCTGGAGGGTGGGGACGCTTGGGAAGAATGACCTTGTCAGCACCCCCGCCTTGGAGAAGTTTGAGGTTTGAGGAGCGGTTCATCGACCACACGGGCATGGTGGGGGTTATGGAGAGACACGTCTCCCCCTGACCTATGAGCACCTCAGCTGAGGCAAGACTGACAGTCACAGTGGTCATCAGTGGGGACATGGAGATAACTTCTGATCGGCTGGGGTTTTTTTTGTCTTTGTGTGTGTGTGTTTGGTGTGGTGGGGAGGGTTACTATTTGAAGAACAGAAGGGGCAGAGGAACTAGCTGCTTTCAGCACAAACCCTCATCCCTCTAGCGGACTGATCTGAGCTGGGCCTGGCTTCCAGCCTCTTCTTCCCCCTCCCCCCTGGCCTCCCCTCCTCCCTGTGCCTCCCTCTTCCTCCTCTGCCTCCCTCCTTCTTACGAGCCAGGACACAATAGGAAAGCCAGGCCTGGGGCCAGCGGGCGCTGGGTGCTGGGTGTGGCGGGCAGCGTGTCCTCCCTGGGCTGCCTGCCTCTGCCCACTCCCGCCCCCTGCAGGGGAACAGGCTCTACCCCCACCCCGGGGTGAGAGACCCCCTCAGCAAGTCTGGGAGCCCTGCTTGGGAAGGAAGGCTCCATCCCGCAGTCCCTCCTCAGGCCCAGCTCAGAGAAACTTCTTCCCATCTGCCCTTGGGGGCTGAGCCTATACCACCAGCCACCCGAAGCCCCCAACACAGCTTCCAAAACACTGTGGGCTCCAAGGGTTTAGACAAGACGGGATGACTGAATTTGACAGACCTGATAGTTCCCGCGGGCTTCACGGGCTCTCCGTGGCTTGTTAGCACCGCTCACACCCACGATCTCCATGTTCAGTGAAACTGGTTTTAACTGAGGGCAAGTCCAAAATGCCTTCTCGCTGTGGGCCTTGATCCCTTCGACCCGGTTTCTGCTCCCGGGAAGCAAGAAGGTGGCGCTTGGGTCACGTCCCTTTGTGAAGCGGTCATGGCTCCTAAATGTCATCAGACACAAACACTGATGTCCAGGAGGTAGCATTTGGAAGGGAAAAGGCAGGATCACCAGGCTGCTCTCGCCAAGAGCCGCTGATTAAATGCTCACTGTGTGCTAAATGCACACGCTCTGAACTCGGGTGACCCCAGTGACTAGGAAG
>CM053607.1:123774971-123837720 GCA_028646535.1 Procyon lotor | reverse complement strand
GGGGGGGGGGGGGGGGGGGGGGGGGGGGCGGGGGTCTCCCCCCGCCCCCTGGGGTGGGTGTGGACCAGAGAGGTTGCCCCGGGGGGCCTGGCTGAGCAGTTAGGCCTAACAGCTGCAGTTAGGCTGACCCTGGGGTCCCACTGAAAGTGGAAAAGGAGGGTACCAGGAGGCTGAAGCAGAAGCCCAGGCTGGTGGTCTCAGTGACCCGGGGGCTGTTGGTGGGACCCAGAGAGCACTCCGGTGGGGACACTTTCCATCTCAGGCTGGCAGGGCCTCTAAGAGGGAGGCCTGGAGTTGCAGCTCTGGGTCTTGGGCAAAGATTTGGTAGGGAAAAGGGGGTCAGGGTGGGGCCCCTCCACATTAGAATCCCTGGGAAGCTGTGTTTTAAATGAACTTGTCACCTGGACCTACCAAAGTAGGCACCAGTCCCTGGGATGCCCTAAACCTTCTCCTTCCTTCCCCCTTCTCCCCTCCCTGTCTCTCCCTTCTCCCCTCCCTGTATGCCCCTTCTCCCTTCCCTGTCTCCCCGCTTCTCCCCACCTCTTCCCTCTCTCCTCCCCCCTTCCCTCTCTGTCTCCCCCTTCTCCCCTATCTGCCTCCCCCCTTACCCCTCTCTCCCCACATACACACACGTGTGTACACAAGGCACACACACACACACACACACACACACACACGTGGAATTAGAATTCTCCAGAGTGGGTGTCCAGCTGGGCCTGGTGTTCCTTTAATTTCTGATGATGGCGGAGGCCAGAGTGGGGCTAACATTGCCCAGTGCCATGAGAGCCAGGCTTGGCAAAATGCCCTGGGGACCCTGACATTTAAGGAGCTCCTGACAACAACCAATTTAGAAAAAGCCACTGAGTGTCACTTCCCTCTTCCAGAGAGGAGGCTTTTCACCTGACCACAGTGCCAGAGGCGGAGGGGCTGGCCCTCACTCGCTCCCAGAATTGGAGTTAGGAGTGGTTCAGCTGAGTATTCACTTCCAACTCCACGCCCGAGTAAGGGATCATTACCATAGGAGGACCACTGTGACACCCTCAGCTTAAAAGAAGCATCCTCCCTGCTCAGAGCAGTTGTGCCCTTTCTTGTGACCTTGTCGGTAAATCATTCCAAACCCCACAGGGAAAAGGAGAAAATGAGTGTATATGTTCACATAACATCAACGGATATTTCAGGAGGACAAGAAAACTTACATGTTTTGAGTATCCTAACATCAGAGGAAATACAGAAAGAAGAATCCAGAGGGAAGGTGCCTGTGTTGGGTGCATGGACCTGTGCTTTTCTTACTGTCCAGCAAAACAGCAGGAAGAGCCTGGCATAGCAGAAGGAGAAAGTTTCCCCCCCCTCCAGCTGCTGAGCCCCTTCTCCCCACTCTGGGACTCCCAGCCCCCTTGTGGCCATGGGGCTCCTCTGGGATGCCAGTCAGATCAAGGAGTGTGTGGTCTTTCTTAGGGGTGTCCTGAAAGATCCCAACAAACTGAGCCTTGAAGAAGAGCCTGGTGGGCCCCCAGCAGGCCTGGAAGGCAAGCAGTCACCTGCGTTCCCCGGAGCGGCGTCCCACCAGCCTCCAGTGACTGTGGAGAGGAAGGGGGTGCCAGGGGCCCCAACTGCCCAAAGAATGACTTGTATCTCCCCAAGACTTGACTCTCTTGGTCTCTCGTGGTCTAACGAGGCCCTGTGGCAGCCCCTAAGTCCATGACCTGGGACTTATCTGGGGTTTTCCCTCTTGCTGTTCACTTGAGCTGAAGCCATTTGTTGTTTTCTTCCCTCTGACTTGGGGAAGAAGGAAGATACTTTAGGACAAACAAAAAACAAGAAAAAAAGAATTTCTCTTTAACTTGGAATTTCATTCCTACTTGATTATTATTCAGAAGGATTCAGTGCGGCGGACCTCCATCCTGGGCTTTCGTAGTCCCTCCCTTTGAATTTTCTACGTGCACATACCACAAAAGACAGAGGTTCGAGGTGGCGCTGACCTGGCTTGGCATCCTGAAAAGAATTACTTTCTCCGGAACAGCAGGCCTAGGGAGCATCGCTGGAGACCCAGAGGCAGCTGCGAGAGCCCCCATCCATCCCGCCCCGCCTACCTTGCACTATGCCCCGCCCCATCCTGCTGTTCCGAACCATCCAGCACGCCCCACCCCCAGTCACGCTCCGCCCCTTCTTGCTGCCCCTCCCCGTCTAGGAAAAAAAAAAAGGCAAGTTAGGTGGCAAGGGTGGTCGTCAAAATCAGGGTAAGCGCCTTTATAAACCACACACATTGTCCTTGGGCAGAAAAGCCGAGAGCTGGAGGATGTCATTAGCACCCTTTTTCTCAGCTGCAGTGGATCTTTACTCCCCTGGGACACAGTTTCAAGAGGCCCCCACCCAGTGGAGTGCTGGCGAAAACCAGGCTCATTTTCCACCAGTCCACCGTCGCCCATTTGGGTGGGCATGCAAAGAAGACACATGTCATGTTGGTCGGTCATCTATCAAGCCCAGCTGGCCTTCATCAGCAACCTACCCCCTCGGCAGACCGTCACCCTCTCTCCAGCTCTCTTTAGAGCTACTGGCAACTGTCAAAGGCTCCAGATGATTGTTCTGAGCTATATTTTTACAAATTTAATCCAACGCCAAGTGAATTCTAATTTGTTTTCAGACTTATCCTTCGTCCACAATTAAATCCAAGGGTATTCACGCTGTGCGATATTGAAGGACTATTCTAGAGACTGGTAGATACTGAGCAGAGGTGTTTGTAAAAACAAAAGGTGGGGGTGGGGGCTAGGTAGACTCTTAACACCCAGGCCATTTCTTTCCCTTCACTCAAACACGCTGTTCCTAAGCAGGTTAACTGCCTACTGACTGTCAACATGCTGTGTGGACCAAGTCACTAGCTGTGGCCAGTGTCAGGGTCCCAGCCCTTTTACTGGGTGCCCGGCCTGAAATGACACATACCACCCTGGAGAGGGCGCTGTGTCCTTTGTCCCCCTGGTCAGCTGACCCAGCTGGAGGAGGAGCACCCTTGGCTGGTGCTTGGGGTGGGAATGGAATGCTAAGTCTAAAACTGAGAAGCAAGGTCCACTCCCAAGTGGCCATGACTCTAAGGAAACTTGACCAGTGCAATCACAGAAACAGGAAAAAGACTCCAAGCTAGGAAATGCTATCTGTGGTATGAGGAACAGCTGTCTCCTGCTAGAACAGTCCTGTTCCCATACAAGAAAAGGAGGTGGTCCAAACCGCGGGCTACACGCGTCACCATCGTTTTTGACCCTCAGCTGCTTTTGTACTCATCTCAAATATTCAAGTTACCCCTTTCACATTTGGGTCATTCACAGAGCACCTCTCATTCTGGGTTCCTGCTAACTATGCACAACATCTCAGAGGATGGCATACAAAACTATTTTTCTAACCGTAGCACAGGTAATTTGGGGGTGGGGGAGGCTTGGGATATACTTAAATGTGGCAAATGACTTCCCTTCCACCTTGAGGGATGAAAGGGAAACTATGCACTTGAATTTTAATTCACCAATGGATAGCTTGTGCCAGAAAGAACACACATCAAATAGCCATAAAAGCAACACGGATCACTTGCTTAGTTTGGGGGCTCACAGTAGGGGGAGTTACCTTGTCTAGAACACAGATACCTGCGAGTAGAATGTGAGCTGATTTCTTGGCAGTCGAATCTTATAAGCCCTTTGAAATGTCCTGGGCAGCACAATGCCCAGGTCCACATGGTTAATGTAAGTATAATTAAGTAGTGAAATGGTATGGTATATACCTACATGCCGATAGTGTATACCTGTATGTGTGGGATTTGCTAATATAACCGTTCCAATAAAAGCCTATTGAAAAAAACTGCTTTGGCCACGTGGTAATCTGTATCCTCGAGGACCCCCTTGGTTGCAAGTGACAGAAACCCCAACCCAAACTGGCTTGAGGTAAAGGGGACCTTATTCGCTCCCGAAAGCTAAAATGCCAGGGGCTGTGCTCACATCCCTTGAAGCAGGGGTTGGCCCTCAAACACGGACACCAGGTCACACCTGCTAGCTATGCTTGCCCCCCGGGGGGCGGTCCAGGTTCGGGCTTAGGGTGGCAGTAGCCCCATCAGCAAGGGAGCTGGGCTCCTTCCCCAGGAGGTAATGCAGACCAGAATGGGCAGCAACTTGAGCCTGACTGGCTTGGTTGGAGACCCGTGGCCCTCTCGCTGAACCAGCCACTGTGGTCACAGAATTGGTGTGTGCCAGTGGGGGAGGCCAGCATGGGCTTCACTTCTGCAGCCACGGAGTGAATGTGGATTTCCCTGAAAGACCGGAGCTGAGAGTTCTAAAGGAGGGGTTTGCTCAACAAAATCGTGATGCTGCACAGGAAGAAGTAGATGTTGGGACAAAAGCAGCAAATGGGGCCGCCTGGGTGGCTCAGTGGGTTAAAGCCTCTGCCTTCGGCTCAGGTCATGATCTCAGGGTCCTGGTATCGAGCCCCGCATTGGGCTCTCTGCTCAGCGGGGAGCCTGCTTCCCCCTCTCTCTCTGCCTGCCTCTCTGCCTACTTGGGTGGTAGATCTCTTTCTCTCTGTCAGATAAATGAATAAATGAATAAAATCTTAAAAAAAAAAAAAAAAAAAAGAACAGCAAACATCCAACATGTGTAGAAAAGAGTTGGTACCCAAAAAAGTCTGGACACCGCTACCACCTCACTAGTATGAACTTGGCAAATAATTTCTTCTGCCTGGATTTCAGTTGTATCGTCTCTCACGAAGGGATCATAAAATACCTCGTAGAGTTAACATGTGGAGATTGGATTTTAAGGAATGTAAGAAGTAGGCTTAATATCGTTTAGCCAGTAACAGTCTAGTATTTAGAATATTTATGGGGTTCCTGTGTGGCTCAGTCAGTTGGGTGTCTGCCTTCTGCTCAGGTCATGATCCTAGAGTCCTGGGATCGAGCCCCATGTGGGGTTCCCCACTCAGTGGAGAGTCTGCTTCTCCCTCTGCTCCTCACCCCGCTTGTGCTCTCTCAAATAAATAAAGAAAACCTTTAAAAAAAAAAAAGTAGAATATATAAATAACTCTTACAATTCAACAATAAAAAGGCAACCCAATTGAAAAATGGGCAAAGCAAATGAATAGGCCTTTCTCTATTAAAGGTATACAAATGACCATCAAGCACATGAAAAAATACCCAACATAATAAGTCACTAGGGAAACACAGATCTAAACCACATGAGATATTACTTCATAGCCACTAAGGTGGCTATGTTAAAAAAGATAGGCAATAACAAACATGGAGATAAAGAGAAACTGCAGCTCTCACACATCACTGGTGGGAATGTGCAATGGTGCAGCTTTGGAGTCAGTTTGGTGGTTTCTCAAAAAGTCAGACAGCTTTGGAGAACAGTTTGGTGGTTTCTCAAAAAGTTAAACATAGGGGCGCCTGGGTGGTTCAGTTGGTTAAGCATCTGACTCTTGATCTCAGCGCAGGTCTTGACCTCAGGTTTGTGAGTTCAAGCCCCGTGCTGGGCTCCACACTGGGCATGGAACCTACTTTAAAAAAAAAAAAAAAAAGTGGGCGCCTGGGTGGCTCAGTTGGTTAAGCTTCTGCCTTCAGCTCAGGTCATGATCCCAGGGTCCTGGGATCGAGCCCCACATCAGGCTCCCTGCCAAGGAGGGAGCATGCTTCTCCCTCTACTCTGTCTGCCTCCCCTCCTGCTTGTGCTCTCTCTCTTTCTGTCTGTCAAATAAATAAAATCCTTATAAAAAAAAAAAAGTTACACACCTTTACCATAGGACCCAGCAGTTCCAGTCCTAGAAACATAGCCAAGGAAACTGAAAACATGTTCACACAAAACTGTACACAGATGTTCACAGCAGCATTATTCACAATTGCCAAAAAGGGGAAACAATCAAAATATGCAACTGATCAACAAAATGGGGTCATAAAAAGGAATGAAGGACGGATACCTGCTACAACATGAACCTTGAACACATTCCAGCAAGTGCAAGAAGCCAGACACGAAAGCCACATAGTGTGTCTGATTTCATTTATAGCACATGTCCAGAGTGGGCAAATCCAGAGGGGCAGAGAGAGATTCGTGGTTGCCAGGGGTGGAGGGGCTTGGGGAATGGAGAATGATTGCTAATAGGGAAGAGGTTTCTTTTTGGAGTGATGGAACTAGTGGTAATGATTGCACAACTCTGTGAATATACTGAGTCGTGTACTTTAAAAGGATGACTTTTATGGAACGTGAATTCTATCTTAGAAGAAGGCAGAAAAATGAAGTAGGCTTAGCACAGCCCGAGTACTCTATAAATGTTTGTTCTTTTTCTTCTTATAAAGCATAGTTTTCAAAAGTCAGCTGCATCAGCATCACCTAGGAACTTGCTAGAAATGCAAACACTCTGAGGTGGGGCCCAGCAATGTGTGTTTTAACAAGCTTTGCAGGTGATTCTGATGCATGCTCAAACCTAACTAACCCTTTACCACCTCCCAGGGTGTTAATAAGTACTCCAAATTCCTGGGGGTAGATTACTCCCGGGAGAGCACATTATCAATGTAAGCTTCCAAAGTCTTAGGGGACTTGATCACTCTGGCTGTCCACCATGAAACCGCCTGCTTTACCTCCGTCTGTCATATTCTTGAACACCAGTGACAGAAACCCAACGGGCAACCAGCTTAAACCTCCAGCGATGATCCCAAAGTGCCCCCTTCCCTCTGCCCTCAGGCCAGCAGCATGATCTTGCCACCCAACCGGCCGTGGACATTCTGGATTGCCCCAGACGGAGTTCACAGCTCCCCCTTGCCTTCAAAAGGGTCAGTGTTTGAACTGGGAGAGCAGGGACCCACATCCCCTGCCCGGGGGGGACTGCTGCCCTTGCCTTTGCAAAAAACCCCAAAGTCCCAGGACCAGTCCTGTCCCGGAACCCTAGAGCACCCATCCCCAGTGTCCCCATCTGTCAGGTGAGTGGACACACGGATTTCTGAAGATCCTGCCAGCTTCGGTGCTCCCGGAGCTTGTCCTAGTCTCGGGCCTGAGCGTCAGAATTCTGAGAATGACAGTCGTCTCTAACCCTCTCCAGCAGCCCTTCGCAAAGTCAACACTCCCTGGGGTGCACAGCACAATCAGCCGAAAGTGGTTTTGCGAACGCTATTTCTCTACATTTCCTCCCTCCCCCGCAAAACCCCGGACTGGTTTTCACAAAACGCCAGGGGCCCGGCTCCCCGCACGACCCGTCCCTCCGGCCTGGGCGCTCGGCCATTCTGGCCAGAGGCCCGTATCCCCGGGGCCGGCCCGTCGCTCCCGGATGAGTCTGCAGCGGCCGGAGCCCGGGCGACAGGGCAGCAGACGCGGCCGCCCCGCGGGCCAGTGACGGGAGGCCGGGGGCGGGGCGCGGCCCGGGGAGCTGCGCGCGCCCCGCGGGCCCGGAGCCGGCGTGTGCTGGTCCGCGCGCCCGCCAGGGGGCGCCGCCCGCTCGGCCCGCCCGCCCCGCCCCGCCCGCTCGGCTCCGGCGCGGCGGCGACGGCGGCGGCGGCGGCGGCGCTTCCGCCTGGCCGGCCTCGGCCCAGTGCGAGCGGCCCCACGATGTGGCTGGGCCCGGAGGAGGTGCTGGTGGCCAACGCGCTGTGGGTGACGGAGCGGGCCAACCCCTTCTTCGTGCTGCAGCGGCGCCGCGGCCACGGCAAGGGTGGCGGCCTCACGGGTGAGGGGCGCGCGGCGGGCGGCCGGGCCTGTGGCCGCGGGCCGGGCGGGGAGGGCGCGCCGGTGGCGGCGGGGGGCCGGGCCGGGCCGGGGGCGCGGGGGGAGGGCGGAGGGGGGAGGCGGGGAGGCGAGGCGGGGACGGGGGAGGGGAGACGGGCCGGCGGCCGGGAGGCGGGGGCGGGGGCGCGCCGGGGGCGCGGGCCTAGGAGCGGGGAAGGCGAAGGTGCCGGCGTTAGGAGGCTGGTCGGCGACTTCGGCCCACCCAGGGCGGCCAAGTGAAGGCCGGCAGCGGCCTCTGCCCGGACGCGGTGTCCAGGAGCTTCCCGGGGCTTTGCCCAGGCGCGTGCAGCCTCCTGGAGTGGGATTCACAGCTGAAAGCCGGCGACGCCTCGTCGCCTCCGTCCTCTGCCTCAGTTTCCCCAAGTGCCTCCGAGGGGCCAAGTGACACAAGCACACATTCCCTTTTGCCTTTTTCCTTCCCCCTAAAATTGCCCTTCGAGCGAGATCGGAGGTCCCCGGAGCTGCTGCTGGCCTCAGCCCCCATCCCTCGGTCTCTCCTCGCCCACCTTTCCCGTTTCTGGGTGCACTGGAGCGGCAGCCGGAGGCCATGCCTAATTACCAGTGTCGGCTGAGTTCTGGTGAGCCAGCCAAGGTGCCCCTTTGTCCGCCTGGGCCGCACTGCTAACGGTGGACGGGCACCTCCTGGAGTCGTGTGGCATCTGGGATCCAGGGAAAGTCCACGAGGCGTTCCCTCTGCGGGTGTCGAGGTCCCTCGTGCTGCAAGCCCATTGCGGCCACCATGGAGTGGAGCTGGGGCAGACTGGGGGCCGGACCAGTGTCTGTGCTTCCGGGTGGCCCAATACTGACAGATCTTACAAGTTACCAACAGCAATTTCTGTGAAACATCCTGATTTGAAACATTAAAAGCGACAGTCCCACCAGATGCAGGCAGAAGTTTCCCACGGACGTCCTCTGCCACCCTCTCTTGGGCCACACCTCCTAATGTGGAAGACACTGTCCCTTTCCCAAGAAAACTGTTCCCTTCAGTGCCTCGGGCTGCCTCCCAACAGCCTCAGGAATCCCAAGAGCCAGCGCTGGACCTGCGCCCTGGATAGTTGTTCAGCGAAGGTGACCCAGCAGCCCCTGTGGAGGGTCTGAACAGTGGTCAGCCTCAGAAGCTACTGCAAGCCAGAGCAGGAAGGCAAGGCACAGTGCCCAGAACCTTCTGGTACGTTGCACCAGCGTACCAGCGTGTCCAATCTGGTCAGTGTGCTTCTAGTGGCTTGTTCTGGGCTCTGTGCTTCTGAGGATCATCTCAGAGGATGACTGGGACCCTCTGTGCGCAGAAGGCCCTTTCCACCTCACACATCCCTCTGTGTCCCCCCAGGATGACGCCCAGCCCCCTCCCACTTCAGGAACCACTCCTTCAACTTCCCGTACCAGTTAGGTTTGGTGAGTCCTGCCATGGCCTCTGCCTGGCCTTCCCTGGGCCATCATAGGCACCATGGACTCCTGAACCCTGTCTCCCCAAGGGGGGAACAGTTAGTGCTGTGGTTTTGTTCAGGATGGCTTTTAAAAACAGATGCGAGCCTGGATCCTTCAGTGAAAAGTCTGAGTATAAGAGGCATTTGGGTGACTCAGTGGGTTAAGCATCTGCCTTCAGCTGGTGTCATGATCCCGGGGTCCTGGAATTGAGCTCCACATCGGGCTCCCTGAGGGAGCCTGCTTCTCCCTCTGCCTGCTGCTTTCCCTGCTTGTGCTCTCTCTCTCTGTCAAATAAATAAATAAAATCTTTAAAAAAAAAAAAAAAAAAGGGAAGAAGAAGAAGGAAGAGTCTGAGTACGACGAGATGGTCTGCCCACGAAAGAGCTTTCGGGTCTCAAAACATGGATGTGCCAACAGAATAAGTATTAAAGTTTCCAAGACCAGAAGAGAAACCCCAACAGGAACCATGAAAAAAAGTGTATTGCAAACACTGATAAAGCTTGACTATATGCCACTTTAACTGCCATTTAGAGAGACATTTTAGAACATTTCAGTAAAACAAGCAAGACATTACAGACTCCTAACTTGGGTCTATGCGATGGGTACCTTCTTTTGTAATCAGTGATTTTATTTGTTCAAGACTGGGGAGGGGAAAAATAGTTAAAAATAGGATATGAGGGGCACCTGGGTGGCTCAGTGGGTTAAAGCCTCTGCCTTCAGCTCAGGTCATGATCTCAGGGTCCTGGGATCGAGCCCCGCATCGGGCTCTCTGCTCAGCAGGGAGCCTGCTTCCCCCTCTCTCTCTGCCTGCCTCTCTGCCTGCTTGTGATCTGTCTCTCTCTTTCAAATAAATAAAATCTTTAAAAAAAAAAATAGGATATGAAACAAAAGTGTTATAGTCCAGTTAATACAATCAGTAAAAATTATTCTGACATCAACAGGAAAATGGTAACAGACTGTTTCCAGAGTATACCTAAAGCAACACTTCATCAAAGACGAAACCATAAATTCCAAATAGGAACAGTGAACAGATTTTCAGAGAGCTTGATAATTCACTTAACGAAGAGGAGAGAAATACAGCGGTAAAAGGCAGGCATCTCCTCTGATTTTTCAGGGAGATGGTGTCTTTGACAAAGGCTATACGTGAGAAGGAAGAATATGAAATGCCCTAAAATGCTTCAGAGGTGGAAAAAAACTTGGACAAGTGTTTTCCCAAATTGGACAAGTTCTAAAAATTACTATGTCCTCTGCAGTCATGACTTTTGAAGCCACAAGGAACTTCCTTAACACTTCCCAGAATAAAAATTTGTGATTACTTGGCAGAGGAAAGACTACATTATCTTCCTGTTGTTGATAGTGGAAAGTGATATTACAAAATCATTGTCTTACTTAAAAAAAAAAAAAAAAAAAAAAGCCGGCAGAGTGCATGGCCAAATATGTCAGGGGAAAATGTACCTTAAGAGATGCGTCTGGCAGTTAATAAAACACATTGTACTCTTTGTCTGGATTTTGTGATATCTGTGGTGTTCTTTTTGTCTTTGATTTGTGACGGTTGTACTTTCTCTTGAGAATTTGGAAAAAAATTTTTTGAAAAAGAAATTAGAAATTTAAAAATTAAAAAGCAACTAATTTTGTATTTTTCCTAAAAAAGGCCTCCCGGAATGGTTTACGCTTATAAAGAAAGGCCCCTTAAAACCCGCCTCAGCCCCTGCCTCCAAGGGTTTGGGAGTCTGGGGAGTGAGCAGAAGCTGCCAGGAGGAAGTGGGAGGGGATTTTTCCATAGGCCTTCGAGGAAAAAGAAGTCATTTGGTGGACGAGGGGGATGCCAGCCGTGTCTGGTCCAGGCCGGGGCATCGAGGGTGGGGCCGCCGTTCTGGGTGGCCTCGGGAGCTCAGCTGTGAGCCTGGCCCTCCCTCACCCTCCTTTCTCTGCCCTGCCCCCAGGTCTTCTCGTGGGCACCCTGGACGTGGTGTTGGACTCCAGTGCCCGCGTGGCCCCTTACCGAATCCTGCACCAGACACAGGACTCGCAGATCTACTGGACAGTGGCCTGTGGTAGGTGCGGGGCAGGGCCTGCCCTGGACGAAGGCGGGGAGGGACCCTGGAGGGAGGGGACACAGCCTGCATTCCTGGGCGGGATGTTGCCTTTCCTTCAGCCCACACGGCCCAGGCTGGTATCCCGCTTAGGAAGGCAGCTCAGATGGTCACGGGCACCCAGTAGACAGTCGTGGAAATGTGCAATGAAAATCTTGAGTCGCCTGACACTCGGGTTCCCAGCTGAAAGGGGACAAGGCGTCCTTCTGCCTTCTCACGGCTGTCACACTATAAACAGGGGTCCTTTCTGCAGTCTACGGGCCACACTTTGGGCATTTCGTGGGTTTTGTGGGTGACTTTGCTGTTGCCATCAGCCCCAAGTGGGGTGTCGAGGCGCCAGCTGTGTCCTTCAGCACAAACACGGTGATGGGCCTCGTGAAGAGAGGACAGACGTATTTTCGGGGGCTCCGTTCAGGCCTGAGTTACGGCCGGTGCCGCCGGCCTCAGGTGCAATGGGAGGGAATTAATATATGTGAAATAAGGCGGCTTTAAAGAGAAAGCCATGTGAAACACAGTCATGGGCCCCTCGGCTGATGGAGACGTTGTGACCCCAGGTTTATGGGATCCTAGCCCTCCCCGCAGCTCCTCTGGGATCTGTTCTGGCCCATTCCATGTTCCAGGAGACAGAATGGAATACAGCCGCCGCCAATAATGACAGTCGGCGGTGGCCGTCCTCCTGGGGGGGAGATACACAGGACCCTCCCCCGGTCTGGGAGGAGGTCCCCGTCGGGGTACCGGCCTGGCTGAGATCCCTTGGACACATCCACAGATACACTCAGATGGCACTTCCTGCGGGCCAGGCACTTAGCAACCCTCCCACGAACTCCAGAAGGTGGAACTTTGGGGTTTGGTTTTGGTTTTGGTTTTCTGTTTTGAAGATGAGGAAGCAGTGGCCCCGAGGGGGTTAGGAGCCTGAGAAAGGTGACGAGAGCGTCCACACCTGGGACCCTGGCTTTGGAAGTCAGCTTCCTCCCTGACTGAACAGAGGTGCCCCTTCCCCTGTGTGTGAATCCACAGAGTCTGGGTTTGCCCAAGGCCAAGTGCGGCATGGCAGGACCCCGGCCCTCCTGGTTCCAGAGCCTGTGGGAGAGACGGGCTTCTGTGGGGTGGGGCCGAGAAGTTGGTGTGTGCCTGGGCTAGAGCGAGAGACCTGAGTCTAAAATGGGCTCTCGAAGTTTTCCTCTGTCTCCGAGATGTTCTTTTTCTGGGAACGGATCAGGAGGCAGTGAGGGAGGAGGGTGGCCCAGCTGGGGAGCCTTAGTCCTCAGCCTGGGGCTACACGCTCCCAGCTGCTGAGGCTTCTACTAGGCCTCCCGGCCCTGCCCTGACCTCTCCCGGGCACGCCCCTCCCCTCCGGCTCTGCCAAACCAGATTTGGTCATGCTGACACCTGCCCGGTGAATCCCGACTCCTTAGCCTGCACTGAAGGCCTGTCGGGGTCAGCCCGCCCCGTTCCTGTCCTCCCCTCAGCTCACACCTGGCCTGCAGCCAGACCACACAGACACACCTGTCCTGATCCCTGTGCCTGGTCGCCCCCCCCCCCCCCACACATCCATCTAACCTCCCACTCTGTTGAGACCCCGCCCGGGTGTCAGCTTCCTATGGAAAACCAGATTCCAGACCCGGACATCCACTTTCCTTCTTGCTCCCCTAGACCTGCTGTGTCTTTGCCAGCACCTCATGCACCGCAGGCTCACTGGCTCTCCCACTTGACTCGAAGCTCCCTGAGGGCGAGAGTAGGCAACCTGGATTAGGATCGTGCTTTGGTAACTTCCCGGCTCTGGGCTACTGGGCCACTTACTTAACCTCTCTATGCTTCAGTTTCCTCCTGCGAAATGAAAAAAAAAAAAAAAAAAATGATACTGCCTCCAAGCTTCTCTAAGAAGTAAATAAGAGACTCCACGAAAAGGTCTGAAAGCCAAAATAGCACTTCGTAATAATTAGCGATTATATTCTGTACAGTCCCTGAACCTGACACAGAGATGGTATAGTTTGTGTCTACTTAGTGCTAAATGAAGACTGAGTAACTGCTAGCTAGTAATTTTTTTTTTAAAGATCTTATTTGTTTATTCGACACAGAGAAGAGAGATCACAAGTAGGCAGAGAGGCGGGGGGGGGGGGGGGGGGGGGGGGGAAGCAGGCTCCCCGCTGAGCAGAGAGCCCGATGCGGGGCTCGATCCCAGGACCCTGAGATCATGACCTGAGCTGAAGGCAGAGGCTTTAACCCACTGAGCCACCCAGGCGCTCCAGCTAGTAATTCTTTTAAATGCACACATGTAAATATTTATAATAAAAGTGCACACAGATGTGCACAGGTAGTGTGGACAAGATTTCTTCTGCCTGAGGTTGCCGGGAACGCGAGTGTAAAAGACAGTGACGCGCTCGAGTTGTATTGCTTGCAGATTTAACTTCCAAATTCAAACGTGGGATCTTGGCAGAAAAGAGAGAAAAAGAGGGAAATCCCTTCTTCTGGCAGCCAGACCTTGGCCTCTGTACCCCAGGGGTAGGAGGCCGCATGAGAAGCCCAAAGAAAAATGGGGGGAAAGGTCACTTATGGATGACTGAAGGGGCCTGCAGGGGTCCCTTTGATTGTGTGTTGTGGCTCGCTGTAAGTTGTATGATCCTGGGTTTCCATCGCCTTCACAGAGGCAGCCTCACGCTGGCCCACAGGGGAGGGGAGGGCCCTAACTCAGAACGGTCAGAGTAGTGAGCGCCTTGGGTAAAGGTAAAGAGACAGTCACCCCCTCACCAAGACCAGCTGGCCCGTGACAAGTGCCAAAGCAATGAGCGGGTGCCTGGGACGGAGGAGATGGTGGGGACCAACTCAGCCTGGCCAGAGCGGGCTCAGGATGGAGTCTCCAGCCCGTGGAAGAGTGCTGCCGGGTAGGGAAGGATGGGGTACCAGAGAATCAGGCGGCCCAGCAGAAATGTCTGTGGTCTGCAGCCGCATTGGTCTTGGGTCTTTGCTCAGGCTCCCTCCATGCCCAGTGTGCAGGCATGGGTCACAGGGGATCAGCTGGGCCCTCTGGGCACTCGCAGTCCCTAAACTGTCCCACCTCGGGTCAGCTGGAAGGAGGCAGGGCCCTCCCCCTTCTTCTTGTGTTCGTGCGTTCAGAAAACAGTTCTTGAGGGGCGCCTGGGTGGCTCAGTGGGTTAAAGCCTCTGCCTTCAGCTCAGGTCATGATCTCAGGGTCCTGGGATCGAGCCCCGCATCGAGCTCTCTGCTCAGCGGGGAGCCTGCTTCCCCACTCTCTCTGCCCACTTGTGATCTCTCTCTGTGTCAAATAAATAAATAAAATATTAAAAATTAAAAAAAAAGAAAGAAAACAGTTCTTGAATTCAAAGCCCCTTCCAGGCACAAGCAAAACCCAGGAGAGGCAGAAGAAGCCAGGCCAGGCAGAACCTTCCCTCATCGCTTTGTTTCTCCTCCCAGGGGCCCCTTTTCCCAGTTCCTGGGAGTTGGGGCAGAGACACGGATGGGGAGGAGAGGCCCGCAGGCAAAGGCCTGGGTGACTGCATCTGGCTTCAGAGGAGGTAACGCCCAGCAGGAGACAGGCTGGCCAGGGGCCCCGAGTCCTACAGGAAGGAACCTCCAGAGGACTGCAGTCCCTTACACCAAGTCTGTGTCTGGTTAGTCCTCTGCGTACCAGAGACCACACAAAGTCCTTTATCCCGAAGGAAAATCATGACAACCCAGCAGACCCGCAGACTGCTTCTGGAAGGCCACATGGGGAACTAGTGGCCGGTCTTTCGTGGTGTTAGGGGAGGTGTAGGCCTTACCTTGCACATGACTCTGCGATTGTGCCCGAGGTGTTTTCAGGTTCGCTGGGACCATTCGTGAATATTGTTATATACAGAATGCTGGAGGAAGGAAAAGAGAAAGCAGCCTGAACGTTGTAGTCTCTTGGGTAGAGCAAATAAGGTCATCCGTGTTAGCCTCCGAACTTGTGTTTAAGGCCTGGTGACTGTAATGATTTTCCTCTTCTTTACTCCACCAAACCTCCCCCAGGTTCTTCCCGCAAGGAGATCACCAAGCACTGGGAATGGCTGGAAAATAACTTACTCCAGACGCTGTCCATCTTCGACAATGAGGAAGACATCACCACCTTCGTCAAGGGCAAGATCCACGTAAGGTCCACCTTTCTGCTTCCGGTTCCCACGCCCGGCTCAGGGCAGGCAGCCTTCACCTGCGTCATCTCATTTACTTGTCAGACAGTGTGGTGTAGCCCTCATCTCCCTTTAACAGAGGTGGAGGCAAGCGTGTGCTCCCGTTCTCCTGCTCCCGAAAGGGGCGTTTGATCGAACTCATTGCCAGGCAGGCCCCTGCGCCTCGGGGCCAGGCCCGGGGTTGGAGCACGCTTGGCCACGACTTCCCATCCCCTGCAGGGGGCCTTAGAGCGAGCAGCTGACGGCCAGTCCCTTGGCTCACAGAACAGGGAAATCCTGCAAGTGCCAGACTAGCTGGAGGTACATTCCACTTAGGAAACCCACACGACTTACAACTGTGTGCGCCCCTGACGCAGCCCACCCCCTCCCTGGTGTTGGTCCCACAGCATAGGCACACGTGGGTCCCAGGATGCTCCCCTCCGGTCCATTCTGCAGAACGAGAGCCACGAGGCTTGCTGCCCTGGCATTTATCGAGCACTTCTTGCCAAGTCCTGCACCCAACCCGTGCGGTTCAGGGAACTGGCGCAGTCACACACCGTACACTGCGTGGGGTGTGCTACAGCTGTGAGAACTGGAGCCATGGATCAAAGCCCATAGCCACAGGGATGCTTCAACTTTTCCTCTTTGGGGGCTCATTCACGCGATAATGAGCCTCTACCCGAGTGCATGGGCCTGTGCATCTCCTTTCCATCCAGGGATTTTGCCTTAGATTAGGTTTCTCGGAGGGCTCTTACTGGGTCCAAGTTTAGCTATGCGGGGTTGCTTTGGGCAGGGCCCCGTGACTTCATTATTCCAGAACCTTCTAGAGAGTTCCTCAGCTCCTCCCCGTGCACTTTGAGACTCTGAGCAGGACCCGTATTAGCTTTCTTGCTCCACGAGAAAAGGCAAGGAGAATAGAGGCACGTCTCGCCTCTCCCAGTGAGCAAGCTGGGCAATAACAGTAAGAACAATAGTGAGGAAGCCACATTATCGAATGCTTCCCACGTGCCAGATCCAAAGTCACCAACAGAATGGAACGAAAATTTCTCCGTGACGCACGGGTTAAGGAAGAAATGTGCATTAGAAAATATTTAGAACCGGATGGTCATCAGAATGCCACTGCATATCTGAATTTGTGGGCTGCGGAAACAGGAAGACACAGCGGGACATTTGAGGGCTTAAATCTTAGGAGGAGAAGAAAGGGTGGACATTCACGAGCCAAGAGTCCAAGTCAGTAAGTTAGCTTGTCTAAGCCCAGAAATGAGGAAATCAGAAGGAAGTAGTAAAGGGCAGAAGTTAACTGCAGAGGAAATAAGAGAATGTTGCAGACGGACAACAGGTCCTGGAAACGACCTAAGACAAACCTGTGGCAAAAGGGGCCCAGGACCAAGGCGGGAAGCCTCAAACGAGCAGGGTTGGGAAGGAACTAGGAGGAGCACCTACAAAAAAGCAGAATTTTAGAAAAGAGAGAAAAATGCCATACGCTTCGAGGCCCCACCCAGGCCCGTTATCCAGGAGTCCTGGAAGGCAGCAGTCCTCGGTGGGTCTCACGGGCTGAATGCCAGGTGCAGATAGGCCGGGCTTCTTCTGGAGGCTCGGGGCAGGGAGGACCTGTTTCCTCGCCAGTTCTGGCTTTTAGGGGCTGCTGGTCTTCCTCAGTCCTGGGCCCCTTCCTCCAGTGCGAGCAGCGTGGCACCTTAGATCACGCCCTCTCTGTCACCACTCCTGTCCTCTGTCAGCTCTGCCCCTCCTGCCTCCTCTTTACAAGGACCCTCGTGATGATATATTTGCCTCACCTGGATAATCCAGGGCCCTCTCCCTGGGTCAGAAGCTGTACTTACTTAGCACATCTGCAGAGTCCCTTTTGCCACATAAGGTAACCTCTACCCCAGCTCTGGGGTTTGGGATGTGGACATCTTTGGGGGGCTCTGACTTGGCCTACCACGTAATATAACTGAAACTGGGACTCGGGAAAAAAAGAAGAAACCTGAATATGCCTAGCACTTTTAAAGAAATGGACTCAGTCACTTAAAATCAGCCCAGTGATGTTTACAGTCCCGTTCTGTCGGCTAACAGGCCAAATCCCAGCCCTGTGATAGCCAGGCCAGCTCATTCCCATTGGTAGGGACCGTTCCTCCTGCAACACCATTCCTCAAGGACAAGGCGTTGGGAAGACGGGCCCCGGGAGAGCGCAGATGGAAAGGCAGAGTAGGAGAGGTCAGCCCCTCTGCTCCCTGCTTGGGGGTCTCCCAGCTGCAGGGCGCAGGGAAGAGGGGGCTTCCGACTGAGACCCAGGAAGGTGCCCGGAGGGATAGAGCACGGGTGATGGCCCAACCCGCACTCCACTGGTGGGGCTGCGTCCCCGGCCTCCCAGTGGGTGGGACTGAGGGCCCCAGAACACAAAGCTGGGGCCTTAGTAGCAAGGCAGGCGCTTTGCAGCCTCTGGTCCCCACCCAGGCCCCTGGCTGTCCTCCCTGCCTCTGGATGGGGGGGGCACGTGGCCGCCAGGAGGCCCGGTGGGAGCAGTAGGCCAGGCCCCAAACACTGGCCTTGAATTACCTTAGTTTATCGAAGAATCATCGTCCTAGAAAATCTGGCTCTGTGGCCCAGGGTGAGGTCTCTGGGCATCCTGGTTACTGGGCAGTAAAGATGCTGGCAGAACACAGCACGGGTGTGTTTTGAGCTGGGGGCCCCCCCGAGCCGGGTGGGCCGTGCAGCCGGTCTGGGGGAGGGGTCAAGAAGCAGAAGCCCCTGGTATATTGAGGGAGGGAGGAGAAAGTCAAATAAATACAGAGCATCCTTGTCTTGAGAAAAGCACTTGGCAGAACTTTGCTGCTGCCGGGTGCCATTGGGGTAAAGAGAGAGGGAAAGAGAACACCTCGCGTTTGCTCGGAGGAGCATCCATGCCCGTGTCTGAAGGGAACCAGCAGAGTCGGCAAGAGGGAGGCTCCCTGCTTATTGAATACACTGCTGTACGCGGGGTGTCTTCTGCCACGATTATGATATCTTCCAGAAAGCTTACGTAGAAATAAACGTTTATTTGAAAAGGCGCTACTTCCGGCCAGCCATGCTGGAGGTATTGTTAGCTCAGGCAGCTGAGGGAACCCCCCGGCATCTGTCCCACCTCGGGCCTCGGCCTCACCAGCTTGTGGCCCTGGGTCGCGGCGCCAGCCCCTCCCCCTGCCCCCGCCACCAGGGCCTGCCGGAATCAGTCCCCTTGTCCCCCTGCAGGGCATCATCGCCGAAGAGAACAAGAACCTACAGCCACAGGGAGACGAGGACCCTGGGAAATTCAAGGAGGCCGAGCTGAAGCTGCGGAAGCAGTTTGGGATGCCCGAGGGGGAGAAGCTGGTCAACTACTACTCCTGCAGCTACTGGAAGGGCCGCGTGCCCCGGCAGGGCTGGCTCTACCTGAGCGTCAACCACCTCTGCTTCTACTCCTTCCTGCTGGGGAAGGAAGGTGAGCGGCCCCCACCCCCGCCCCGCAGCGGGCCCGCCTCTCCCAACCGCAGTGGCTTCCTCCCCGCGGCCCCCTGGTATTCTGAGCCTGCACACCACTCCCCGCCCCGGAGGATCTCCCTGAAACCCAGTGCGCCTCTGCGGTTCACAGCAAGGAGGCCCAGACCTGAGGCAGGCAGGCGCCTGGCTCTCGGGGGCTCCTGGCGCACCTGCACCCCCCCGCTGGGCTTCTTCCCAGAGGGACAGCTCAGGGGCTCCCTGCTCTCCTCCAAGTCGAACATTCCAGGGCCAGCGCCATCCCGGAGCGGCAGAATGTGGTGCAGGGGCCTCGCTGGGGGAGGCCGTGGCCTCGGGGCACAAGGCAGACTCCCCAGGGCAGCCACGCCACCCCCAGAAAGAGCTCCCAGGGCTTCAGCCCTTCCAGGCGCAGCGAGTCCTTGCCCCACCGCGCACGCACCTGCCACACGCCCTTCCCCTGCCCTCCTCCCACCTGGCACCTCCTCACCGGGCAGGGTCCCCACCGGCTCACCTTCCTGGGCTGTTCCTGTCACCCCTTCCCCATTTATGGGGCAGATACGCCCTGGGATGTTCTCAGGGTGGGGTGCCGGGTTGGCCTCGGATGCAGAGGAGACCCCCATGGCCCGGGCCTTCCTCACCGAGCCCCTGTCCCGGGACAGCCAGGCTCGGGCACAGGGGGGCCTACGGTGCGTGATGCCCTCGGGCTCGGCTGTCCTGCCCTCCGGCCCCTGTGACCCACCGGCATGTGTGTCCCTGCTGGTGTCCAGTGAGCCTGGTGGTGCAGTGGGTGGACGTCACGAGGCTGGAGAAGAACGCCACGCTGCTCTTCCCCGAGAGCATCCGTGTGGACACGCGGGACCAGGAGCTCTTCTTCTCCATGTTCCTCAACATCGGCGAGACCTTCAAGCTCATGGAGCAGCTGGCCAACCTGGCCATGCGGCAGCTGCTGGACAGTGAGGGCTTCCTGGAGGAGAAGGCGCTGCCCCGGCCCACCCGGCCACACAGAAACATCTCGGCTCTGAAGCGGTGCGCAGCCCCCTCGGGTGGGAGGGCCTGGAAAGGGCCGGTTGCCCATAGTTACAGGAGGGCACCGTCCAAGGACGTCGTTCTCCCTATGCCAGTGACAGGGTGCTTTTAGAGCCTTCCAGAAAGGAAAGGAGCAAGGGCCAGGACTTGACTGTGTCGTCCATCAGACTGTGCCCACCAGGCCCTGCTCAGGCTGCCTGCAGCCCCTGTGGCACCGGGGGAAGAGATGGTTTACAAGGAAAGAGCTACCAAGCGGGCCAGGAGCAGGGTGCTAGGTGGCCGCCTCCCACAGTCATCCGGCAGGCATGCCTTGGTGTCCATCCCAAGTTCAGGAGGTGTCCCCGTGGGGCCGGGCCTTCCCCGGGGGCAGAGGCACACCAGACAGGTGTGGGGCGCCTCCCGGCCCTGGGGCCCCATCCGCCCTCAGCACCCAGCAGGTGACTTGTCAAACCTTGTCAAGCCTCTGGCTGTCCTCCAAAGCCCTCGGGGCTCCAGGGCGTCCTGTTTGCTGACCGATCTCTGCTGGTCGTACAGATGGGTCTCGTGGCACCTGGCCATCTGCCAAGTGTGTTCCGTTGGACTCTGAGATCCCTGGGCGGGACTTGCTCACAGGAGGACCCCAAAGAGCCCGATCCCATGTGGCAGCCCCCTTGCCGGCATGCTGGCCCTAACGCCTCTCCCCTTTCTTACCCTTCCCCACCCCCCTGCCGGCCCGCCGTGCCTCCCCAGAGACCTGGATGCCCGAGCCAAGAACGAGTGCTACCGAGCCACATTCCGGCTGCCCAGGGACGAGCGCCTGGACGGTCACACGGGCTGTACCCTGTGGACCCCCTTCAACAAGCTGCACATCCCTGGCCAGATGTTCATCTCCAGCAACTACATCTGCTTCGCCAGCAAGGAGGAGGATGCCTGCCACCTCATCATACCACTGCGGGAGGTGAGCCCCCGCCCCCCAGCTCTGCTCTGATGCCCTGGGGCACCTGGTGGGGGCCGCCGGCCCAGGCAGCCCCCCCGGGGTTCGGTGATGGGCCGGTGGAGGGCACAGAGAGAGTTAGCAGCTTCTCCGAGCCCCACCTCATGCTGGGGCCCTGTAGGCATGGGGTGAGCTGGATGCCCCCCGGGGGTCACCTCCCCTGGTGGGGAGACAGCCTGGGGTTCAGCGTGCCAGGAAAGCTCAGCTAACTTCAGGAAAGTCCTGCGCCTCCCCGATCAGATCCCAGAGGCCGCCTGCGGGGCAGTGTCCCTGAGTCCTGCCTTCCTGGCCCAGCAGTTGGACTTTAGCAAAGCCCCACTCTGGCTGGGCTGGGAGGACTTTACCCTAAACAGCCTCACCATGTCACTCTCAGAGGCCACCTCACTGTTCCTCTCCTGACACTCGACTTGGCTGTGACTCAGACTCCAGCAGGGCTGCTGAAAGTCCGCTCACCTGTCAGGGTGGGAGATGGTTGTCACCCGTCACAGGTAGGGGTCGGCACTCACCTGTCAGAGGTGGGGGGTCTGCTCTCACCTGTCACAGGTAGGGATCAGCTCTCATCCATCATAGGTAGGGGGTCGGCGCTCACCCATCACGGGTAGGGGTCGGCTCTCACCCGTCACAGGTAGGGGGTCGGCGCTCACCCGTCACAGGTAGGGGGTCGGTTCTCACCCGTCACAGGTAGGGGTCGGCGCTCACCCGTCACAGGTAGGGGTCGCCTCTCATCCATCAGAGGTAGGGGTCAGCTCTCACCTGTCAGAAGTTTTTTTCCCTCAGGTTTCTTGGGCTTCTACAGTGACCCTGAAGGAAGCAAGGCAGTTTGTCTTACACCGCAGTGAGGGATGTGGACAGTGAGAGAGAGGGCCCCCGCCCAGATGGAAAGCACCAACAGACCCCAGAAGGTCAGAACAGGTCCCCAGGCCTCCTTTTCCTCATGGACCACCAGGGCAGATAGGCTGTTTAGCTGTGTGAAGCACAGTGAGGTGCTTAAGTTATGACCTAAATCACAGTATCCTGATTTTATTAACAGCCTGGAGTGGTGAGGCCCCCGCTGCATTTACAAAGCCGTCCAGGTGTGGCACAGCGCTGATAGGTGCAGGGTTGCGGCGGGGAGGGCGTCTGTGTACTGCCTCATTTCCCCCAGGGCAGCCTGCGGCACGGGACTCGAAAGAGCCACAGCTCCAGAAGCTCCCGGCTGAGGGCTCAGGACACCTCTGACCCCACGGCCCCTGTTCCTGCTGGGCCATGAGCCTGCCCTGGGCCAAGGCCTGAGGGCGGGTGCAGAGGTCTCCGAAGCCCTCCACTCTGTTTCTCCCGATGATTCCACCGTTTCATCTGATGGCGGAGAGCTCTGGCTGAGGTGGGGAGCGGGACTGACTCAGTGGTCCCGCAGGACTGGCACCGATGGGCCCCAGTGTGCCCACCAGGGGCCTTCCCGGCGCCTCCCCCTCAGAGCAGGCTGCATTCCCGCTTCCCGTGGGCTCTGGACATTATGCCCCCAAACATGCTCTTGTCATCGCTGCCTCAGGAAGCATTCCTTCCATCCGTCCGCTCAGCTGAAGAGCAGGAGCTGGCCTGGATGCCGAGCTGGCCTTGATCCCGCATCTCGCGTTCCCCTCTCCATGGCCGCCCGCCCAGGAGGGTGCTAGCTGCCCGGAGGCCACTGTGCTCCCGCGTGCACAAAGCCGGCCAGCTTCCTATCCCCGGACACCAACAGCTGGTGCTTGATTTGCCTTCACAGGTGACCATTGTCGAAAAAGCCGACAGCTCCAGTGTCCTGCCCAGCCCTCTGTCCATCAGCACCAAGAGCAAAATGACCTTCCTGTTCGCCAACCTGAAAGACCGCGATTTCTTAGTGCAGAGAATCTCCGACTTCCTCCAGAAGATGCCGTCCAAGCAGCCCAGAGACTGCGGCGGGGGACGGAAAGCCAGCGCCGCAGAGCCAGCCCCAGAGGTCAGAGGGCCCCCTGCGAGTGGCAGGCCGGGGGGTGGTCAGGGCCGGGAGAAGAGCCTGGACAGCCGTCAGCCTCCATGCTGCTGCCTGCCATGGGCCTCAGGTGGGAGGACCCCTGTGGGTGCAGGTTGGCAAGCCACACCCGGCTCTGTCCCCCACCGCGCCCCCCAGTCCTCCTGAGTGCCACCCACCTGTCTCAAACTCCATCCATACAAGAAACCTTCTCTGGCTTGACCAGCCAGCCTCATGCTCGTGTCCATCCCTTAGGAACTTCTGCCACACTGTCGAGTCCTAGCCAGCTTGGGGTTTATTTACTGGTATTTCTCCTGTCCATCTTTAACCTTAAAGGGATTTTCACAGGGAAACACCTCTTTTTTTTTTTTTTTTTTTTTTTTTTTTTAGTCTTTTTTAGAGGGGAGGGAAACCTCTTTTTTAAAGACTTAACTTCAATGTCATTATTACACCAACAGAATTAACAGTAATTCCTTAGTATCAAATACAGTTGACTTTTGAACAACGCAAAGGTCAGGGGTGTCGACCCCTCACACAGTCAGAAATCCACGTAGAACTTGTGACTCCTCCGAAATTTAACTACTAACAGCTCACACTGGACTGGAAGCCTTACTCGGCATAAACAGTTGATTAACCTGGATTTGGTACGTTATGCATGTTATATACCATATTCTTAAAATAACGGGAAAGAAAATGTGATTGAGAAAATCGTAAGGGAAGGAAGACGTGCTTACAGTGCTGTGTTTATCCAAAACAGTGAGCCTGCGCACTAGGAACCCGGGTTGCTCCGAGGTCAGCTGTACTTGTGTTTGCGTTTCCCCAAATGCAGGTGTGCTTTTTACCATGTAGGCATCATGGGCCTTGAGATACACATAGGTCATATGTGGTTGGCCGATACGTCACTTAAATTCCTTTCGATCTGAGGAGGTCTGCTCCATCGCTCCTTCTTCTTGTGGGATTTTGTTGAAGGAGAGAGATCTTTTGTGCTGTAAAGGGCCTCGCGGTCCGGTTCTTCCTGATAGCATCCCTCTGGAGGCGTTCACCATGTTCTTCTGTCCCCTGTAGGTTGGTGGTTGAATAGGGGGACCCAGATCAGATTCAGATTTGGTTATTTGTGTGTTTAGGGGCAGGTCGGCTTGTAGGCGGGGTTGAGGAGCTATGTACGTCCACCGAGAGCTATAGCCAGCACTCGCTCTTCTTGTCACGTGCTGTTCTCAGCCCCTTTGCATGGATCTACTAATTCATCAGGGTTTGCAAGAAGGTGGCCGTCTACTGCTGTAAGTTCTTCTGCTTATGAGCTGGAATCCGTTCATAAACAGAACCCCCCTCATCGACTACTTCACGCTGGAGGCACAGTTCGCCTAGAAAAGGCAGAGGAGATCCTTTTTCCTTGCTTTTGCTCGCCAGTTGTTAAAATGAGGAGCTGCACTTCTAGTATCTTCCGAATGTGATCGAGTCATCGGCGATGTTCAGTTTGTGGTATGACTATGAACTTACAGATTTAGGCAGCTTGATGTGCTTCAGTCCACGACAGTGATTACCCACAAGTCCATCTGCGACCAGAGGGAGCCCACTGAGGTTGGCACCGCCGTGGCCATATTCAGTCACTTCCTGGGGTGACAAAGTATGTGTGCTGTGGGTCAGTCTGAGTTTATGAAAACACTTCATGAGTAGAAGAGTCCTTGTAAATATCCACATTGCTGGCTTCTCCGGAAAACCCAGCAGCCCTGGCATTACGGGGTCCATATTCCCGCAGGGGGACATTGGAGCCGAGCGGTGGCACATGCCACACCCGGTCCGGCTCACGGAGG
Source organism: Procyon lotor (assembly GCA_028646535.1). Lineage (NCBI taxonomy): Eukaryota > Metazoa > Chordata > Mammalia > Carnivora > Procyonidae > Procyon > Procyon lotor. The sequence continues at coordinate 123,813,071 of CM053607.1, read as the reverse complement.
CCTTTACATTTTCTACCCCCGTGGTCAATCCCCAGGAAGCTGTTAAGTAGATAGGGAAGGGATGGGGAGGGGCAGGGAAGGGATGGGGAGGGGCCGGACAGACTCTGTTCGTTGGAGACATTTAGAACGGTTTCTTACAGGAAGGTGGGCTTGATCTGGGACTTCAGGAGAGACTGAGTTTAGATTGGGTGAAAAGGGACACAAGCAAAGATGTCGAGCTGCCTTCATGAGGCCCACCATGACAAATGACAGGGCCTACCGGGCCAGAGTACACACAGACCCCAGGCCCCTTCTAAACGCTCACCATTCACCCAACATAGTTTTGGGGGCTCTTTAAAGATTTTATTTATTTATTTTTGAGAGAGAGCATGAGTAGGGGCTGGGGGAGGGGTGGAGGAAGGGGGACAAGCAGACTCTGTGTGGAGCAGGGAGCCCGATGTGGGGCTCATTCCCATGACCCTGAGATCACGACCTGAGCTGAAACCAAGAGTCAGATGCTTAACTCACTGAGCCCCCCAGGCACCCCCTGCCAACATGGTTTTATTGCATTTCCCTTAGGTGCCGGGTGCTATCCTAGGCACTGGGAATAGAGTGGTGAAGAGATTAGACAGCGTGTATTCTAGTGAGAGAGACAGACAGTGAGCAAACATCGGAGATACAGCAGGTGCTGATCTATGGATAAAAACAGAGCAGAATAACGGGGTCAGGGGAAAAGAGGGGTTCTGATCAAGCTTGAAAGAAGCAAGGGAACAAGCCATGAAGTAAGTACCTGGGGAAAGGGCGTTGGAAGCAGAGGGAATAGTAGGTGCAAAGGCCCAGAGATGGGATTGGGCTTGGCACTGGCTACAGAGGCGAGCAAAGACCAGTGTGGAAGGTGAGGTTAGGGAGGAAGCAAGAAGCCCGAGCACGGAAGCCTGTAGGCCTTGTGGGCACTTTAGCTCTGACTCTGAGTGAGATGGGAAGCCATTGTGGACTTCTGGCCAGAGGAGCGACACAATCCGTGCGCGCTTTACTAGAATGAGCCTGGCCTGCCAGGTCGGGAGTGGGCTGGAGGCGCGGCCGCTCTGTACGGAAGGCACACGCAGCTCTGGAGCCGCTGAAAACCTGGCTGGTCCACACCGAAATGTGTCACAACCGCCAGCTCCACACCAGAGCGTGAAGATTCGCTCTGAAAAAGGAGAATGGAAAAGATCTCAATAACTTTCTATCATAATTCCATGTTGTAACAACCGTATATGGGCTCTAGCGGATTAAATGAAACCTGTTATTTGAAATTCATCCCCGCGATTTCTCCTCTGTATTTTAACGTGGCTGCCGGGACCTGTTAAATTACATATGCTGCTCTCATTCTATTTCCCTTGGGCAGTGCTGCGCTCAAGAGGCCCGGGTAGAAGCCGACAGGAGTTGAAAGGCTGTTACGGTAATCAGGACACGGAATGCTAGAGCCTTGGTCAAGGGTGGGAGCAGAGGAGCTCAAAAGTGGTCAAATTCAGGAGGTCCTTTTTTGTTGTTTTTTTTTAATTGTGGTAAAAGACACATAACCTGAGACTCACCACGTGACCCATTTTGAAGTGTACAGTTCAGTGGCTTGACGTCCATTCACCTCTTGCGCCCCCCACCCCCCCATCCATCCCCAGCACTCTTTCCATCTTGCAGAACTGAAACACTAACCCTCCTCCCCCTCCTCGCTGCCCCCGGGAACCACCACTCCCCTCTCTGCTTCTATGACTCTGACCGCTCCAGGGGCCTCTTAGAAGAGGAATCCTGTGGTATCTGCCCTTCCGTGGTTGGCTGATCTCATTAGTGTCGTGTCCTCAAGGTTCGTCCTCATGGTAGCAATGTCAGAATTTCCTTCCTTTTCAAGGCTGAATAATAGACCATCAGTAATAGACCATAATACACCATGGTAGGTGTATGTCATATTTGTTTTTCCATTAGTCCTTTTTTTTTTTTTTGAGAGAGAGAGAGAGTGCGTGAGCCAGGGGCTAGAGGGTAGAGGGAGAGAGAGAATCTTAAGTAGGCTCCACGTTTAGCATGGAGCCCAACGCAAGCCTTAATCTCACAGACCTTTGCTGAAATCAAGAGTCCGACACTTAACCCACTAAGCCCCCCAGGGGCCGCTGTCCATCTTTTGATGGACCCTTGGGTTGCTTCTCCCTTCGGGCTATTATATGATGCTGTTACGAATGCAAGTGTACACGAATCTCTTCGAGACCCTGCTTTCAGTTCTGAGGGGGAGATGTCAGGAATGGAATTGCCGGGAAGACGTCGATGGGGAATCCAGTGTTTAGTATTTTGAGGAACTGCCTTACCTTCCTCCACAGCAGCTGCGTCATTTATTTTACGTTCCCACCGGCAATGCACAAGGGTCCCAGGTTCTCCGCATCCTTGCCGATGCTGGTCATCGTCCAGAGTTTTTACAATGACCATTTTAATGGGTGTAGAGTGGTATCGCATTGTGGTTTTGATTTGCGTTTCCCCAGTGCTCAGTGATATTGGGTATCTTTTCGTGTCCTCTTGGCCATTTGTCCAGCTTCTTTGGAGAAATGTCTATTCAAGTCTGTCCCCCCCTTTTTTTTAAGTTGGATTGTTGTCAAGTTGTAGATATTCTCTATATATTCTGGCTATTAACCCATCAGATATATAATTTGCAAATATTTTCTCTCATTCCCATGGATTATCTTCTCATTTTGATGATTGTGTCCTTTGACGTATGGAAGTTTTACATTTTTATGTAGTCCAGTTTATCTATTTTTCTTTTATTTCTTGTGCTTTTAACGTCATCTCCCCAGCTTGTACACGATCCTCCCGAAAGTACAGAAGGATTCACGTCATTTAAAACCGAGCAACAGAGGATTATGATCCCAACCCATACGAAGGCATCACGGGAGGGAAAGAAACAAACCAAGTAACCTTCCACAGACCTTGAAGGTCCGTCAGAAGAGTGTTCCCCCAAAGCAGATGAAAACCGTACCCTAGTGTTTCAAAATGATCTAAAAAGAATTAGAAAAGTAAGAGAAACTACTAAAGAATGGTATAAGTAAAATCTTTTAGAAAGCTCAGAAACAAAGCGACCAGTCAACAGAAACAAGATTTGAAGGGACTCGGGAGAAATTTTTCAGAAATAAGTATTGCACAAAGGAGAACACAACACTGAATAGACTTGAAGGGATAAGGAAGGAATGGGCGTCAGAGGAGAGCCAAACCAGTGAAGAAAGAAAAAAAATGGTCAGGAGCTGTGATAAAGAAGTCAAAGAAGATCCAACTTATGCATGAGAGCACAGACTAACAACTGATAGAAACTACCAGTCGAGGACACTTTTGTGACTATGCGTGGTGGAAGGGCGTGTCATGCGTCTGGGGAAAACCAGTCCAGAATAGTCAGTATTGTTACAGAATGCAGTAGGAACTATTTCAAGATTTTTTTAAAAAATCTTTGGGGCAACCAGTCAAAAAAGACCCAAGTCATTTATGAAAGAAGAAAATCAGAGTGGGTTCAGACATTTCGATAGCAACATCTTATACAGAGTAACATTTTATTTATTTTTATTTTTTTTAAATAAGCATCAGAGAGGTCTTTTTTTCTTAAGACTTATTTTTTTATTTGAGAGAGAGTGAGAGAGAGCATTCAAGCCTGGAGGGAGAGCATGCGAGGAGGGAGAGAGAGAGAATCTCAAGCAGACTCCATGCAGAGCCTGACGTGGGGCTCAATCCCAGGACCCTGAGACCATGACCTGAGCCAAAATCAAGTCAGATGCTCAATGAATGAACTGAGCCACCCGGGTGCCCCCAGAATAACATTTTAAAGATACACCATTTTTGAAAAGCACCAGTGAAAAATTTTATATCGGCAAACTAAGATTCAGGAAGTAAGACACAGGAAGTAAGTAAAGAATGTGTAGGAATTTAAGAACTCTAATGGCTTTATGGGGCGCCTGGGTGGCTTAGTTAAGTGTCTGCCTTCGGCTCAGGTTACGATCTCAGGGTCCTGGGATCAAGTCCCGCATTGGGCTCTCTGCTCAGCAGGGAGTCTGCTTCTCCCTCTCCCCCTGCCTCTCCCCCTGCTGGTTCTCTCTCCCTCCCTCCCTCCTCTCTCTTTCAAATAAATAAAATTTTTTTTTTTAAGGCATGGAAAGTAGAGTAAGTTCGTCGATTGCCTCACTACCGGAGAGTGAAACTGTATCACTGTATGTTGGCAGGGAAAGCGGGGATGGGGGTGAAGAGGCTCACTCGCTGATTTCAGTATTGCCCGCAGGAGGGAATCGACAGGGTCTAGGAAGAAAGGACCTGGGTACTAGGGTACTACGTGTTAGATACTAGAACGTAAAGGTATACTTTCTGACAAATTGGAGGGAAAGGAAACAGTCTAAACAGCTCTTTGAGGAGTTTGTATAAAGGTCAGCTGAGAAGAACGGGGGTCACTTCAGTTGAAGTGTGACCTATGCACCCTAAAGGGCAGGGAGCGCAGGTGGACAGCTCAGTGAACACGGCGTGAGAGCGCCGCCCAGTGTAAGCACGCGGACGGCTTGTAGGGACGGCGCCGGCAGGATCCAGTCCTTGGGTCCACTGGGGGGTCGGGGGGAGGCACCCAGAGGGAGGTCCCTGAGGTGGAAGGGTGGAAGGGTGGGACTATGGGCCACGGATGCAGGAAGGGCCGTGGCCGTGGCTGTGATGGGCCTCAGAGTGCTTGCACTCACTCGCTCAGTGGAACAGGAGGCTGGAGGTGCTGTCGAGCAGGAAGTGAGGCGGGCAGGTGACTCAGGAGGTTAGCACTGGACGGATGTGCAAGGTTGTCACCTGCAGGCACGGGAGGGGTCAGCCCAGGAGAACGCAGGGCTCCCAGGTGGCGTGGCCCGTGAGCTCCCCGCCTTGCACGCGGCTGTCCCACAGGACAGTGTCGCCAAGGCCACGTCCGGGAGTCTGAGTCCCTGAGGTGCTCTGGGGCCTGCAAGTCCATCTGTGCCCTGGTCCCTTGGGGAACCTCAGGCAGGAAGCAGACTGAGTAGTACCATAGCAGACCCAAAATCCACTTCTGAAACACCAGCCGGGGGCAGAGGGATGGACTGTGGACGGGACCTAGCAGAGTTCGCTTCTTTTTTTTTCTTTTCTTTCCTTTTTTTTAAAAACAGCATCCCCAGGGTCAAACTGACGTACAGTATGCCACATATAGTCAAAGACTACCGTTCGGTGGGTTTAACACATATTCCTTGTGGACCCATCACCACAGGCAAGAAGAGGGCTCCCTACAAAGAACACAGAGTGGGTGAGGTCCTGCAGGAAGCCAGCCAGCCTCCCCTACCCCTGCCCCTTAGAGGACGGGTCCATGCCGGGGATTGGGATCAAAGACAACTGGAGCACGACGTGCAAAGGGGGCATTACTGGTCCACAAGCCAAGAAGTCCCTGCCGTCGGCCCCCTGTCTTCAGAAGGGCCTCTCTGGATGGGGCTTTCTGCTGGGAAGGCATAGTTCCCAGGCTGTGTTTGGGACAGTGGACGAGCAGGGGGCGGATGTCAGGCTTCACCCACGCCGGGCAAGAAGGGTCACGGCTGCCAGTGCTCCCCTGAGGAGAGGCGTTTACTGGGGAGGGGGTTCCAGAAAACCAGGAGACGAGCCCTGGAAGTCAGGGCTCCCCCGCAGACCTTTGTCCCTGATTCCTCCCTTCCTCCGCCAGCCTCATACTGCCACCCACCCCCGTACGTTCCCAGGCTCCATTTCTCAGCTCCTTGGCTGGCCGTGCAGTGGGAAAGCAGGTCCCTGGGCCTCCACCCTGGGAAGGGACCTACAGCCCCACGAGGCCCTGTTTATGGCTAAGCCCCGTGGCACCCGTGGCAGAGGAAGTCCGCAGGCAGGGCGCCTGCCTCTCACACCCAGTTCTAGTACGCCGGATGCCACAGCTCCCAGTCCTGAGCCGACAAGAGTGTCTAGGGCCAAGAGGTCATGTGGCCACTGCGGGACCCGCCACACGCCAGACGTGTGGACCCGAGGGAGACAGAAACGCGGGGAGCCCTGGGGACCCCAGCCAGCCCTCTTGGGTACCCCTTCTCCTTGGAAGGAACCCAGTGGACAGGTCCCCCAAGGGAGAAGGGGCAGGAAAGGGCTCCCTGCCTGGCTCTGTGGGGCCTGCTGCTCTATCCCAGCAGGTCCGACCCGACTGCTCCCCGCGGCCACCTGCTCCAACAGCTGACGGGCGAGCACATCAGAGACCCCCGCACTGGGCGGCCCACTCACTGGGTGTGTCACCTCCCCCCACCCCACCCCTTATTGTGTTTTTCAGCGCTCGCTGGCTCCCGCAGAGGCCGCAGATCAGCCCGCCAGCCCCACCAGCCCCCTGGGGGGCCGCCAGAGCTCCAGTGTGCAGGAGGCACCGACCGCGTCCCAGGGGCTGCTTAAACTCTTCCAGGGAAACTCGCCCATGGAGGACCTGGGGGCCAAGGGGGTAAGCCTGGAGCGTGGGCCCCATCACGGGACCCGGGCCTGGGAGGAGGCTTTATGCCTGCACGCCGCCTCAGGTCCTCGGGTGCCGAGGGACGTCGGGTGTCCAGGGGCACCCTGTCCGACCCGGGCTCGAGGCCTCCGCACGGGGGCTCATGTCGCTGCTGCCCGGCCGGGGCCCTCGTGGCCGTGTGCTGCAGATGGCGGAGGGCCCCGGCGCGCACGCCCAGAGCCTGTTTGCTTCTCCCCCAGGCCAAGGAGAAGATGAAAGAGGAGTCATGGGACATTCACTTCTTCGAGTACGGCCGTGGTGTGTGCATGTACCGCACGTCCAAGACGCGGGAGCTGGTGCTGAAGGGCATCCCCGAGAGCCTCCGCGGGGAGCTGTGGCTCCTCTTCTCTGGTGAGCGGCCCCGGCTGCGGCCTGCCCCCCCCCCCGGCCGCTGTGTGGGGACCCCACGGACCCCGGCCCAGCCTCCCGAGTCCACCAGGTGGGAGCTGCTAGTCCTTTCCAAGGCTGAGATGGGACTCTGAGCTGGGGGCTCTGTCCTGGGGCGCAGACACCGAGGCCAGGGCTCTGTCATACACATGGTGCCTTCCCACGTGCAGTGGGGGGCAAGCAGCCCCTGCCCTCACCAGGCCTCCTCTCCTCAGGACAGGCTGTCAGCCCACACGCCCATGGCCACCTGGACGGTCTCTTGAGAAGGCCACTCTTGTGGTGGGGCAACCCCTCCCCGGAGCGGTCACCAAGGAACCCTTGCCTCATGCCTCCTAATGGACCCCAGAGTTCCACTTCTCTGTGGCGCACTGACACCCCCAGTCTGCCCTGTCATGGCCCCCACGGCCCCAGCAGGAGGGGAGGAGGCGGGAGACAGCTGCCGGCTGTGTCTCCTCAGGGGCCTGGAACGAGATGGTGACTCACCCTGGCTACTACGCCGAGCTGGTGGAGAAGTCCACGGGCAAGTACAGCCTGGCCACGGAGGAGATCGAGCGAGACCTCCACCGCTCCATGCCCGAGCACCCCGCCTTCCAGAACGAGCTGGGCATCGCCGCCCTCCGGCGGGTGCTGACTGCCTACGCTTTCCGAAACCCCACCATCGGCTACTGTCAGGTAAAGGGGGTGAGCCGGACCCAGGGCCCACACCTCCCGCCAGCGGCTCACTCAGCAGCCCGAGTGTGCCCTGTGCCCCCGGAAGAGCCCGACCACCGAGGCCATAACGGGAGCCACTCTTACCTGCTCGCTCTGCCCCACGGCAGGGACCGCTTTCTGTGGGCTCGGGTCTGGGTCCTGGAGCATTTAGTGGTCTGCTGTCTGCCAACGACTCCCCTGCTAATCCCCATTCTGCCCTCCGTCTCTACGGCTGTGCCCGCCTGAAGTACGTCCCAGAAACAGAGTCACGCGGGACTCGCCTCTTGGGGGCTGGCGCAGTGTCCTCGGGGCTCAGAGCCATTGGGTCCCGTGTCAGATGCTCTCGAACCATAGTGCACTCCGTGTGCAGGCCACACTCGCTCTCCCCCGTGCGTCTTCAGCTGGGCGCGTGCATGGCTCCTTCCTGTCCCTGCCTCTCTTGAGTCCGTACCCACAAGTGCAATTGCTGGACCGTGTGCCAATTCGACCTTTAATTTTTGGTTTGGTTTGGCTTTGGAGTGGCCATAGTGCTCTGCACAGCGGGGACACCATCTTACGCCCCCCACCCCCAGCAATGCACAAGGTTCCACTTGCCCCTCGTGCTCGCCGTGCTTGCCTTCTAGTCTCTGGACCGTGGCCACCCGAATGGCATGAGGTGGCATCTCATTGTGGTTTCGAGGTGCACTTCCGGCAGCATCTGATTTGACATGGGGGGGGGCGTTTTCTGGGCCCCGTGCGATGGCGTTCTATTTCCCCTGAGACTGTGTCCGTGTTTCTGAGAAGCATGCCGCCCCTTCAGAAGTCGCTTTCTGCACAGCCAATGTTCTTTGAGACCTGTTACCGGGGCAGGGAACAGCTGGAGAGAGTTTTTAAGATCGAAGCCCGTTGGGCACAGGCTCTATGTGGCCCCCCGTTGGGCACAGGCTCTGTGTGGCCCCCCTTCAACCTCAGCCATATGGCTGTCGCATGGGGCTCACTCACCCATCCACTGAGCCCCGGATGGGGCTCATCACCATCCCTCTGACCCCAGAAACTGCTCTGAAGAAGAGCCATATGCCCAGTTCCTCCGTCTCGGCTCTCCAAGTGCCCACTGGCCCGAATGGAGGGATCTGGCTTGCCAAAATTTGTTTCCCGCAAACAGCCTTTTGGTAGATCGCCTGCCGTTGTCATTTGTCGCGGTCGGACTTGCGTGGAAAGTGAGGCTGTGCAGGCCCCTTGGGGGGATGGGGTGGTTTTACACGGTGCCCGGGCTCCATGAGCCTCCCCTTTGCCGTCTCTGTGCCCACAGGCCATGAACATCGTCACCTCCGTGCTCCTGCTCTACGGCAGCGAGGAGGAGGCCTTCTGGCTGCTGGTGGCCCTCTGTGAGCGCATGCTGCCTGACTATTACAACACCAGGGTGGTGGGTGAGTGCCCGAGGCGCCGAGGCTCCCCGCGGGGGTGACGGGCTTCCCCGGGCCAGCCTCCACACCGAGCACTCAGCACAAGCGAGCTCTCGGGGGCCCCACAGACAGGCAGCAGGCTGCAGACCCTCACGGCTCCCGTTCCCCAGGTGAGGCTGAGAAATGACCACACAGCTAGAAGGCAGAGGCCACACACGGACCCCCGGCCACCTTGCCTGGATCCTGTGCAGCTCCCGAGGAGTTGCTGGCAGCGAGAGGAGCTAGTACACATTCAGTGGTTTTTAGAGGTCAGCCTGGGACCTCCGTTCTTAGCCGCCTGACTCTCCGTAAGGCTTTTCACTGTGCAGGATTCCCAGCCTCGCAGCGAGAAGGGGGTAGTACCTCCCCACGCGCCCGTCACCCAGCCTCGACGACTACGAGCGACAGCCCGAAGAGTCTGCGTGATTAAACGGAAACACACTGGCGAATATATTTAATTACGGACCTGACTTAGTCTGCTATTTGGAGATGCCCTTCCCCTACCATTTGGTTTGGGGGGGGTCTCCCCCTCTGGAGTTCATAAGCTTCAGGGCAGGACCCACAGCAGCCACCAAGGCTCCTGTTTACTCCGGACACTTCTAGAAGGGAGAGATTTGTATTTCTCCCAAAGTACATCCAGGCACAGTGGGAGCAAGTGTTCTTTTCCCACAGTGGTTTGAACGCTGTGGAAGGGACGCCCGCACGCTGTTTCTGTCTCGTTTCCTCCAGCCCGTCCCCTCCAGCCCCGTGTGCGGGCAGAGCTGGCCGGGGGGGCCCGAGCCAGCGGCATGGGCTTGGCCCTCAGACTCCCTCGTCCTCTCCCTAGGGGCCCTGGTGGACCAAGGCATCTTTGAAGAGCTCACGAGAGACTTCCTGCCGCAGCTCTCCGAGAAGATGCAGGACCTGGGGGTGATCTCCAGCATCTCTCTCTCCTGGTTCCTGACCCTCTTCCTCAGCGTCATGCCCTTCGAGAGCGCTGTGGTCATCGTCGACTGCTTCTTCTACGAGGGCATCAAGGTGATCCTGCAGGTGGCCTTGGCCATCCTGGATGCCAACATGGAGCAGCTGCTGGGCTGCGGCGACGAGGGCGAGGCCATGACCGTCCTGGGCAGGTGACCGAGCCGGCCTCCCTCGTGCTGCCGGGCTGCTGGCCGGCACCGCCAAGGATGGCAGGGCCTGGCCCCCCCGCAGCCCCGGGCACTCCTCACTCCGCACGCACTGCCTGCGTTCCTACTGAACACACTCTGGGCCCCGGGGGGGTGGGGGGGGCAGGAGGGAGCCTCCTTTCTGGCGGAAACTGGCCCACAAAACAGCCCTGGGGCATGGTAGCTCTGGGAATGGATCAGATGGGCTGGAGCCCCCCCTGGGGGGGTGGGGGGCCGTACAGCCGGAACAGCCTGGCCTCCAGCCACGGGCAGACACCCCGAATCTGCTCTTCTCCCAGAGCAGTCCTGACGCTGCTCTCCCCGGCTCAGCATCACTCCCCCTCACCATTACCCCAGATGGAGGGGCCCCCGCCGGACTTGCCCACACAGCTGAGTGGGCTCATAGGTGCCTGTCTTCCTGGCCACCACCTGCCCCCTCAGTCCTCACATCCCAGCCTCGCACACTCTCTGGGATCCAGCCCCTCCCCACCCCCCGCCTCTGTGCTGGCCCGCGGTCCCCTGCCTTGGGCCCTGGGCCCTGAGCCTGCGTCGTCACCGTGTTGCCTGCTCCAGCCCCAGCCAGCAGCATCCCACAGAGCTCATTCTCCTCAGAATCTGACCCTGGGACTCCCCGTGCCACTAGTGGTTTTCTGGACGGAGGAGACGAGCCGCGGCCACCCACTCCCCCCCCCCCCCCCCCCCCCCCCGCATCCAGGGCCCCGCCCTGCCCCAGCCTCGCACTGCCCCAGGCCCTGAGCTCTGTAGGGCCCTGCTGGCTGTGTGTGTGCGCACACGCACGCACATTCGCCTGGCCTGGAACACTCCCAGCGACCCTGGCCTGCCAGGGGTGCCCCCACCTGCCTGCCTGCCGAGCCAGCCCAGAATCCTGTCATCCCTCCCACTGGGACAGACCTCTCTCCTGGTGCGGTAGGGTCTGGGCTTAAACAGGGTCCCGACCCAAGGAACCCCCAGAGGACAGCCTGGCTTCCCAGAGTTAGTGCTCAGGCCTCATGAGGGTTGAGACCTCTCACTGCCTCCAGGGGGATTCCCAACTTGCCAGGGCGCCTCACTTATTGACAGGGAGTCTAGGCAGGTTAGGTCCCTCCACGTCACTTAGCAGGTAAGACACCCCTGTTGCCGGGGTGGGGTGGCGGAGGTGGGAGTCCAGGCTTCTGTCCTTTAATCCCTGCAGGTACCTGGATAATGTGGTCAACAAGCAGAGTGTTTCTCCTCCTATCCCACACCTCCATGCCCTGCTGACTAGTGGAGATGACCCGCCAGCCGAAGTGGACATCTTCGACCTCCTCAAGGTGTCCTATGAGGTCAGCACCCATCGGGGCTCTTTGGCCAGCCTGCCCCATCTGGGCGTGTGGGTGTGGGCGGCCGTGGCCTGGGGCAGTTCTCTGCTCTGTGCTTCTGCCTCGCCTCACTAAATCACCTCTGGCCGGTAGAAATTCAGCAGCCTGAGGGCCGACGACATCGAACAGATGCGGTTTAAACAGAGGCTGAAAGTGATCCAGTCCTTGGAGGACACGGCCAAGCGCAGCGTGGTACGGACAGGGCTGGGCTCTGATGGCTGCAGTTTGCTAGGGGGCAGGGGGGCAGGGGTCATGACCCGGGGGGCTGCTCCTCCCCGCAGGGCCAGGTGCAGAGTCCCCTAGTACTGCCTGGTGTGGGACTGGAATCCAGGAGCTAAGGTGCAAATTGGAGGTAGTGGGAGGGGTCTGGTCACCAGAAGCTTCTCTGACACCCCAGCGCCTAAAGGCCAAGGGTCATCCTCCTTTTGGCTGAGTCCTGCAGCCTGGCTTTGCCCCTGCTCCTGGGTAGCGACACTCAGCGCCCCCCACCCGGCCCGCTGTGTCTCTGCTACAAGGCTTTGTCCTCCCTATATCTGGAGAGAGCACTTACTGGGAAGTTCTAGGACACCTTCTCAAGAGCCGGTGCCAGAGTCTTTGCGAGAATCCAGACAGCGGTCACTGCGTCATTGCCTCTTACCCTGTGTCCCTGACTGGGTGTTCGGGACAGAAGGGCTCCCTGGGGCTCACCACGAAGGCACTTGAAGAGTGTGGACTGAATGGCGGGATGGGTGACCAGGGACAAGCGTGTGGTCCACCCCTCCTTCTCTGAATGGACTGCCGCCGGGGGCTTGGCAAGCTGGCAGCATCATGAGGGTGGTTTGTGTTAGCCTTCGTCCACGTGGGCGTTCTCTCAGAGACCTGGAACCTGAGAATCCGTCAGTACATCCTGTTGCTCTTTTCCTTCTAGGTCCGAGCTATACCTGGGGACATTGGTTTCTCAATTGAAGAGCTGGAGGATCTCTACATGGTGTTTAAGGTGACAGCCAAGAGCAAGGGTGGGCCCAGTACCCCAGCCTAGTCCCCTAAGTGCGTTCTCAGTGCGGCAGCTGTCTGCCAGAGGACAGATCGATTTTTTAAAAAAGATTTTATTTATTTGAGAGAGAAATAGCAAGAGAAAGCACAAGCAGGGAAGAGAGGGAGAAGCAGGCTTCCCACAAGCAGGGAGCCGGATGTGGGGCTCAGTCTCAGGACCCCAGGATCATGACCTGAGCCAAAGGCAGACTGAGCCACCCAGGCGCCCAGAGATATGGATTTACAAGCATCCTCAGATGTAGTTACCACAGACTTCCTGTGGTAGAATTTATTCCTTTATGGAGTTTAGGCAGGACACTTTCTTAAGTAGCCAAAAATCCACTCGAGTCAGCTTACACAAGAGGGAATGCATTGCTCCATGTTACAGGAAAATCTAGGAATTCATAGCTTCAGGCATGGCTGGATCCAGGTGCTTAAACATGCTGCCCAGCTCCCCCACCTCAGATGTCCTCTGGACTGCTCTTCCTACAGAATGGCAGGACTGCTGTCTGCAGCTCTGGGATCATCCCATTCTCTCAGGGGAAAGAGCTTTTTCTTTCCAGGTGGTTTTAACAAAAAGTCCAGGGTTAATTGTCAGACTAACTCAGGTTAAGTGCTATGGCTACAGGAGGGTGTTTGTTGTTGAGCCAGATCTGGGCCATGTGCCCATCCCACGGCCTGAGGATGGGACAGGAGGGGCTCTCCCAAAAAATTTCACGTTCTGTTAACAGAAGAAGGGGAGCGGGTGTGAAGAGCAGGCAGAGACAGCTAAGTCCAGACCGCCTATTGTCAGTTCCTGGCGGTCTCTGATTTGGCACTGAGACCTGAGTCTTACTGTCACCACGGTGCAGTCAGTTCTGTGAGATGCTGTGGCAGGCCGGTGCTCCCCACCCCAGGACTCTGCAGGCTGGGACAGAGGAGGGGGAGGAAACACGGACCAGCGGGGTGGTCCTAAGTGCTGGGCAGCCCCCGCCCCCGCCATCTCACCAGGCTGCGCCCCCTGCAGGCCAAGCACCTGGCAAGTCAGTACTGGGGGGGCAACCGGCCCACCGCTGTGCGTCGGGACCCCAGCCTGCCCTACCTGGAGCAGTACCGCATCGACGCCAGCCAGTTCCGGGAGCTCTTCGCCAGCCTGACGCCCTGGGCCTGTGGCTCCCACACGCCAGTCTTGGCGGGGCGCATGTTCCGGCTCCTGGACGAGAACAGGGACTCTCTGATCAACTTCAAGGAGTTTGTGACGGGGATGAGTGAGTAGCTCCAGGGCCCTGCCTCCGGAAGCCTCCAGATGCCAGCCCCGCCAGTCCTCCCACTGCGGCAGCAGCCCTGATCTGGAAAGGGCAGTCTTCCCACTGGGGACGTGTCAGGGTCCAGTGGTTTGGACCTCGGGCCAGGGCTGCTCGTGTGGGTCTGCCGATCCCGAGAAGGGCAAAGCTCAGGGCCAAGTAGGGGGCCTGGGGCTCACTCCAGGGATCTCTCCAGGGGGGAGTCAGGCTGGGAGGAGGGATGCACCAGAGCCCACTCGAAGGGCAGGGGCTCCAGTGGGGACTGGCCGGGGGGCTTTGGTGCCCTCTTGCCGGCGGGCCTCCTCATTGGCTTCCCTCTGCAGGTGGGATGTACCATGGGGATCTGACTGACAAGCTCAAGGCCCTCTACAAGCTGCACCTGCCCCCAGGTGAGAGCCCCCTCCCCCACTCACCAGCCAGGGCCTCTAGCACACGGAGTGGGGGCCCTCCTGTGCAGCTTGGAGCCGGAGCTGCTCTCCCTGGGCTTCTCTATGCTGTGCCTCCCGGGGACGCCGACAGGCCACAGGGTGGCGAGAAGGGTGACCGGCAGTGGGTCCTCAGGCCGGATCCCATTGTCTGTGGGTTCCCACTGCGTGGCCTGGCTCACCCTGCCCAGCACGGAGAGCTCTTGAAGATGAGGTTCCCCCATTTCCACAGGGAAATGGAGACTCAGGCCTGTGAGAATTCTAGCCCGGGCACCCTGCCCCCAGGGCCGAGCCGCACCGGGTCCCTGGTGCAGCTCGCCGAGGGCCCCAGGGAGGCAGCGGCTGCGTCCGGGTGGGCGCTCTGGTGTTTCGAACACCGGAGCTGTGCGCCCCGGAGTGCAGTTCTAGAGCTCCCGGCACTGGGGGGCAGAGGTCCTGGGTGGCCGGAGCTGGAAGCCGCAGGCCTAGACACGGGTGTTCTCACGGGGGGCTGGTTCTTGCCTGTGATTCAGCACGGAGCAGTGGCCTCAGGGACGCCCCCAGGGCAGGTTGGTGCAGAGGGAAAGGCCTGGGTTGGGCAGAGCCCGCTGGGCCGGGCTCCTCTGGGTGAGGGCACATGGGGCCGCCTTCGCCCCCTCCCGAGCCGCCTGTGTCTGCCCTGCTCCATCCGGGGCTCCCGGAGCCCACACCCCGCCACCTCCCCCCAGTGCCACCTGTCCAACCCCTGTCATCACATCCCCATCCGTATGGCGGGGAGAATTAGCCCCCCCGACAGAACCCCATGGATCCCAAGCCCTGGGGACCATGTCATCACCCAGAATGTACCAGTGGGGAACGATGCCCAAGATGCGTAGAGCGAGAAGAGCAAGTCCCTTGTGTGTGGCTGGTCCCCGCACGGCTGCCCGCAGGGGCCTGGTCCCCGCAGGATGCTCTGCACCACACCAGGGGGTGGGAGGGAGGTGGCCGTTCGCTGGGCTCCCAGCTACGACTGACCGGGTCTTTAGAGGGGCTGCGTGTGATGTTCTCAAACACAACGTGAACGTGAAGAAAGGAGCAATACCCGGGAACCACGGTCATCGTTACCACCCTGACTCCACCCCGCGTCCCGGACACGCCGCGTGGGGAGCCAGGCCTCACTGTGCCCTCACTGCCCTTTCTCTCTGAGCACAGCCCTGAGCCCCGAGGAGGCCGAGTCAGCCCTGGAAGCGACCCACTACTTCACTGAGGACAGCTCCTCGGAAGGTGAGCGCGGCTGACCCCGGCACGGGGGCCTCCGGCCTTGCAGTGGGGCAGTCATGCTGTGGGGCCCGCACAGGCGGGCTTGGGGAGCCACGGGTGACAGCAATGGCATCTCTCTGGGAGGGCCCCCCAGGGTGTTCTCACTCCTATTTCTCTTGTCTCTGCCTTCCTGGACTGGTTTCTCCCTCCCTCTCTCCTCCACTCCTCCGCTCTCCCTTCCAGCGTCTCCTCTGGCCTCAGATCTGGACCTTTTCCTGCCCTGGGAGGCTCAAGGTCAGTCCCTGGGGGTCAGGGGCACCTGCTTTGTGCTGGGCTGCGTCTGCCTAACACCCCCAACCCCCACTCCGCATGGTCGGGGGGCCTGGACACGCTCGGTCCCAGGGACGCCTCCCGTGTGGATGAGGCCTGAGGAGGACCCAGGACCAGGCCACAGCGTCCTGGGGAGGAGGGGGCGGCCTCTGTGCTCGTCAGGGGGGCGTAGTGAGTGAGGGCGCATGGCACGGTACCGGGGCATCAGCTCCGGCCGCTCGAGAACAGTATTCCCTCGTCGGGCTCGTGGGAGAAAGTCCAGACACCATCACTGCAAGAGCGGGAACCAGACAGGCGGATGGGGAAGAGGGCGGTGGAAAATGTTCCCGTGGCCTACACACCTCTTCCGTTCAGGAGAGACAGATTTGCTGGGTGCCTTTTTGAAGGCGTTCCCTGCTACATGTAAAGCCCGTCAGGGGCACCAGATCCAGGGTGATGGGACGTTCCGGGCCTGGGTTAACCAACCAAAACCCCCACCTGTCGGTGCTCGTGGCAGATACTACCCAGCAAGGATGACACGCAGCCAAGAGAGAGATTAAACCCAGTGCGTGTCAGGATACCCAAGGCAGGCCTCCCGGTGGTGTCAAAAGGCTTAATTTGAACTTGATGGGAAGCCTGAGGACCTTGATTTCAGGTACACAGACCAGAGAAGCAGAGGGGTCTTCTGTTACCATCAGAATCTGGGATAATCACAGGCCCTTCTGGCTCTTCCTAAGGGCTTCTAGTTAAGGCCGGGGCCTGGGGGTACAGAGCCCTGTCCTCAGACCCGGCTGGACCCCCGGTGGCCTTGCCATCCCCCCAGATCTGGGAGATCTGGGCTGCCGGCTGCTCCCCACGTGCCCACAGGGGACGGTGCGGGCCAGCAGCTCCAGCAAACGTGTCACTTTGAGAAATATGGCGCCCAGCACAGAACTCCTGTACATAAAATTCCTCATCAGTCAGTGTGGTTGGTGGAGGGTTGAACTGATGATCAGGTCTGCCCTCAGTCTGACCCTTTTCAACGGACACTACAGAAATTAGTTCTCGGGCTTTTCCACAGCGCGGGCTGAGACTCGTGTTCCCTTGGCAGAGAGGAAGGCGGGTCTGGTGGCGCTTGGGTCCCTCTAAGCGGGTGAAGAGGGCGAGCGGGCGCTGGGCTTCTGCTCCTGCGGGAGGTCGGAGCGGGCTGCTTGTGGGCCTCCGCGGTTTGCGGTCACGACACAAGAGTGTTGCCTCTGTGCTTTCTCTTTTCCGGTCGTCCAGAGACCCTACGGCAGGAAGAGCAAGAGGGAGGCGGAAATGAAGATGGCCAAGAAAAAAGAGGAGGTACGCGATGCTGATGCAGATCGCGGGGCCCTGGGGCTGGGCCGTCCTCCCTGCGGGTGGGACCCCCACCCAGGGAAGCCCGCTGCACACAGAAGCCACCGTCATCAGCCCCAGGCCTGAATCTCTTGTAGCTGCTGCCAGCAACCCCGACCCTGTCTCCACCTCCTTCCGGGGCACCTGCTTTCTGCCGGGACCCTCTGCATGTGCAGCCTCGCTCCCTCTCCCGTCAGCCTCTCCCCAGCCTCCGAATCATCCCTCCTTCACCCTCCTGGGGGAGACAGGTTGGGGCCCTCTTTGTCAGCTCAGACCCTACTTTAGCGTAAGAACTCCAGGGACACATCGGGTGTTCTGGAATGTTCTTCCCAACACCACCTCCCCAGATAGTGGGGTGTTTGGTAACCCCATGCCAGACAACACCAAAACCCCTCACTGCCTGCTGCCGGCCGCCAGCTCTTTCTCTCATTTGACAGATTTTTTTTTCTCCCAACTCACAGAGGAGAAGGGGACCAGCCCTCCTGACTATCGGCACTACCTTCGCATATGGGCCAAAGAGAAAGAGGTTCAGAAGGAGACAATTAAGGATCTTCCCAAAATGAACCAGGTAGGCCCACCCAGAGCCCGCAACACTTCCGAGGCTGGGTCCCCCCAACACAGCGGCTCCCCACCCTCCCTCCCAGAGGCCCCTGGAGGGCGGAAATTCTCCTGCCTACCTCCCACACCTGCTAGTCAGACAGCCCTCACGGGAGATTCCAGAAGGAGGGGGCCAGTTGCTTTGGGGCCTTATCCTAGGTCGTGTTTCGTGGCCATGATCCGTTCACATTTCATCGGTATCTACACACCAGAGAAGCGGCAGGGAAGGTTCGTGTGTGACACACAGGGACCCACACAACCCCTTCTACGGAACAGCCTCACAGCGGCCCTGTTCCTCCCAGGCCCCTCCCCAGTGCCGAGCCCATGCAGGCCGCCTCCGCCCATGGCCCCTTGTTCAGTTGCTGGCCTCTGGGTCGGGAGCCCGGCATCTGGCCAAGGGTCTTGGAGCCAGAGCCACAGCCCGACCACAGCCCTGCCCTGCCCAGAGGGGACCCTGCGGTCTGGGCACTCTCTCCCCTGCGTCCCGAAGAGTGGGGGGCCCCGTGGAGCGAGGCAGGAGGCCTGAGTGTACGGTGTCAGACCTCCCCACCCCCTCGCCCTCCATCCTGGTCAAAGATACAAGACACTCAAAGCGACTGCACAACACACCGAGGAAGTCCTTGTAGCCACTTGGTCTGGAAGGTCCTGATAGAAATCGCTCTGGCTCTGCCAGCAGCGCAGCTGTAGGGACGGGGAGAGGCTCCCGGTCACTCTCTGTGCTGGAAGAAAGGCAGCTGGAAGCGAATGCCCTTCTAAGGCTGTGTGATATTAGTCAAGGCACTTTCCCTCTCTGTGCCTCCACGACCCAGTCTGTGAAATGGGCACAAGGCACAGATCTGGAGACCACAAACAGGACAACACAGCACTGGCAGTCTGGCCAATCCCAGGCTGGTCTGACCCGTCTTTCACCGTCCCCCTGCCCTTTCTCTGTGTCTCCCCTGCGAAGGAGCAGTTCATTGAGCTGTGCAAGACGCTGTACAATATGTTCAGCGAGGACCCCATGGAGCAGGCCCTGTACCACGCCATCGCCACCGTGGCCAGCCTGCTGCTCCGCATCGGCGAGGTGGGGAAGAAGTTTTCCGCCCCGCCAGGCAGGAAGCCCAGGGGCGGTGCCACCGAGGAGGACGAGCCACCAGCCCCTGACCCCGCACAGGACCCAGCCCCGGAGCTTCAGCCTGCAGCCGCGGGGGACCCCCAGGCCAAAGCAGGGGGGGACACCCACCTCGGGAAGGCTCCCCAGGAGAGCCAGGTGGTGGGCGATGGGGGCGGTGGCGAGGGCCAGGGCTCCCCCTCCCAGCTGCTCTCCGACGACGAAACCAAAGACGACATGTCCATGTCCTCCTACTCGGTGGTCAGCACAGGCTCCCTGCAGTGCGAGGACCTGGCCGACGACACGGTGCTGGTGGGCGCGGAGGCCCGCGGCCCCCCGGCGCCCACTCGCGGCGGGGGCGCCGTCGACACAGACTGGTGCATCTCCTTCGAGCAGATCTTGGCCTCCATCCTGACAGAGTCCGTCCTGGTGAACTTCTTTGAGAAGAGGGTGGACATTGGCCTCAAGATCAAGGACCAAAAGAAGGTGGAGAGACAGTTCAGCACGTCCAGTGACCTCGAACAGTCTGGAGTTTCAGGCTGACGGGGACCTGGCCTGTCTCCTCCCCGCCCCCTCCTCCCTCCTGTTCTCCCCAGGACACACACCCCCCTGGTCTCCCCAGATACAGTGAGTTGTAAATGGAAAAAAGGCAGAACAGCCACAGTTGGGCCCAGACAGAGGCTCCCAGCCCCTTCTTCCTGCCCGCCTGGCGGGACCCGCCTTGGTCCCTGTGTCGTCGTGTCAGAGACTGCCCATCCCGGCCTGCTTGCCCAGTGCCTCTGTGCCCCGTTCTGCGGCCAGGCCACACCACACCTTCCACGCCTGGGGTTGGGGGAGGGGGTCCTGCAGCTGAGTGCTCCGGGGGGCTCTCCTGCCATTTGGCACCAGGCAGGGGATCCTGCTGGGCATCAAGGTGGTGGGAACGTCCAGGTGCTCTCTAGGAGCCCCGAGCTGAGCCCCTGGCCGAGGGACACGGGCAGAAGTGTCCGGTGCACCAGGGCGGACCCAGGCGGACGTTACTCTAAACGCTCTTTCAGCTCGTCAGCCTTACCATTAACCTTAAAAGCACATCCCTCAGGTCCTGATAGATTTCCTTGTATTCATTTCGGTTGGCAGAAAATCACACTGTGCTCAATGCCTTAATAAACCCCTGAAAGAACTCAACACCATACTGTGTCCGGAGCCTTCATGTGGCCTCGGCTACTGCTTGGGCTTCTGGCTTCTTCCCAGGCGGGGGCCCAGGCCATGTTCCAGGGGCTCCGGGCACTCAGACCCCCCCGCAGGGGTGGGGCTTCAGGGCCTCCAGGGAGGAGGAGGACCCAGAAGGTGCTGCTCCAGGCCCAGGAGAGATGGAGCTGACCTCTGCCGACGGGAAGTCCCGAGCTCCACAGGTATGAAGAGCTTGGGTCCAGTGGGTGCAGTTCTGGGCCTGGGCTGCAGCAAGCACTCAGGTTCAGTCAGTTGTTGTGGGGCCACAGGTGACAGACTGAGCCGGGGGCACCCCCTAGCTTTACAGTAAAAGCTGATCTTTAGTAACTAATGTTCGCCCCCCACCACCACATGGGGCAGCTCTTCTACCGCAAGATACATTTGGGGGATAGTCGGTGAAGCATCTGCTTTCCGCTCAGGTCACGATTCCAAGGTCCTGGGATCGAGCCCCGTATCAAGCTCCTGCTCAGCCAGGAGCCTGCAGCCTCTGCCTGCAGCTCCCTCTGCTTTCTCTCTCTCTCTCTCGGACAAATAAATAAATAAAATCTTTAGGAAAAAACAAAAGACACATTTGGGACTGGGGATTTTTTCCTCCTTTTTTTTCCTGGTAAATAGGCGCCTTGCCCAGCCTGGAGCCCAATGTGAGGCTTGAGCTCACGACCCTGAGATCAAAACCCTAGCTGAGATCCAGAGTTGGATGTTTAACCAACGGAGCCACCCAGGCACCTCTGTTTTTGTTTTTTAATTCAAGTATATTTATTATTTTTTTTAAAAGATTTTGTTTATTTTATTTGACAGAGATCAGAAGTAGGCAGAGAGGCAGGCAGAGAGAGAGGGGGTAGCAGGCTCCCCGCTGAGCAGAGAGCCCGATGCGGGGCTCGATCCAAAGACCCTGAGATCATGACCTGGACCAAAGGCAGAGGCTTCAACCCACTGAGCCACCCAGGTGCCCCTGTTTTTTAATTTAATAGCTTTATTGAGGCCTAATTTATATGCCATAAAATTCACTTGTTTTGAGTCATAATTCGATGATTTTGAGTAAATTTAGAGTGTGACTATCACCACCGTGCAATTTTAGAATACTTCCATCACCTGAGAAAGACCCTCCTACCATGTGCAGCCAATCCCTGTTTTCACCCACAGACCCAAGCAACTGCTAATCTACTTTCTATCTTTAGATTTTATGGCTGGTTGTTTAAATAAGTCTCCATGATTTTACCTTGTTCACAGTTGCTGGGTCCAGTCTCAGTAAGAGCAGCAAAACATCAAGGAAACTGAGTAATTATTTGCTTTCTTAACAATAGCAAAAAAAAAAAAAAAAAAAAGTCAATCAATGTAATTTCCTTTCTAGTATTTACACAAACTGACTACATGCTTTGCCATAAAGTAATTTCAAAGGGCTCAAACCAGAAAGACCGTGTTCTTGGCCATAATGAAATTAAGTAAAGATTTACATAAAAATCCCACAAAGTTGGCAGTTTTAAGTCTTAAATTGTGATCAATTAGATTTAAATAGTGTGAAATTTGGATAAATATTTTATATATCATGTAGAAGTCTAAATGTGAGAACATGCCAAAGAAATTAAATGGAAGAATATAAATCAGGAATCTACCCTTTCATATGATAAAATATACAAAAATGTACAATAGTACTTTTGTCTATTAATCATTCATCCTGCAGTGACATTCAAAATGACAACCAGAACAGTGACACTAAAAAACAGATGGTTAATACAAGTAAAGCTTTAAAAATATTTTTCTTCTGCAAGTAAATGTAATTATATTTTAAAACTGCTTACCAAGTGATGTTGTACCAAACCATGTCAATTTTATAATTCCCAAGAAAAGTATATGAAGTTTTAAAAATTACTGATTGCGAAAGGAAAAGTAGAAAAATGATTTTTCCTAGTATTTAAGATTACTCAGTATTTTTTTTAAAAGATTTTATTTGTTTATTCATGCGAGAGAGAGAGAGAGAGAGAGAGAGAGAGGCAGAGGAAGAAGCAGGCTCCCTACAGAGCTACAGAGCTGGGAGCCTAACATGGGGACTTGATCCCAGGATCCTGGGATCATGACCCCGACACTTAACTGATTGAGCCTCGTGGGCGCCCCAAGATTACTCGGTATTTTTGTGTTTATTTTTTTCTGTATCTTTTTAAAACCTGAACCCATACCACATATGAAAAAATTTTGAGATTTTAGAGTGCGGGTGCATGCATGTGGGGGCAGGGAGGCCGAGGAGGCCGAGGGGGCAGAGGGAAGAGGAGGGAAAGAATCTCCAGCAGACTGTATGCTCACTGGATCTCACAATCCCAGAGATCATGACCGGAGCCGAAATCACGAGTCATAATGCTTCACTGCTTCGCCAACTGAGCCACCGAGGTGCCCCATGAAATTGTTATTCTTCTCTTTTCATTAAGTATAAAACACTCTCTTCAGATGCCTTTTAACCTTTAGCCACAACTCAAACAGGTGGGAATAAACAAAGACCACCCAAATGAGAACAGGGACTATGTATCTAGAGCTTGCTATAGAAAAGGAGTCATCCCTTGCATTTGGCAGAGACTCAAGGTAGAGGAGTGGGAAAGTCTTAGCCTGAAAACAAGGGAAGGCTTCTTCTGGTGTGCGCTGATTAGAGGAGGTTGGCCTGGAAGGGGAAGCTGGCTAACTGGAAAGATGTCTTCCGTTTGGGTGTGAGGAGCATAGTTGGCTTTCTCTGGCTGGTCTTGAGATGAAGGGGGAAGTGCAAAATATAGGGAAATTGGCAGTTATTGACCGAGCCCCGTCTGCCCTAGAGTTGTAGGTGGGCTTGGAGGGTTGGGGGTTGCTTGTCATATGTGGTCTGGTCACAGTCTGTTTATAAGTCCAGCCTCTTAAAACATTTTTTAAAAATATTTTATCTATTTATTTGTGAGAGCTCACCAGAAAGTGAGTATGGAGGGGCAGGGGTAGCAAAAGGATGGGGAGGCTGGATCCCAGGATCCCAAGATACCGACCTGAACAGAAGTCAGATGCTTAACGGACTGAGTCACCCAGGAGCCCCTCAAACATAATTTTTTAAACTAATTTGTTTTTTTCTAATACATGCTACTGTGCACAATTTGGAAAATATAAACAACTTTAAGTCACCTATAACCGTTACCCCCTCCCCGCCGCTGGAAATAAATAATGCCTGGTTTTACCTAATTGTAATTATGTACTGTTTGTAACTTCTTTGCCTTCGACCAATACACATGCCAGCATTTGCACAGGGAGTTAGATTCTCTGTAACGGACCTGCATGATGGTCCGTTTTGAGTCATGGTAAGCAACCATTCTTCACGTTTATTTCCATTTTCCTGTTCTACGTCAGTGGACACTAGTACGGAAATAATTATTTCCTTAGTGCGGCGGTAACTGCCAGATGGTTTTCCATTTTACTCTTCTACCAGAATCCGGTAAGAAGGGTTCCTCTCACCGAACACTTGTCAGGATGGGGTGATGGCTTGGGCTATCGGCACGTGGAATGTCTCGGCGGCCTGGGACAGAGGGGGTCCTGCCCCTCCAACCTTCAAGTGGGTCGCGGCGGGGCTTTCCCGGGGGGCTGCACGGGGGGCTGGTTTCGTCTAGAGCAGCTTCCCGTCTCTGGGAAGCGTGGGGCTCATGAGCCACCCTCCCGGGATCCTCGGGATCCTCGGTTCCGCAGCCCTCGGGGCTCGTGCTCAAAGGTTACCAAAGGCCACCTCCGCCCAGAGGTCCTGCGAATTCCAACCCCGAGCCCCGGGGGCTGGGCCGGAGCGGGGAGGGGCCCACCCGCTCCCTGTCTGCGACTAGTAGTGGCAGAGGGAACCGGGCGGGCAAAGGCCGGACCCGGAGCCAGGGCTGGAGGCCCTGCCCTTGCAACTTCGATCTTCACAGCGAGCCCCATCGAAGACGCGGGCCGGCCCGCTCCAAACCGCCAGTCAGTGGCCGGGCAGGCGCGAACCCCAAACCATGCCCGACCGCGTTCCCGGGGCGGTCACAACGACCGCGGGGTACCACCGAGACGCTCGGCGGGCTAGAGAGGCCCGAACGCGTGGAGGGGGGAGGGGCGGAGCTGGGGCGGACCGAAGCGCAGGGCGCACGCGCACGCGAGGCGCGCCGGGATCTAAAGGACCCTGAACGCGAGCGGAACGCGAAGCCGGGACGGACTCCCGGGACTACAGGGCGCATGCGCAGCCGCGACGGCGTCCACAATGGCTCCCCCACAGCGGGTTCGGGTGCTGCGGTGCTGCAGCTGTCGCCTCTTCCAGGCGCACCAGGTGGGGCGGACACCGGCCTCCCCCCTCTCCGGGCGCGCGGAGGGCGGGCAGGACTTGGCGGGGCCGCGGGGGGCCAGGCCTCTTTCCGGTGTCTTGGCCCCGGGCGCCGTCTCTTGCGATTTGACTCGTGACGGTGACTGGCCCTGAGGACTGGGTTTTGATATCCCTTCATAACGTCGTTCTAGGCTTTTTTTTTTTTTTTTTTAAGTTTTCGGCATGTGGTTGTAAGATTCGTAGAAACCGGGGGTAATGGTTTCTGCGGAGGCGGCCTCGTGACTTCTCGCAGATAGTTGGGAAAAGCAGGTTGAGGATAGCCTCTCCCAAAGTGACTCTTTCTTAATTTAACTACTAGGGAGATGACAGCTTTTAAAACTGAGACACGGCTGGGAGTGCCTTGCTGTCCAGCCCTTCGCTCTGCGGTGTCTCCTACCAGGTGATTAGGGGCTCTTCAGACGGTAAACAACCCTCACGTGGAGTGTTTTAAACAGGATAATCGGTGTTTCCAAAACGTACTTCTTACTTCTCAGGGTTTCAAGATGCAAGATAGGGGATGTCACTTAACCTGTTTTTTCCTGGATTGCATTTCATCTTCCTGCTTGATGTCACCAAACACTGCCGTGTGGCGTATCTACTTCTTCATAGTTCTCTCTTCTCCCTGGTTACCTGCTAATCTGCTGTGTCCTGAAAAAGAGTAACATCAAACTTGTCAAAATCAGTGTTTAAAAGTCAGATGCAGAGTGTGCACCTGTAAGCTTGCTGAGACCCTAAGGGCTATTTGGGGGCTCAGAAATTGTTTTTACTTCACTTTTTGGGACTGTGTTTTAGGAGTTGAGATCAAATGAAAATCGTTTCCATTTTTCCGTTATTGCACGTTTGTAATGTAGTGCGCACTCTCACGGTCATTTTCAACTGTGAAAAGTGATTTGAAACTAAAGGGAGAAGAGAATTAATGGTAATTGCCAATGTGAAAATTTCACACATCCCCGTTTAATTTCAACACCCTCTGGATTAGGTATCTGTCATTCTCATTTTACAGAGATGAGAATACAGAAATCCAGAGAAGTCAAGGGGTCTGTCTAATAAATGGCAGATCCAGGGCTGTCTGATTGCAAAGATGCTGTTACCCCATATTGTCTCCAGACTCCGGTCCCCCAGAGCTAGCCAGTTATTGTGTGTCCTTCCAGACTTTTTTTTTTTTAAGTACATTTCTTACTTGCAGATGTGCCCATAGAAAGCCTTATTTTTATGGTGTTTGAAGATAGAAAATAGAGAATTAGAAGTGCTTGAATTGGAGGATATGCCCACATAAATTTGTAGTAGGTGCTTTAGGTGCTGCTGTCCTTCTTAGAATCCTTTTGGATACTTCCCCAACAAGACTGATGTTTTTTGTATTAGAATCATATTCATAGTAATTTTGGTAAATCAACCCAGGCATCTTTTTGATGTTAAGCATGCTGCTTCTTTTTTTTTTTTTTTTTTTAAGATTTATTTATTTGACAGATCACAAGTAGAGAGCAAGCAGAGAGAGAGGGGGAAACAGGCTCCCCGCTGAGCAGAGAGCCAGATGTGGGGCTCGATCCCAGGACCCTGAGATCATGACCTGAGCCGAAGGCAGAGGCTTCAACCCACTGAGCCACCCAGGCGCCCCTCATTCCATTTTTTTTTTAAACAATGTTGTGTCCCTTGATAACACTTTCTTTGTTGCTATTATAAATGGACTCTTCCATTACCTTTTCTAACTAGGTATTTGCTTATGTAAAGGCTCTTTTAACTTTTATGTAAAGGCTCTCTTAACTTTGTACTTAGCCCCACTATATTAAATTATCTTACAGTTTTTAGTAGTTTTTCATTTGATATTCTTGAGTTTTCAGGTAAAAAAAATCATATCTATAACAATAATTTTTTCCTCCCCTCCAATTTTCACCTCTTATTACTTTTTCTTTTCCAATTCCATTGGCAGAAAAATAACAATAGTTGAATAGTAATGGGGATTTTTGGCTTAATCTTGATTTTCGTGGGAGTGCTGGTAGTGATTTTCCAGTTTTAAAGCTGAATGTAGGTGTTTTTTCATGTTAAGAGAGAATCCGTCTAGTTAAATTTATCAAGAATTGAAATTAAGGGGTGCCTGAGTGGCTCAGTTGTTAAGCGTCTGCCTTCGGCTCAGGTCGTGATCCCGGGGTCCTGGGATCATGCCCCACATCAGGCTCCCTGCTCAGCAGGAAGCCTCCTTCTCCCTCTCTGACTCCCCCTGCTTGTGTTCCCTCTCTTACTGTGTCTCTCTGTCAAATAAATAAAATCTTTAAAAAAGAATTGAAATTAAATGTAGAAGTAGTAGAGATCTACTTGACTTTGTTTCATATGGACAGCGAGTTTTTCCAGCACCGTTTATTAAATAGTCTGCTTTTTTTCTCCTAAAATGCCACCTTTATCATATACTAGCTTTTTTTTTTTTTTACATATATGTTGATTTGTTTTTAGATTTCTATTCTTCTCCATTGATCTTTTAAAATCATTATTTTTTATTTAGCTCCACCTGTTTTAAATAGTCATCTAAGCCAAATCTCTGGAATTTCATTGTAGGAGAAAAAAGGTCTCAAGTGGACATGCAAAGCTTGTGGAGAGAAGCAGTCATTTTTGCGGGTGAGTCTTGAGAAACGGCGTCTAACAGGCATGCCAGGAAGCGGATGGGTAACACCCCCTCAGAAGCATGTTACTCTGGAGCCCCAGCATTCCAGTATTGGGACCAAGTTCCCTAGATCTAGAACTTCTGCTCCATAGGTTCCTGTTCCTTCAGGAAATGAACTGGATGAGCTGGAAAGTTCCCTTCGTTGTTTATTCAGTCAGCAAGTATTTATTGAGCCCTTTCTGTGTGCAGGCACAGGAGAAACAAGGGAAGGCAAAACTGTGTCATTCTTGCCCTCACCGATCTGCTCATGTGGAAGAGAATCTGGTGCACACACGCAGGTCATTTAAAACCAGACTGAGCAAATGCAAGGAGAATGCAGGGCCTGTCAGGGGATGACCAGGCCATCAGATCCAGCCGGGTGGGTGTGTGTTGGTGTGCGGCAGCGTGTGGGTGAGGTGGGCTCAGGAAGTGGAGGCCAAGAGGAGACATGAGAGAGAGAGTGTATGGACTGAAGATGCTCAGAGTAAAAGCTCTTATTGAGGCCACTTCAGTTCTTTTCAAGCGGGTACCTGTTGTTCCACCTCATTTCTTTTTTTTTTTTTTTTTTTTTTAAGATTTTATTTATTTATTTGACAGAGAGATCCCAAGTAGGCAGAGAGGCAGGCAGAGAAAGAGGGGGAAGCAGGCTCCCTGCTGAGCAGAGAGCCCGATGCGGGGCTCGATCCCAGGACCCTGAGATCATGACCTGAGCCGAAGGCAGAGGCTTTAACCCACTGAGCCACCCAGGCGCCCCCCCCACCTGTGCCCTTTGCCTCACTGAGCCCCTCATTGGGGCCCCTTGAGGCCACCTGTCCCGCCCCAGCTCCTCTTTCTCCTCCTTCAGCCATAGGGCCTTTCCTTTCAGACCTTGAAACAGTCTGCAGGCACGGCACTCTCACAGCTTTTGTGCTCGTTGTTGGGGCTTCCCCCAGCTCTTCCCGTTGTCCTCGTTTAGATATTACGTCCGAGTGTGTTTACATGAGTGTGTTTTCGTATCGTTTATCTCCTGGAAGTTCAAGCTTCGCTGGTTTTGTTCACCGATACGCCCTCTCCATAGCACAGTTAAGTGCTCACCCGGTAAATATTTGTTGAATCAGGAAAGAACCAAGCCCACAGTGACTGGCATTTAGGCTGATTTTCGTTTTCATTGTTACGAACAGCTCTGCAGTGAAGCTTCCTACAAAGACCTCTTTCTTCACTAGAGCAGTTATCTCCTCGGGACAAATTCCTAGAAGTTAAATTGCTATTTCAAAGGGTATCTTTTGACCAAGGTTCTTTTAGCTGCAAAACAAAAAACACTTCAGAACGGCCTCCGCAAAATTTAGAAGAAAAAAAGAATGTACTGGCAGCATATCTTGGGGCTTGCAAGGGAGGAGTTTCATCCCTGAGCCCTTGAAGGACCAGCCCCAAGAACCGCAAAGCTGCGGACGATGCAGGCCTCATTTTTTCTTCTCCTTGTTTCCCTGCACCCAGATTCTCCCTGTATCTTCCTTCCCCTGTCCCAGCCGCCTCCTCTCCTTCCCTTCCTCTCTCTGCCCAGATAGTTCACAGTGACATACTCCACCCACAGACCACACACCCTCCCTTCAAGCCAACAAGAGGAGCTGAGTCCCGATTAATAAACTGGGAGAAGCGATCTGATCGGCCCCGTCGACCCAGAGGTCCCCATCTGGTCCGGCCAACTGGGGTGGTGGAAGTAGGGACGATCAGGTCGCGGGCCAGCAGCGCAGCAGCTGAGGCCCACCCCGACACCGCGTCTCCAAAGACAAGGAGCTGGCTCATGAGCTAGTGACTGCTGCTTGTTTTCCGTGTCAGCATGTGTTTCCAAATTCTCCTGGAGGCGGCTCTGCCTTCCTCCCGCCCCTCCGTGCCTGTGCAGTGGTGCCTGACTTAGACCAGGCCACGGTGACACATAGACAACGAAACAGTGGCAGCCTGACTCAATAGAGTTGTCTCTCGTGCTCAGTCCTGGGAGGGATTGAGAGCCACAGGGCGGCCATTCTTGGTGCGGTCACACAGGGACCCAGGCCTCCTTCATCCCGAGGTCCTCTCCCTCCCCGAGGCCTGTCTGCTGCTGCCTGTGGCCACCGAAGGGCAGGAGCGGGAAGGAGCTACCCAGGAGGCTTTTAGGCGTCAGGCGTGGAAGTGGCTCACATCCCACGAGAAAGAGCCTTGTCTCATGGCCACCCCTCACTGCAAGGAAGACTAGAAAACGTTGTCCAGTTTGTGCCCAGATACGGGGAGAGGGATTGTAGCAGTCGGCTGTGGGCCCTGCTCTGCTGGCGAGCAGACACCCTGCCATTTATGCCGGCTGTCGAGGTCTTGCAAAGCTTTGCCGTTTCATCAGCTCCCCTCTCCCCCCCTCACTTGAGCTTGGCCCAGCTGGGCTTTTATTCCCCACAGTGCAGTAAAAGGGCTCCTGTCAAAGTCAGCGGTGCTCTCCATTTGCTGAAAACAGTAGTGAGTTCTCAGGCCTCCAGGGACTTGACCTGTTGGCAGCATCTGTCACAGTTTGTCGTTTCCTCCCCCTCAAGCACCGTGTTCACTTGGACTTCCAGTCATCCCACCCCAAGTTCTCCTGCTGTCTCCTGGCTGTGTTTCAGTCCTCGTGGCTAGCTTTTTCCCCGTCTCGCCAACTTCTAAACATGTGAATTGCTCTGGTGCTCAGTTTGTTGGCCTCACTCCCTCTGTGGTCTGAGAGGAGGTCATCTGACAGTTCTGGGATGTCTGTCTCGGACCCCAGGCCCAGCCCTGAACCTCCCATTAAGTCTCCACTGATTCTCTGATAGGCGTCCAGAAACCCCTTTCCAAACAGAAGGCCTCGGCAGCCCCCACCCACCTACTCTCCCACAGTCCTCCCCCTCACGTATGTGCCAAGTCCCTTGTTAGTTGTTTGGGCTAAAAACATGGAAGGCATCATGACTCCGTTTCTTTTTTTTTTTTAATACTCTTGATCCTGCCCAGCAACAAATTTTGCCAGCTCTGCTTTGCGGATGTGCCCAGCCTGACCGCTTGCTACTACAGTGGTCGGAGCCACACCACTATTGGCAGCAACCTCCTGCCACCCGCCCTGTTGCTGTGTACAGCCTGCCCTCAGCACCCCAGCCTCAGGTCCCACTAAAATGTGTGCAGGGCCAAGCCACTCTCCCCAACCTTCCAGGTTAGAGCAAAATCCCTGGTCCTCATTGGGAAGGGTATGTGCTGTTAAGTGCTGTGAAATGTGTAAGCCCGACGATTCACAGACATGTACCCTGGGGCAAATAATACATTATATGTTAATAAAAAAAATCCCTGGTCCTACAGACAAGGCCAGGTATGCCTGGTACAAAATGAAAATGGGAGGCCCCTTGTTCACAAGCAGAAAAAAAAGCCATGAAAGGTACTAAAATTGTAAGCTTTTCCTTTCTTTCCTGGTCTCTCTTGACTCCTCATAATGTTTTTTATTTACTGTGGCATGTCTTCCTAAGTTAAGAAAAAACAGCCTAAAAAATATTTTAGGGGCACCTGGGTGGTTCAGTGGGTTAAAGCCTCTGCCTTCATCTCAGATCATGATCCTGGGGTCCTGGGATCAAGCCCCACATCGGGCCCTCTCCTCGGCGGGGAGCCTGCTGTCCCCTCTCTCTCTCTGCCTGCTTCTCTGCCTACTTGTGATCTCTCTCTGTCAAATAAATAAAATCTTTAACAAAAGAAAAAACAATATTTTAAATGATTAGCATGAATTTTACCAGTGGTATCGGGCAACAGCAGTTTAAAATGGGAAGAGCATTTAGTCCGTGTGACGAATAACATGAGAGCATTTACTGTATATGCAGGATCATCCAGATTGCCCTCCTTGGATTTTGGATCTCCTACATGCCTGTGCATTTCATTGTTACCAGAACAGTGGAAATGCTGCACAAAATTAATTCAGCTGTTTTCTACTTAGTGATAGGCACACCTTCTCCCCATACTCCCCCCTCATCAACTCCCTGATGCAGAAGGAAGGACTGAGAGGAAAAGGAAGTGTTGTTTTCAGCATAAGCAATCAGCTGTTCTAGGCAAGTAACAGGAATAAGAAAGGATATAACAGGGTTCCTTGGTTATTCATGTATGTTTAGAACCCACTTGCCTTTTATCTGCATCTGAAGCAAGTTCTTGTTCTCTGGAAAGCCTGGTCTGTCAGGCTGTGGGTGCCCCCCACCCCCATGCTCAGGTCTAGATGGCAAACACTTAGCATCTACACTCGGACTCTGAGCACTGCCACATGTTTGTCGTGAGTCCACTGGGATCCTGTGCCCCTGCGTCATTGTGCATGCTGCATGCAAATGGTGCAGCAAGGAACAGTGGACGTGGGTAGCGTGTGTATCCCTGCCTACAGACACGATCCATGGTCCCATGAGACTTCACCTACACAAGTTCAAAGGTCGGATTAGTAGGAATTTCCAATAAAAAACAAATGTTCTCAAGATGACAGCAACAGAACAGGTCTCATGCCCACGGGGCTGACTTTGCCTGTGGTAGGGACCACACCCAAACGTCCTCTCCTGCCGTTTTCCCTCATACCGCTCAGCTCTAGCTATGTGGCCTCATTACGGTTCCCCCAAAATGCCAGGCTCAGGGTCCTTGCTCTTGTGTCCTTTTCATTGCTTCTGCCGAATGCTTTCCCCCAGGTATCCACATGGCTTTGGCCTTCACATCTTCCTATTGTGTGCTCAAATGTCACCCTAGTGACCTATTCCCTGCAAACCCTATATAAAATTGTCTACTCTGTCACTGCTCTACCCCCTTCATTGCCTTATTTTCCTGGGTGGTACTTCTCATCATCTGATGGCCACATAGTTATATGTTTGTTGTCTGTCTCGTCGCACTAGAATGTATGCTCCACGATAACAGTGATTTTTGTTCACTCCTATATTGTATTGTCCTTACCTGGTCCTGGGGCCTGGCACAAAATAGGTACGCAATAAATGTTAAACAAGTGATTGCTAAGTGGAAGAAAAAAAGTACTTTGTTGTATTTTATGCTCCTTTGATTATCAGTGAATACTAAGTATCATCTTGTATGTTTATTGGTGGTTCCTGTTACTTCTCTACCGATAAAGTTTCTTACTAATGTTCATTAGCCACTTACTGTGGAGTTGGGGGCTGAGTGTGTCTTTGATATGCAGAGGTCTGAGTGTTTTAGAAGGACAGCCAGATAACCCAGAACTATTAGTTCCCGAGACTGGTAGTTTGTAAATATATTACTCCAGAAAGAGCGGTCAGTCATCAGGATTTCTGCATGGTGCTTCTGGGCCTTGCAAAGTACAGCTTTCCTCTTCCTGAGGTACGTCGTCACTAATGGACCAGTGTCTCAGCATTCTTTCCACACTTTTTAAACTTATTTTTTTTTTGTTTTGTTTTTCAGACTTACGGTGAGGGCTCCGGTGCTGACTGTAGACGCCATGTCCAAAAATTAAATCTGCTGCAGGGACAGATTTCAGAGATGTCACTCAGGTAGAGTTGTTGGAGAAGGGCATGGTTATGTTGTCTTGGCCTGTGTTCACCTTGAGTGCTTAGTGGAAGTAGAAGATGGGGAAACCCTTTAGATTTCCATGTGGAGATTAGTTTCCCTGAAGGGTCTTCCCACTGAAAATAACTAAAACTGCTAACTGTGGTATTTCGAATACCTTGGTGAGACGGCAGGGAATTAAACGAAATATCAGAAGTCAAAAATAAAAGCCAAAATCCAGAGAGTAAGTACCTGGGCTGCTCCAGAGCTCCCATTCAGATGGCTGAGAGGGTGCAGAGGACAAAGACAAGGCCTAGGGCCTAGTCATGTGGGAGGGGGACAGTAGAAGACCACCGCCTAAAGCTGAGTCCCAAAATATGACGCCCTCAATGGATAACACATGAATTAGAAATGCACCCTCTCTGCAATGGGGAGCATGTTGGCCTTGGCATTGGCTGGGGAAGGGAACTCTCTCTCTAGGAATTTATAAACACAAGAAAGCTGTCATGTGGCTTTCAGCCTTTTACATGTACTGTGTGAAAAACCTCAAGCTGAGAATTTATTTTTTAAATTGTCCAAGGCAGCAAAGGTAAATGCAGCGCCTCTGGAGCATATGTCTTTAACACAGGCCTGAAAGGATTTCCACAGATAAAGTTCCAGGAAGCATATACTCAGAGTTAAAAAAAAAAAATCATTAAACACTCAAGGAGATATGCCATGAGCAAAAGACAGCAGAAACAACAGAAAAGTGAGACCCACAAAGACTTCAGGATACAGAATGTATATTTAATACATTTAATGAGATAAAAGACAGGATTAATAATATAAGAACCAAAGGACTTCAGGCCACTCGACGGGCTTAGTCAGTAGAGCATGCAACTCTTGTTCTCAGGGTCATGATTTCAAGCCCCAACATTGGGGGTAGAGTGCAAAAAAAAAAAAAAAAAAAAAAAAGGAAGCAAAGGACTTCTAAAAGTTACCAAATAGGATTGACAAAGAACCAAAAAGAGTTTATAGAAATGAAGAGTATGATCATTGAAATTAAAAATTCAGTGGACATCGCTTCTTGGCCTTTTCGCTAAGATCAAGTGTAAAAATTCAGTGGACAGGTTAAGCATTAAATGTAGCTGAAGAGAGAATCAGTGAAATGGAAGTAAAATCTGAAGAAAGTATTCACAATGCGACACAGAAATAAAAAGATGGAAAATGTGAGTTGAGAAACATGGAAGCTACAGGGAAGAGTTCCAGCAAGAGAGGATAAAGAAAGTGGGGCAAAGGCAATATTTGAAGAGAAAGGACCTAGAGCATTTTCCAGTCAAAGCCTTGAATTCTTAGGTTTAGGAAACAATAAATCTCAAACTGGATCAAGTCATTATTTTATTTGCAAACAACATGGTTGCATATGTAGGAAATCCTAATGAACTTATACAAATGCTGCTAGAGCTGATATTTTACCAAGATGACAAGGATACAAAGTCAACATACAGGGGCCCATGGGTGGGTCATTCTCAGCTCGGATCGTGATCTCAGGGTCCTGGGATTGAGCCCTGTGCAGGGCTCAGCAAGGGGTCTGCTTCTCCCTCCCCCCACCCTCTTTCCCCCAACTTGTGCACTCTCTCTCTTTCCCCCTCATGTAAATAAATAAAATCTAAAAAAGTTAACATACAAAATTAAGTTATTTCTATTAAATTATAAATTATCTATATAAATGCTACAAGCAATTGGGAAAAAAATTTTTTTAAGATTTTATTTATTTGAGGGGCGCCTGGGTGGCTGAGTGGGTTAAAGCCTCTGCCTTCGGCTCAGGTCATGATCTCAGGGTCCTGGGATCGAGCCCCACATTGGGCTCTCTGCTCGGCGGGGAGCCTGCTACCCCCTCTCCCTCTGCCTGCCTCTCTGCCTACTCGTGATTTCTCTCCTCTCTGTCAAATAAATAAAATCTTTTTAAAAATTTTATTTATTTGACAGAGAGAGACACACCAAGAGAGAGAACACAAGCAGGGGATGTGGGAGAGGGAGAAGCAGGCTTCCTGCCGAGCAGGGAGCCCGATGTGGGGCTCGATCCCAGAACCCTGGGATCATGACCCGAGCCGAAGGCAGACACTTAACCAACTGAGCCACCCTGGCGCCCCAGAAAACTATTTTTTAAATCAAATACCATTTAGAACAGCAACAGAAAATCAGATACTTAGAGATAAATATAACAAAAATGTGCAAGATCAGTAAAAACTACAAAGCCTTGCTGAGAGAAATTAAAGAAGAGCTAGATTAATGAGATATAACGTGTTCGTGGATTGGAAAACTCATTATCATGAAGATTTCAGTTTATCCTAAATTGGTAGAAGTAACCTAATCCAAATCAAAATTCCAGTGGGCTTTTTTTTTTTTTTAATAGAAGTTCACAAACCAATCCTAAATTTATATAGAAATACAAGACGTAGAATTACCAAAACAATTTTGATAAGAACAGAGCTGGAGGACTTCTACAGCTTGATTTTAATATCTACTATAATGCTGCAGTAATTGAGATAGTGCGATATTGGTGAAAGGCTAGACATACAGATAAATCAGAAGGTAAGTGGATAAACAAATTGCAGGTATGTTCATGCAGTGGAATGCTACGATGTTCAAAACAACTTGAGTTGGCAAATCTCAAAAACATTGCGAAGTGAGAGAAGCCAGACACAAAAAGCTACATGTTGTAGGGATCAATGGTTTTCTTGGGGAGAGGAGAATTGCCTCTAAAGACACATAGAGAACTTCTGAGGGTGATGAAAATCTTCCATGTCTTGTCCGTTATCTCTCTAAAAATTTTTTTCTCGATCTTGATTGGATGGTAGTTTCAAAGATATAATTCATCCAAGCTCATCTGACTATACACTTAAGTTTGAGTGTATGTGCATACCCTAAGTTAATTTTTAAGGTTAAAAAAAAGATATATGCCCTTAGACCCAGCAACATAATGAAATTACAGAACACGGAAGACAAAGGGAAGAGCCGAAAAGCAGCTGGAGAGAAGAGACATTGCCTACGAAGGAACAGCAGATGCCCAGCTTCTCAGTGGGAACTTTAAAGCGAGAAGACAGACTGGAATCTCCAGACCGTTGAGAGCTGTCCCTTGTTGATGGTGTTGAGTCCCCGAATCAGAAAGGTGAGCAGAGCTCTGGCCAGGAGCTGGTAGGACACCGCCCAAGTGAATGCCGGATTATCAGCCCCCTGGCCGGGTAGGTGTTGCACGTGCATGCTCCCGTTGCCTCTTTATAATCACCCCATGAGGATTGTTGATGTCTATGTCCCGATGAAGAAACTGAAGACTAGAAGCCCACATTCAGTCGCTCACCGGAGAGAGTTCCCATCTGGTGGCGCCTCGTAACCACCTCGTCCGACAAGGGTGAGCGCGGCTGTGCTCCAGCCTCCAGCGCTGGCCCAGAAGTGTTCTCACGGCCAGTCGTGCCCATCAGAGGCCGTGGAGGCCCTGGTCCCCCACTCTCCGTGTGGTGAGAGGGCCCTGCTGCCCCTGGGAGGCTGGCGGAAGTCACCGTGCCACGCACACAAGTGCCTCTCCTCGCACATAAGGGTTGAGGTAGAACTCTAAAGACGTACGTGTGTAACTGTGCAGTGGAGACCTCGCCTTTGCCGACGGGAGGGACTCTGCTACAAGGCTTCAGCTGACGTTACTCTGTGTCCCAGGCCCTCAGCAAGGCACGGGCACACGTCATCTCTCTCATCTTCATAGTCCCCTGGGCCATCTTGTCCCTATTTGTGGGAGACGGAACTGCGGTGCACTGATGAACCCAAAGTCACACTGTGACCATGACGGCCAGTCACTGGCAAAGCCAGGATGCAGACGAGTTGGCCCCTTCTGCCCTGTGTCACCTTCTTCTATCGAGGGAGGGCTTGACCAGCCTAAATCTGAACAACAGATGGTCCCTCCTTGCAGGCCCTTCTGAACTGTTTGTAGATCGTCAGATGATATCAAAACAACAGACATAAGATCCTAAGGTCCCTAGAACAGTCCTTGATATCCATTGTCAAGTATTCACATCCTGCCGTCCCTGTCTCCTTGCCCTTCGTCCCCCGGGTCATTTCGGTAAGGACATATGTACAATCTTTCTCTGAGGTCTCTGGAAGAACCCGGAAATGTTGATGAAGAGGAAAACGCGGGGCCGGGGCACGCTGATCGTGAGAGTGTGCAGGTAAGTGTGTCCCAGAAGGGGTTCCGTTTATTCTCTTGTTGGTCTTTTGTGCAACAGACGCTGTCCGTAGTAGACACCTGGCTTAAAGCTGCAGGGAGCTCAAAAAGGAGTAAACCCATCCCTTTGGGGAGCTGGAGACAGCCGTGCGTAGCAGCAATTATAGGGCGTTGTCTTTGGCTGAGAGCTCACCCCTGAACTTAGCCTGAACTTCACCTCCTCGGCCCTCCCCTCAGCCCCATCCCGCTCTGGGCACACCACAGCCAGGGGAAAGATGCTGCCGCAGAATGCCTGGCTTTCGTGCTCCCTTTCTCCAGACCGAGCCTCCCGGCCAGGCTCCCATCCAGTCTTCTGCCGCAAAGTAGGTGCTGACCGTGCTGGGTGGGCGGTGTGTGTCAGAGCTTGAGTGACTGAGGAGGCGACCCCGTGAGTACCTCCGGGGTGCCTCGGGTACACGGGACACTGCGTCGTGCCAGGGCCGGGGGCATGGGAACAGCTGTCCGAGGCTCCCCCCCCCCCCCCCCCCCCCCCCCCCCCCCCCCCCCCCCCCCGAGGACGGAGCCTGCCTCTGCTCACAGAATGCTGCTAGCAATGTCCTCCCCCTGCTGGCTCTTCATGTTTTTATTATAAAGGGGAGCGTTGCTCATACGCCACTTGCACACAGCAGCCCTCACGTGGTTGGCGCTCTGCTTCCAGTTTTGTCCGCTGAGGGACTCCGTCTTA
The DNA here is from genome assembly GCA_028646535.1 of Procyon lotor. NCBI lineage: Eukaryota > Metazoa > Chordata > Mammalia > Carnivora > Procyonidae > Procyon > Procyon lotor. The sequence continues at coordinate 123,775,756 of CM053607.1, read as the reverse complement.
CACCATCACGGTTACGAGAAATCCCGGTTTGCGGCCTGGAGTTTTCACGCGTGTTGTCCTTCCCTTGTGATGCCCAGTTTCTACGGAATATAGTGGGGGTACCGATATTTATCCCGTAATGATTGGGCACACAGGTTATTTCCAGATTCGTGCTATGGTGAGCTATGATGTCCATCACTTTGATGAGCCTCCTTGTGCCTTTGTCTTCCTTCGGAACCCCTAGGTTGGGGAGCGTGGACATTCGGAAAGTTCCTTGATGAGTCGTGTCTGGCAGCTTTCCCAAGCTCTTTGCCAGTGTTCACGGTCCCCAGCGCGCCTCGGGATGTCCGTCTCCCCATTACCACCGCCCCCCATGAAATGCCTTTCCTGGTGCCAGGGCAGATGTGGGTCCAGAGAATAAACTTGTTTCCCAATCCCACAGGAGAAACCTCAATCCTCAGAGAACCGCTGGCTGAAATATCTGGAAAGAGACTCGATAGAGCAGGAGATGGAAGGAGGAGGCGTGTGTTTCCAGAGCCCGCCCTTGTCCAGGCCAGAGAAGCCAGAGCCTCCCTTCAACACAGGCCTGCCTAGAAAAAGGTGCTGAGCTGGTCACTGCTCCAGCCACTGCCCCGTCCCCACGGTGCCTCACAGGTGGGGGAGTGACGAGCTGCCTGGCCGGAGGTGCCGTCGCCACCAAGCCCTCCTTGGCCTTGCGGGTGCCAGGTGCCGCCGTGCGGCGGTCAGGATCGGGCCGGATGCCGGCACGGGCACCTTTTATGGTTCTCACGTCCTTGTGACCGCTC